>JBBBDQ010001523.1:122500-600000 GCA_037127315.1 Ascarosepion bandense
AGAAGACAGACTTAGATAGATGATAGATACGAACAGACTTAGATAGATAGATAGATACGGAGAGACAGACTTAGATAGGTAGGTAGATACGAACAGACCCAGATAGATACGGAAGACAAAGACTAGATAGATAGATAAAATCTGATGGAGAGCATAGATAGATAGATAGATACGACAGACTTGATAGATAGATAGATACGAACAGACTTAGATAGATAGATAGATACGAACAGACTTAGATAGATAGATACGAACAGACAGATAGATAGATAGATACGAACAGATAGATAGATAGATACGAACAGACAGATAGATAGATAGATAGATAGATAGATAGATAGATAGATACGAACAGACTTAGATGGATAGATAGATGGACAGACGATAGATAGATAGATACGAACGAACGATAGATAGATAGATACGAACAGACTTAGATAGATAGATAGATAGACAGACTTAGATAGATAGATAGATAGACAGACTTAGATAGATAGATAGATACGAACAGACTTAGATAGATAGATAGATAGAGACAGACTTAGATAGATAGATAGATACGAACAGACTTAGATAGATAGATAGATACGAACAGACTTAGATAGATAGATAGATACGAACAGACTTAGATAGATAGATAGATACGAACAGACAGATAGATAGATAGATACGAACAGACTTAGATAGATAGATAGATACGAACAGACTTAGATAGATAGATAGATACGAACAGACTTAGATAGATAGATAGATACGAACAGATAGATAGATAGATAGATACGAACAGCCAGATAGATGATAGATAGATACGAACAGACTTAGATAGATAGATAGATACGAACAGACTTAGATAGATAGATAGATACGAACAGACTTAGATAGATAGATAGATACGAACAGACAGATAGATAGATAGATACGAACAGATAGATAGATAGATAGATACGAACAGACTTAGATAGATAGATAGATACGAACAGACTTAGATAGATAGATAGATAGATAGATAGATAGATAGATAGATACGAACAGATAGATAGATAGATAGATAGATAGATAGATAGATAGATAGATACGGAATGAACGATAGATAGATGAATGCAGACAGACTAGATAGATAGATAGATACGAACAGACTTAGATAGATAGATAGATAGACAGACAGATAGATAGATAGATACGAACAGACAGACAGATAGATAGTCTGAACAAGGCTTAGATAGATAGATAGATACGAACAGACTTAGATAGATAGATAGATACGATAGATAGATAGATAGATAGATACGAACAGACAGATAGATAGATAGATACGAACAGACAGATAGATAGATAGATACGAACAGACAGATAGATAGATAGATACGAACAGACACAGATAGATAGATAGATACGAACAGACTTAGATAGATAGATAGATACGAACAGACTTAGATAGATAGATAGATACGAACAGACAGATAGATAGATAATCTGAACAGACAGATAGATAGATAGATACGAACAGATAGATAGATAGATAGATACGAACAGATAGATAGATAGATAGATACGAACAGACTTAGATAGATAGATAGATACAGAGACAGACTTAGATAGATAGATAGATAGATAGAAGACAGATAGATAGATAGATACGACAGACTTAGATAGATAGATAGATACGAACAGACTTAGATAAACGATAGATAGATAGATAGATAGATAGATAGATAGATACGAACAGACTTAGATAGATAGATAGATAGATAGATAGATAGATAGATAGATACGAGAGACAGACTTAGATAGATAGATAGATACGAACAGATAGATAGATAGATAGATACGAACAGACTTAGATAGATAGATAGATGGAGAGAGACAGATAGATAGATAGATAGATACAGACAGACTTAGATAGATGATAGATACAGACAGACTTAGATAGATAGATAGATACGAAACAGACTTAGATAGATAGATAGATACGAACAGACAGATAGATAGATAGATACGAACAGACTTAGATAGATGATAGATACGAGACAGACAGATAGATAGATAGATAGATAGATAGATAGATAGATAGATAGATAGACAGACTGATAGATAGATAGATACGGGAAGACAGACAGATAGATAGATAGATACGAACAGACTTTTTTTTTTAGATAGATAGATAGATAGAGACAGACAGATAGATAGATAGATGCAGACAGACTTAGATAGATAGATAGATACGAACAGACAGATAGATAGATAGATACGAACGATAGATAGATAGATAGATACGAACAGATAGATAGATAGATAGATAGATAGATAGATAGATAGATAGATACGAACAGACTTAGATAGATAGATAGATACGAACAGATAGATAGATAGATAGATACAGACAGACTTAAAAGATAGATAGATAGATACACGAACAGACTTAGATAGATAGATAGACCGATGAAACAGATAGATAGATAGATACGACAGATAGATAGATAGATAGATACGAACAGACTTAGATAGATAGATAGATACGAACAGAGATAGATAGATAGATAGATAGAGACAGATAGATAGATAGATAGATAGACAGACTTAGATAGATAGATAGGTAGGCAGACAGATAGATAGATAGATACGAACAGACACAGATAGATAGATAGATAGATAGATAGATAGATAGATAGATAGACAGACAGATAGATAGATAGATAGACAGACAGATAGATAGATAGATACAGACAGACAGGCAGATAGATAGATATACGGACAGATAGATAGATAGATAGATATAGACAGATAGATAGATGGTAGATACAGACAGATAGATAGATAGATAGATGGATAGATAGATGATAGATAGATATAGACAGACATAGATAGATAGATAGATATAGACAGACAGGTAGATAGATAGATATGAACAGACTTAGATAGATAGATAGATAGATAGATAGATAGATAGATAGATATACAGACAGACTTCTTTAGATAGATAGATAGATATGGACAGACTTAGATAGATAGATACAGACAGATAGATAGATAGATAGATATAGACAGATAGATAGATAGATAGATACATAGACAGACAGATAGATAGATAGATAGATAGATAGATAGATAGATAGATGAACAGGCTTAAAAGTCTGGTGCAAAGGGTAATGTTAATGTTGGCCACTGTGCACTGAGTCATGGAAATGCCCAGATCTATGTCAGTTGTACTCTTATATCTAGTGAGTCAGTAGGAATACTAGAGAAGCTATTCACAGAAAAAAGAGCATGAATTATCAGGATTTGGAGAAGGCATGATGAAAGATGACAAATTCTATTGCTGAAAACTGGAGACATTTGGCATTTTTCAGTCTATGATGTCATGCATGTACTGAGAATATCTGATAGAAGGTACAGTGTCCAACTGCAGATTTTTAATGGTTATGACCAGAGGTTTCTGGCTAAAGATTGCTGAGGCAACAGACAAGAGACACAAGCTCAAATCACATCTATATCTAATGCAGGTGATACCAGACAAATCTAAATCCATTCAGCATTCTTAATCTTCCATGAGAGAGCAAGCAGAAGACCTGACAGGGTGGCTCTGTTAACACCATTGCACTGAATACAGTGCCTCATCTGAGCTCATGACATCATTAATTGAACCCTGCAGGACTGGTACTAAGTGATATCGTTCAATGAGTAATAGTTTTAATTGTTTTGTGCTGATGTTAGGGCTTAGGTGTAGCACAAGCTCTATAAGACCATGAACCCAGTTTTCAATAAGACACTGTGCAGTTTGGTGGTTGTTCCATGATGGTGTGGTATGTGTTCACGTGACATATGTCGGGTCAACTGGTCTAACTAAACAAGTCACTGCTTCATGATCATTTGCACATTTTCCTGAATTCCACAAAAAAATAAAGGGTTATTCAAGCAGGATAATGCACTGTGTCATTGAGTCCAAGTTAACCAGAATTGGTTCAAACCAATTCTGGAGACTTCTGATGGATACAGTGGCTGCCAAAGTCACCAACATGAACCAAATTGAGTATTTATGGAACTTAATAGAGGGATATACTCACAGAAAATTTCCTGCACCAACATATTTCAGGGAGCTATGGAGAGCTATCAAGATGGCATGACAACATCTCTTCAGAGTTCTTCTGACCACTTGTTCACCCTGTACAAGGCCCAAGAATCACTCAAGGTAGAGGGTTGCAGAGTAAGAGATATAGTTTATGAAAATTTGTAGGGAAGATAATGATTAACTCTAACTTGAACTGGTTAGGATTGTAGCGATCAGGGAAGCATCTTCTTGGGAGCCAGTTCCAAAAAGCAGCAGTTCATGGGAAGAAACTGTTCAAGTGGAATTTACATCTCACAAATGGAATATGAAGGGAATGGGGGTGGTCACTACAATGTGTGTGGCATGGCAAGTTTTAGCCATGAAGCTTAGAAATGGTGAAGCTAAGGAATGTAGTTCATTCAAACACTTTCCATGGACATAGTGATAGAGTAGTAAGAAGCTTCCAGCATTTCATCTGTGGCAAAGAGGTTGTAGGGTAAAAAATAATTTATCACCTATCATAAACATGCTTTTCACTCTATCAAGACTGGAAAGTGAAGATGAGCAACTCTATTTTAACCCTGACCCGGGTCTTGTAAAGATAGAGGATAGTAGGAAGAGTCAGATATTTACTAGAACAGTCCAGGGAACCAATTATTTTTCCAGCATCTTTATGTATCACATCATCATGATATAGGAATAATTACCATTAGACTCATCCAACTCTTTCCAAATCTTATGCACTACCTGTAGATTGACACGCAAACACTATAAAATGTTTAAATTGAAGCTTCTGGTGTGAATGCCAAACTATGCAACACATTATTTCCAAATTTCTTGCAGAGTGAATTGTGTCATGAGGCTCATTTTCTTACACATGGTGCCCAACTGACCCTACTATACTGTGTAGTCAAAAAACAAACAACACATATGAAGATTGAATTTAAGCATGAAACAGATTATTGTCACTAGGTGTTAAGCTCGATGTTCACTTTTTTATGTGTGTGTGTGTGTGAAGCAAAAGTTAGTGTACTGTGTATACACACACACACACAGATATTTTATGGATTAATCAGTAGTTTGTACAAGTTGTATGTATACATAACAGGTATAATAAGGTATAATTTAATATGACTGATCACAATCAAAGTTGACAATGGGTATAAGATCTTTTTACTTTTGCCACTGCCTAGGCAGTAAAGTATTTATGGGAGAGTGGTTACTCTACTTTATTCATTGTCAACTATGTCAACAATGAGACATATTATTTGTCAACATATCTGCTGATAAGAGAGTACAGGGAGAAGTGGATTCATGCCTTTCACAAGAGTATGAGCATTGCACAAGCATTAGAATTGGAACTCAAATTTTATATGCTATGCAATTATGTATTATGTGTATATATTAAGAATGACAATTTACCATCATTCAATTGGAGTAGATAGACTAAACTATCTCCCGGTTCACACTCCACCTACGTCTATTGAACAGGTGAAGAGGCTCATCCCTTGTTCCCTGTTTAGGATGTGGTTTCCGGTTTTCTCTTTTCCAATCTTTTCACTCTTACGTTGCCCCCTGCACATCAGTGGCGTTACCGCCTTGCTTGGGGTGATATGATTGAAAAATAAATAAATAAATAAATAAATAAAATGGTGACACTTTATCCACTGTAATTTGTATAAGGAACAACAATAATAAATTTTTTTTTCTTAATCGTTTCACCCCATGCAAGGTGATACTGCCACTGATACGCAGGGGGTAAAAGTTTAGGCAGGATAAGAGTGAAAACAAAGACAAACCAGTTACAGAAGGTGTCAGAGAAAGGGCAAGAGAAGGATGGAAACACAGGTGTGAAGACAGTTGCAAAGGTAGAGAAAAAGGAAAAGAACAAGATACATGGGGTGATCTAGAAAGGAGGAGGGAAGGACTGGAATCAAGTGGATAAGAGATGGAAATTGACATTGCATTTAAATTCCTGGAGGTTGTAGCCATCAGAAAAGCAAGTATGTGGAATGGAGTTCCACAGGCAGGAAGTGTGAGAAAAGCTGCTGTTAGAGTAGAATTGTTGGCTGTATTTGGTTGATCTAACTGTAAATGGGTGGGACCTTGTTGCCAGTCTGGTTGCCCGAGTAAATTCTTGTGGTAGGGGCACCAGTGACTTAAGTGCGTCATGCTTATAAGTATTAAAAAACAAGCGCTACTCACAAATGGGTATCCACAAAAAATGTCTAATTGATAAAAATCGGTTGTATTAATAAATAAAAATCTGTTACTTTAGAAATTGCTTTGTGTTTGGATATGAAACCGAGCCAATATGAACATCTGAGAATCTGTAATGAGAGAGATTTCACTTGAATGCATTATTTAGGTTTGCTTGATCAGCAATGTCCTTCATGGCTGAGTCAGTATATATCTAATCTAAACTTATTTATAAATGGAACTTTGTGTGTGTGTATGTGTGCGTGTGTGTGTGTCTATTACCTATAGACTCAGAAACAGCTGAACCGATTTTCTTGAAAATTTACACAGTTGTACTATAAGCGTCTGCGAGTGTTCTTAGCTAGGTTTTGTGTTGAGGTACCCCTGATAAATATCAAAAATCGATAATCGAAGAAATCGGGTTATAGAAGGAGTGGTCCGATTTTAATCAAATTTGATACACTCATAGACAAAGACATAAGAAACGATATTCAGAAGTTTCAAGGTTGCAGTTCTTATAATAGTGCAGAAAATCGATTATATATATAAATAAAAGGCAAGATGCTTGTGTATGTGTCTGTATATCTGCCTATATGTCTGTATTTTTTTCAGCCCTTTTATTTTAGTTTTTGCTTTGGGTTTGGCTCTAAGTAGGTATAATTGTAGTTCTTAGTCTCAGCCATCATACCATTTACTCAGAGGACTTATTTAGCCTTCAAAATTCAGTTTACGATGAAAAAAACTTATTTGATATCGATACCAGGAAATCAAAATTTGACTTACATCCATTCATTTTTCTTTCAGTCTACAGTTTCACTTTAACTGGAAACAACTATTGCTTTTTAGTCTTTTGTGCCAATGTCCAAAGAGTCTGAGCTCCAGGACCATAGATTAGTTTTAAAGCTTTCATTACACCTGAGCAACAGCAGGCTATACTGCTAGTATATATATATATATATATATATATTAAAAATGACAGACAAGATATTATGCTTAAGTTTTTTATGTAATTTTTCATTTGATCTTATAATTATTTTCTTTTCAGGACATAAGTTATATAGAAATTGTTCAACTGTTTTGTTTTTTTCAAACACTTTCAACTATACTTTTATCCATAAATGAGGAGGGATTTTATTTTACATGTAACTGAATATGTATAATGTTTATGTGTGTGTAGTGTCATGTGTTTTCATGATTTTTTGGGGGTTTGTTTTATATTCCAAACACAGTAAGCATATTGTTGCCATGTTTGTAGTTGATATTACTGAGTGTTGGGTTTTTCTTTTTTATTAATAATGCTTCCATTATTTTTTGGCTTTTTTTTTTTTTTGCATGTGGATGATGCTATGATATTTGTATTGTCAACAAGTATGTGGCAGATAGAGTTTGGTAGGTCTGTGTGTGTGTGTTTAAATAGGATCAAATTGAACTCTGGTCTGAGAGGTGCAAAGTTAATCTTCTTGTCAACTGCATGGTTGCATGGCCAATGTAATTATCCATGAATTTGAATTGATCAAGAACACAGTTGTTCAAAGGACATGTAAATTTGTAAATGATATTGGTTTGCTGTAGTTTAGATCTTGAAGGTGAATCGTTATTTATGACAAGGAGGATAGCAGTTTTAAATTTTGCATAATAAATAATTAACCTAATTATCTATTACACAAAATTTAAAACTGCTAACCAGATGAAAAAATTCCATAAAAATCTACCTTGTTCGTCATTTTTAATGAAACCTGCATAAAAGAGAGATTGCTTCCCAAATACACAATATATATATATGCAAATACATACACATATATAAATATTTTTCTGGTGTTAATAAAACAGTGCTCAATATAATATAACAGAGCTATTAAGTATATATTAATAGATATATTATCATATATCTGTAACATGACAATGTGATAAAAATCTAGTTTTAAGGTATACTCTGGGTCTGGGTAAATGTGCTGAATATCAGAGATAGTGTAGATGTAAATATAAAAATATGGACACTGATTTGAACACCAAGTGGCAACAGTCTTTTTCATATTTGAATGCAATCTTTGGGCTATGTGCTGTGTTTTGGCTCTACTATTTATATATGCTGGATAATGGTGCATTATGGATACCAAGGTCTATTGCTTTAACTTAATGGTTGTTGGTTAAACAGTAACGGCTAAGTTTTAAATTATTCTACAGGCCATTGAGTAGGAATAACTGTGAATCCAAATGTGGTTATTTGTAACTATTGTACAGTATATATTTTTACAATTATATATATATATATATATATATATATATATATATATATATATTCGTCATCCACTTACAAGCTTGTTTTGCTGTATCACAGGTCATCAGCATGGCTAGACATTCACTTGCTTCTGGCCTGGATCAAAACTACCGATTTGGTGTCAGTTGGAGTCACTACCCACTAAGCCATAGGCATATGGAATCAGAGAAGGAAAATTTTAACATGTTATATATAAGTGGGGTTTTAAATATATATATATATTATAAATTATATTTTAGAACATGTACAATTTTTTTTATATATATCCACTACAAATTGTACATTTTGTTTCATTGGACTTCTGATGTCTTATCAGGTGGCATGAAAAGGAATGAAAGACCTCTTTTCTTATATTTGGGAGTTGTGTATGGGATGTTGGTGGGGATGTGGGGTTAGCTATAAAGGAATAAGTCTTGTAAATTGTTAGAATTTTGAAGAAAGTGGGGTAGGTAGGGGATATAGTTGATTCATGAAAGTGTGTTTTATGACCACCTGTCTAGCCTTTATTCTTTGGTTTTATTAGAGGGGGAGAATAAGGAGGTGTAAAGGGTGAGAAAGGATGGGATTGGACCTATCTTTAATGTTTATTTGTACAACTATAGAATATTTTTGTATTTAAGCACCAATTAATCAAATGTTGTATATTTAACCTTAATTTTGAATTTAGGAAATTACTTTTCCTATAAAACTTTAAATTAGATTTGATTATAGTTTGTGGTGTGTAATAGGTAAAATTTGATATAAGAGGGTTGTTAGTACTATAAAGGTTTATCAGCTCTGGGGTGGGTGGGGTCCTAGTTTTGGCTTGTGCAGTATTTTTCAGCATGATTGCAAGGTTAGTTCTTTAATGTGTTTGCAGTTTACTGTGGTTTCATGTCACTGGTTTAAAAGCTTGTCACTATTTATGTATTTAATGATTTCAATTTTTTCTTGAAGACAAAGGAAACATGGTTCCTTTATTGATTTAGCTGTTCTTGCTTGTTTGAGGATTTTCCATTTAACTTTAGATGTTTTATTTTCGTTTTTTAACTTCCAAAAGTGTTTGGAAAGAGATGTCATGTTTTGTTTTTCTTTGTTATTGAAGGATGAGAGGTGATTGTAAAAGCGCCCTTTAAATACATTCATGATGTTTCCAATATACATTTTTCCATCTTTAGGATTCTCCATGGATGAAATTGAACACATATATATTACGGATTTCGATAAACATTTATTAGGAATGGAGCATTGGTTTGGGTTTCTACAGTTACAAAGTTTGTTATTATGTGGCAAACTGGTATTAGTGTTAGAGTTATTTTTGTTGTGTGCTTTTATGTAATTTAATTATTTTTTCTAGATTGTTGGAGCAACTATAGCTTAGTTTTATCGTATTTCTATTGAATATTTTGCTTAGAGGGTTATTTTGGGGAAAATGCTTCTCTATTAGTTTAAGAAATTTATGTCCCAGTTTAAAGTTAACTGATTAAAAGGAGGGTTACCATATGATTTTCCTGTTTCTATTTTTTTCTTTTTGAGTTCTTGAAATTTTCTACAAAGTTAATTTTGGATGATTGATATCCACTGTCTTTGAGAATTTTATTGTAAATTACTTTGTGTTTATCAAATATTTCTTTATTTGAGGAGTGTGTGTTAATATGGCATTCCCACTGATGATGGAATATGCTTGATAATGGATGGTGGGTGATTATACTTATATATCCAGAAATTTTATTACTTCAGACATTATTATAGTAGACATTACTATTATAGATGCATCTAGTTGACATTATTCCTATAAGAGTGTCTATTTCAAATGCAAAGTGTCCACTATAAAAATATTTGAGGTAATGTGTGTGTGTGTGTGTGTGTGTGTGTGTGTGTGTGTGCATATGTTTCAATGTGTTCAATTTTAAATATATCGACCGGTTCACACTCCACCCACGTCTATTGAACAGGTGAAGAGGCTCATCCCTTGCTTCCTGTTTAGGATGCGGTTTCCAGTTTTCTCTTTTCCAATCTTCTCACTTTTTTTTTTTCAATTGGAGTAGATAGACTAAACTATTGCCCGGTTCACACTCCACCTACGTCTATTGAACAGGTGAAGAGGCTCATCCCTTGTTTCCTGTTTAGGATGCGGTTTCCGGTTTTCTCTTTTCCAATCTTTTCACTCCTATGTAGCCCCCTGCACATCAGTGGCGTTACCGCCTTGCTTGGGGTGATATGATTAAAAAAAAAATTTAAAAAAAATGTAATTTTACACATACGCACACACAATAAAAAGAAAATAGTCAACATCAAACTTAAAAATGAACAAAATAATCTCAAAAGAATTAAGTAACCCAAATGTATTGAAAGCACTTTGCTCTCAAATGAACTTATTGATGGCATCTACTTGAGAAGAGATGGTGAGCAAGCCCATTTTTAAAGCCAGTGTGTGGCTTTCACAAGCTGCTTTTCAAATATGAAGCCCTATGATAGACTCAGAGAAATTTAGTAACTATCTACACTTATCGACATAGGATAAATCTCGTTATGAACCTAAGTGATCATGAATGAGTATGGACGTGTTTCCAGAAAAGGTAGATATATGGTGCAGGTATTTTGTAGGTATCCATAGAAATATAGAATCTGTCCGTTAGAATCTCTTGTCCAAGACTGTCAAAGATGGAAGCTCAGTAAAAAGAGAGAATTTTCTGCAGAAAAAAAATGCTAGCTTTATTATCAAGTTTCGTGTTATTGTTAGATTGGAGTTGAGTGGTGAAACAAAAGACAGAAGTTTAGAAAAAAGTAATAAAAAATATAAAAGGAAAGAGTTACCAGGAAAAAACGTGGAAAAAGAAGGAATGTATGAAGCAATAAGTTGGGACAAAATAAGAAATGATGAATAAATAAAGCAAATAAAAGAAAATGTATATAAATAAAAGGGAAATATTAGAATTAAAAAGAAACAAGGGAATATAGAGGGAAAAAAACTGATGAATAAAAATACTAAAATATTGATGGAGAAAGAAAAGAAAAAGAAAAAAATCAGAAAAAACTGAAAAGGAAAAAGACGATATTTATCATGAAAGAAACAAGAGAAGAAAAGGGGGAAATAAAATAATGATCTGACAAAGGTCAAAGGAGAAAAAAGTAGTAGAATAAAAATGAATTATGGAAAAAAAAGATTTTGGAAGAAAGAGAATGAATAATAGAAAGAAAAATTATGAAAAATATATGTAAAAAAAAAGATTTGGGAGGAAATTTAGGAAGAAAATAAAATAAAGGAAAAGAAAAGTGAAAGAGGAAAGGAAGAAGATATGAAAAGAAAAGGAGACTGACTTTTTTAGCTGCATAATACGTGCTTCACTTGAACTGCATACAATTTTGACTGCAGAGTTGTCTTTCCCTTGGACTGGCTGCCAACCAAGGCTGAAGAACTTGGACTGTTCTATTTAGCTTATAGCTGAGAAAGAAGAGATGGATTGCAATGGGTATTTGCACATAATTGATTGTAATTTGAACTTGGCTCTTTGGTTTCCTATTCTGAGCCACCATCCATTACACCGCCCACAAAAGAAAAGGAAAAAAAAAAAAATTAAAAGATTATAAAAAAAATAAAAAATCTAAAAAAAGGAAAAAAGTGAAAAAAACATTGCAATGAAGAAAGAAAGAAAACAGAGTAAGTGTGAATGGTTCACAGTGAAAAGAAGAAAGTAAAGGGCTGAAGAGGAGATGAGTCACAGTGAAGAAAGAAAAGAAAGAAAGATTAGAGATTATTTGCAGTAAAGAAAGAAAGAAATGATTCAAAAGAAAGAAAGAAAGAAAATGATTAAAAAAAAGAAATGATTCAAAAGAAAGAAAGAAAAAGGAGAAAGAGATTATAAGAAAGAAAGAAAGAAAGAGAGTTGGTTTGAAAGAAAAAAGAAAAGGGAGGATAAGGGGATGATTCACAGTAAAAAAAGAAAGTAAAGGGATAAGAGGAGATGCGTCACAGTGAAGAAAGAAAGAAAGAAAGAAAGAAAGAGAAAGAGATGATTTACAGTAAAGAATGAAAGAAAGATAAGTGATGAAGAGGGGATGATTCATCTTGTAATATGTGGGGAAAAAAAGGAAGGAAGTCAAGTGAATAAATGGTGGACGAATGGCTTCAAAGCTAACAAAGGGGAACGAAAGGGAGAAAAAACAACAATGAAAAAAAAAACGAATACAAAAAAAAAAAGTAAAAGGAAAGATAATGAAAGAAGGAGGGTGGGGGTCGTGTTGAAAAATGTGTCTAGTACTGTTTGTCTGAGGAATTTATCAAAACAATCAGAGAAAAAAGGCCAAGCCAGCTTGTATGTGTATATATATGTTATTTTATATAGGTTTATCATTGTGTATAATAATGAATGAGGAGTCTGTTTTTATGTGTCTGTCTGCTATTCCTAGTATGAGTGTATTTAATCCTGCCTGTGTGTATATGCATTTACTCTCTGTGTGCGCGTAGTATTGAATTGTGTATATGTGTGTGTAACATGGGTTTGATGTGATGCATGTTTTTTTTTGTTACAAGTGCGTGAGTATTTGTAAGTGCTTCCGTTGGTATATGTTGTGCAGTGATTGTCTATGTGTGAAAAGTACGTCTCCGTACTTATTCGTCACTATAAATGAATGAAAAATGGATGCCACAACGGAGCCGATAAAATGGTTGCGATCACGGGTAGAACTAATTAACATTAACGCCCTTTCTTTTGAGCAAGCTCCCACCGCCAGTCATCATGGACCATGGTGCATTACCGACAGTAGAGTGACAGAAACAACAATTCGAAGGACAAAGTATTGATCCCCAAAGAGGACTGAAACCATACAAGGAAACTAAGACATGATGTAAATGGGAATAACAGAACTATTGTTACTACTACTACTACTGTTACTACTATTACTACACAGTACTGTGTATGTCGTATTTGCGTGGGACATGGAAGGAGAAAATGAAGGTAGATAGAGGAGAGAGAAAAGGAGAGAGTGTGAGAGAGGGGGAGAGAAAGAAGAGGAGAGAAGAGAGAGAGAGTAAATGAGAAATTCACTTTCCCTTGTAAGGATGAAACAAACTAAGTCAAGGGGCAAGCCAACCAAGCAGGTAAAAAAGATGTTATTTATTGAACAATGCAGGAGAATAAGTTCGTCAAACACATGGCAGAGAAGCATGGATATAGTTACCACGTTTCTTTTCTAAATTAATTACAGGAAGTGTATTTAAGAAAAAAGAAACTGACCCAAAAAAATGGTTTAGAATGCTCCATTAATTACAGATAGAGGATATTTTTTTAAGCCCTTATTTTTTTATTTTGTTAAATAAAAGGTGCGGATAAAATGGATATCAGCGCGAAAACTGGAATCGACGAGTAGAGTTCAAGTTGCAACCGTTGCGTTCATTTTCGCACAGATACCCTTGGAAAAGGCATGAATTCATTCATCTCCCTTCCTGAAGGAGACAAAAAAAGAAACACACATTATTGTTACTAAGAATTAATTTCATGGTAATTCATAGTAAATAAAAATATGTCATGATCGCCTACATCCTGATGGGACACAGCATTAAAAAGGCAAAGGAAGCTGTGGAGAGTCATGATCACCTAATGAGATATGACATTTAAAATAGAATTTTCTTTAATTAAATAGACAAAATTTAATAAACAAAATCAAAATAAAAAATATTGATATTTTTTTTGTGTTTTTGCATTAATAGAAAGATCAAGCAAGCAAGATTATTTTTAATTTTTTTATCACTAAATTTCACCTCGAGGTGCTGTAATGGTCAGAAAGCTTGTCTCGCTAAAATCATTAATTGAGTCAAATTGAGTAGTGAGTTCGATCCTCACTGGGTGTCCCATACTTTCGGCCTTAGAAAATCACAATTAAAAAATCTATTTTTCTTTGTTTTTTTTTTTATTGTCTCACTTTTTAAATGATCAATTTTACAGTCATTTGAATTAGTAAATAAATAAACTATGGAATTCTAAACAAAAAAACAAAGATAGAAATGAGACTCGAACTTATACCCCACCCATTTCACAAGGACAAATAAAGAAAACAGTGAAAACACTAATAAAAAGATGAAATATAGTTCAACAAATTAATTAAATAATAATAAAAAATAAAAATTAATGCTAATATTTCCTGTCAGAATCTGGGAAACAGGTCAAAGAAACTCAAGACAGGAATTAGGACACCTCGGCGTGATGTAATGGTTAACGTGCTAGGACACCTCGGCGTGATGTAATAGTAACGTGCTAGGCTCGTTGACAGTGAGTTCGAGCCTCACTGGGTACCGCAATGACTTGTGTCAAGAATTAAACTAGGTTTTTTTAATATGATATTTAATGACATTAAAAAAAACTAATTGAATAGATAGAAACTTAAATCGACATTTATCTTTTTTTTTTTATTATTATGTTTTGCCTGCTAAAAAAACATTTAAAAAAGAAAAAATATTTTTTGTATTGGTTTTTATGATTGCTGAAAAGTTCTTAATGTGACCCAGAAGGAACAACATTCAACAACCTCCCCCTAAACCCCACTACACACACCAACTGATTTAGTCATTTTAGCCAAATTTAAATGGTTGGCTGAGAACTTTTCATCACTCCCTGTAAAAAAAAAAAATTGTAAGACAATCTTCTTGCCATATGTACAATTTACTCCCCGATTGTCATGTTTGTATTATTAAATGAGATCTATTCGCACCCCTTCATAATGATTCAAACAGTAAGGAATTTTTAAAAATCAGAATGTAATAAATTAAATAGCTATATATTTTTTTTTACTTTTTCAAATTAAAACTCTCTCTCTCTCTCTCTATATATATATATATATGTGTGTGTCTGTCTCACACACGCACGAGAACACAAACACACGCACACACTTTCTCGTTGCCACTGGCTGGTAAATTCAGTTCAAACGCACACATAAAAAATTAGAACGCGCACACTGGGTATATCCATAAATTGTGAGGACCACACATAGAGGCGTGAATTTGGACATTCACACCTCTCTCTCTCTCTCACACACACTCACTCTCTCTGAATAATGAACCAATGTGGCAAGCCGAGTTCAAATTCTATTCGTGGCAGGTGATGTCACTTTCATCCTTTTGATTTGGGAAAGATAAATTTCTTGTCCTATTGCCAGTCATCTTAAAAATTAAAGTACAAAAAACAAAATCCTTGCAACCGAAACGTTGTGGTGATAAGCATTCATTAAACAACCAAATAAAAAGAAAAAACAAACAAGAATGATGGCTAAAAGCCCCCCCCCCCCCATTTAAATCCAACATCAATTGGATTTGGACACTTGCGTACGCACACACACACAATAAATCCTCAGACGAGATGTACTCGGTGTGGTATTCACTGTGTACTCAGTACTGTATTATGCATGTGTATATGTATAACTGTTGCTCACTCACTACTACAAAAAAAAAAAAAGCATCCGTACATATGACCGTGAGACATAACATTGAAAACTAAAAGCAAAAGAATTTTTTTAAAATCTACTTAAAATTACACATCCCGATTAAAAAAAACAACAAAAAACACAAAAAAACGATTTGTAATTAATGCACTTTTTAGTCTTTAACATATGTGTTTCATTTACGCATTCGTTTTTAGAAATTAAGTCCTTCCACCCGTGATGGTTGGGGGATAAAAACTGCCACTAAGGTCTGCCCTGGATAGATTGGAATTATATTCCTCCTTGTCGATGATTTCCAATCCACTAAGGAAAAAATATTATGAATTCATAAAAAAATGAATACAAAAAAAATAAAAAATAAAGAACAATAAATCCTTAGACATATTTATCTGCACTTTTTTTTATCGGGGCAAAATACTGACACAATTATATATATATATATATATTAATACTAAACAATACTAACCCTATACTAGCTACTTATTTATTTATTTTAACTCCTACTCGAGTTAACAACTGACACTTGCAGGCAACGTAACGACAGTGTATTTTATTTTGTGTTACATTGTGGGTCGTTGTCAGTGAAGTAATTCAATTTATACAACAACTGTAAATAAAAGCCACAAGCCTCCATGAAAAATCGAAAAAGACGAAATAACATTTTATTTTAAAAAGAACGAAAGTGATCCCGAGCATCAGTCAGTAATCGATAATCAATAAAAAAAAAACACAAGGAAACTCGTTCTCACATTAAATGTGTGTGTGCGTGTTTAGAGTCGGGTGGAGTTTTCACAATCGAGGTCATTTTTTTTATATATAACTTTATTTTTTTTAATTCATTTTTTACCATTATTTCGTTTTTCGGGGTGGGGGGTTACTTTTGGTTTCATTTTTTTTTTCTCTCTTTACGTTTCGTTTTTTTTTAGCTTTCTACATTCGCCATTACTACAAAAAAAATCACATTTGATGGTGTTTAAAAAAAAAATCACTCATCAAAATTTAAGCAAAAATATTCCTTATTTTGTTGACAGCAACAGAAGACTCCATGACACAAACGCACATACACATACATCCACACAAACGCATACACAATAATTGTAATTAAATTATGTGTACATAGAATAAATGTCGCCAATGTCATTCTGTTTGTTGGCAGGATGGCTTCTTCAAATGAATAAAGATTGCTAAAATTAATTAAAATAAAATAATGTTTAGAATTTTCAGAATAAAGAAATGATTTCTGGTAAGTGTAAAAAAAACTGAAAAAATCTCAACAAGAAAAAACATTTCATGTGTGTATGTTGATGACATAAATGCCTGTATGTGTGTGTATGTGTCTCTGTGTGCGTATGTGTGTGAATCAATAGAACTGCTTCTAAAAAATTAAAAAAATCTAACTGAAGTACACCAAATAAAAAAAAAATCTGGAAATTTGATGTGTGTGTGTAGTGTGCGGTACATGCACACTGACAGAGGAAGGAGAAAATAACAAATCCATAGTCTGGACGGGTTTCTTCAGTCAGACATAGTCGCTTTATTTTATTTTTATTATTTTAACTTCTGGATTTAAATTATAGATTCAAAAAATTTATATAACAAAAAATAAAAAAACAAACGTAAGCAAAAGTATGTGTATGCCAATGTGCGCGTGAATTTAAATTTTTAAATTTAAATACACACACAGAGAAAACAATATTGTCACTAGCGAACATAACTTCCTTTTTTTTTTGTTTAGTTTTTCTTTCATTTATTCCTCTCAGTCTGATATACCTACATACGTACTTAATGTAACTACTACAACTCTCTCTTTGGCACTACGGTTCTTCATTGTAATAAAAAAACGAAAAAAAAAACAAAAAAAACGCGGTAGCCGTGATGTGTATCGTCTGTGTGTATGTGTCAGTGTATATATGTATGTGTTTGCGTGTGTGTGACAGCCCTTCATCACAAAGCTTCAGTTTTTAAACATAGACAAAAATTTTAAAATGTATACAATCGACAACACACGTGTATCAACTGTGTCCAAAAACGTCTTCCAAAAATCTAATTATGTTAGCGTGTGCCTGTGTACACTGAATGTAGGTATAAGTATACATTTCTTTCTTTTATTTCCTTCTTTTCCCCTCGTTTTTTAATAGAAATGGCCCAGTTTTCGATCGCAGAATTCTTTACTGCTCTAACTCACTCTCTAGACAAGTGTTATGAAGCGTTGGGAGACGTAAGCTATGTATATGTATAAAAAGACAACAAGAACAGTCCTATTTCACCCACCAAATTTGGCCTGCTGTAGTGGAGTTATAAGCAAATATCTCACAACTACATCTTACTTGGGTAAAAGAAGAAGAGAAAGAAGCAACAAAGACTAACTAGCTTGAGTAGTCGTCGAGAGTTTTTTGTTTTTTTTTTATTTGATGGTCGTGTGATCTATGTTAATATGTGTTGCACAGGGTTGTCACTTACCTGTCTATCCCTGGGGTGAACACCCGGGTCTTTGGAGTAGCTTTAAATATCCACACTCGCTCAAATTGGCAAGGCAGAATCTGGAGACGGAGAGCACTTGTCTCTCTTGCAGCTGTTGTAGTTCATATCATTAGGGAGGCATCAATGTCTTGGAGACAGACACGAACTGGAGACCCTATGCTTTTTCGTGAACTACAGTCATATGAAAGTTAACATTTCACAGAAAGGTTGAAGACACGCCCCGGGCCCTTGTAAAACTCGGTTGGATGCTAGTCTGATCTCTGTTGTTGTCGGCTAGCACAACTATGTGGGTTATGTGAGAATTTGAGGGAGCAGTCATTTATCGAGAGAGAGAAAGAAAGAGAGAATGAGAGAGAGAGAGAAAGAAAGAGAGAGAGAAGGGAAAAGAAAGAGAGTGGGGGAGCTAAGCAACAAGGAAACTTGAAAAATGAGTCAGGTTGCAGAAAAGCTACGGTGAAGTTTTAAGATTTTTCCCTGTCCTCTCTTCTTATGTTGAGGTGAGCAGTATTGCCTGGTTGGCCAAGGTAGATGCAATTATTGTTGTTATTCATTGTATTCCTTTCTTCGGTCAACCACAAAGATCTTTGACCGCGGGTAACCCCTCGCTTGAAGTCAGCGAGGGCATCGTGACCCCAGGGACGATGGCAAGAAGAAAAGAAGAAAAGCCAGAGACCACACGCACCTGTGTAAATCAATAAAGCACAATCCTTGTATTATTTCTCCGTGTTTCTGCAGTGAAAAATCCTCTTTGTGTAGCCATTTTAGTGGATAATAATATTCTTAAAAAATAGATCAAACTGACGGCTACAGTGATTCACTTTTTTGTTTCAGGTTTTAAAAATTTAATAATTTTTTTTTTTTTCGTTTCTGAATTTGACGTTCAATGGATCTCACTAACCAGGCACTTGCCTTTCTCTCTTTCTCTCTTTCTCTCTCATCGAACCACATGTTCATTTTGAGCACTGATTTTATAAACACAAGACAGAAAAAAAAACTGCTTTTGATTTTACACTGGTTTGTGAAATGAATTTTTTTTTCTTCTTTATCGGTGTGAGTTCGTATTAACGAGTGTCACTGACCAGAGCATTTAGGGAACGTTAGATTTTTGTCAGGCGTCAGACGCCCGGTCTGCCGCTGAGCCGTGTACACTTTTACTACACAGTGTTCCTGAAAATTGTTTCGACGTTATATGACTTGGCCCTCTTTTTTTCTGTCAATGTTACCATGTTTGCAATGATGCTAGAGTGCCTATTGCGTGTTCTCAGAGCAGTAGTAGTAGTTGTAGTGAGTGTTATTATGCCACCTCTGAAGGTTGCAAGGCACAGAGTAGCTTTTATTGAGTTATTTAGTTAAATTTTACAGAGTTTAGTCATAAGAAAAACGGTGACTGGACCAGCGGGTCCGAATCTCCCCCACCCACTCTTTCTTTACGATAAAACCAAATTTTGGTTTGGCTTTCACGTTTATTTTAATAATTTATTTATTTATTTTTCTATTCAGACAAGTCAATATTAAAAGGATTATTATTATTATTATTATCATTATTATTATTATTTCTGCTTCCCAAATATATCGTCTGCTTCTTGAAAATTCCAGCAGGCAATTTGGGAATCATCATCATCATCATCATCATCATCATCATCATCATCATCATAGTCGTCACCACCACCACCATCATCATCATGTACACCGTTTAACCTTTAAAAAAAGAGAATTATGATTGATTGTTTATTTAATTAATTTTTGTTATTATGAATGCTTCTGTTACCACCACCATGACACTATTATTATTATTATTATTATTATTACACAATCTAATCAACACTATAATTTTTTTTTTTTTTTTTTTTTTTTGCTTAGTGTTATTTTAACTTGGAAATGAGGAGAAATTCTTTCTTCTTCTTCTTCTTCTTCTTCTTCTTATTATTATTATTATTATTATTTCTACTGCTGCTATTATTATTATTATTATTATTTACTTATTTATTTGACACTTTTAGTTCCACTTCACATCATCAGCATTATCTGTCTTGAATACATCCAAATTTACTTAATTTTACTTACCAACTCAAATAATTTGAAAGGGTATATATTTGTTTTTTCTTTGTCTTTTTCCCTGTTTTTTTAATCATTTTTAGAAATTTAATTATGATTACTACAATTAACAGTTCGTTTTTAATTATTATTTTGATTATCATTTATCAGTATTCCTTTCATGATTAGGATTTTAAAATGATATAATTTCATTATGATTATATTTATTTTTATACTTATAATTTTCTTGCATTAGTACTTAAAAAAACAAACTAATGTTTCACTATTTACTTTATATTGAAATGATTGAATTTCTTGAATAGCAGTCTACTGAGAAACCAGGTTGAATAACCCATCATCATCATCATCATCGTCATCGTTTACTATCAAGCCAAGGCATTATTGCTATTATTATCACTGTTATCAGCAGTGTTATTTCCATATCATTAGTAATAGTAGCATTTGTAAATTTACTGTTACATTATTTGTAATATTTGTTTTTTTAAATAAAAACATATTTTATAGTAAAAGAATACTTACTACAATTGTCTTTTTAATTATTTTCAATATTTTACCATCATTTTCATTATGATATTGCAAGAAAAAACACCTGGATTTAGGTGTGTACATAATGCCATTATTATTACTATTAGTAGTCATAGTAGTTTAGTAGTATTTCTATAAATATTATTTAACTACTATTCTTTATTCTTCACTTTTTATTAACAGTTAAATATTTTAAAAATCTGCTTTTGCTTCTATCAATATTTTCTTTCTCTTGTAAAAGTATTATTATCAACATTATTATTATTATTATTATTGGGATGATGATGATTCTCATTAAAATTATCCTAATCAGGATCATTATCATCATTGTTAGAAAATGATCAATTCTTTTCTAATATCATCATCAGCATCTTTGCATTGTTATTAGTATTAATTGTAGTAGATGTAATTGAGTTTTAACACCATAAGTTTCTGGTGGGTTCTGCTGTAGATAAAGTGGTAGCAAGTCACCAAAATGCTATAGCATTTTCATTATTATTCTTGTAAATCTTTAGTAATACTGTTGACTAAATAGTTTATTATTATTATTATTATTATTATTATTATTATTATTATTATTATTATTATTAATTGTAGTAGTAGTAGTATTGATGGTGGGGTCAGTAAAATTTAGTGGTAAATATTTTTAAATGAACAGGAAGAAAATAAGAAAATTAAAAATAAAATTAAGAAAAACTAAAGGGAAGAGAAAAAGTAGAAGCAGCAATAATAATAATAATAATAATAATAATAATATCAACAAAAACAACACCAATTACATAAGAAAAGACAAAAAAGAAATGTATAAAAAAAGCCAAGAAGTTTGGTGTGATTTTTTTTAATGTTTTATAAAATTGATTTTCCTAATTTGCCAATAAATTCAAATAAAACTTGAACGAGATAAGAACCAAAAATATCCAGTCTTATAGTCAACAATTACACCCTCATTACTAAATTCTACCATACGACACAGTACAGCAGTTCCTGTGTATTCTCTACAATGCACAACACATTATTGTTTAATACCATGTGGACCAGATGAAGGCCAAAATATAGCCTGCACTCTACTGCTAATCCAATCATGTTTTTACAAAGAATGCACTATAAGACCGATTTTTGGAGAGTCAACATTTATTTTTTAATGGAATTTTTTTTCTTTTGATTGGCTCAGAAAATTGTCTCCTGTTATTTACTTAATTTTTTTCTAAAATTCTTCCATTATTTTTTTTTCCCTTTCGCTTCCTTAATTTATGAGTGTGTTGTTGCACCATATGCACACACAGACACACACGCACAAGAATGCAGAAACAGGTGCACAGACACACGCATGCACATTTGCACACAGTGTTCAATAGAGGGCCATGGGTTTTACCTGAACTGTTTGGTTTATGTCTGGAATTGCTAACTGAAAATTCAGAGGGAAATTTCTTGAGATTTTCAGCTAATATTTCTCGTCTTCTTTTGCTCTTTCTATTTTTCAGTTCTTTTTTTCTTTATTTCTTTCTGTACTTTTTTCATTTTTTTTCTTCACGTGAATTTTCTGTTGCATTTTTTATTCTATTCAATCATTTCCTTTCGTTCTTTACTTTTTTCTTCATTTCTTCTTTGTTATTTCTTTCCTTCTAGATTTATTCATCAAAGAATTTCCTTCATCTTCTAATATTTTTTAGCTGACCAATTTCTTTCTCCTTTTTTTCTTTGGTTTTTTAAATTTCTTTTTTATATCTCAAAACCACTTAAGGTAATATCTATCTATCTATCTATCTATCTATCTATCTATCTATCTAAATCTGTTTATATCTAATTATCTATTTATCTATCTTTCTCTCTTTATACACATACACACACATGCACACACATGGTGAGAGAGAGAGATGTGCGATGGCTAAATTGTCGCCACTTCATAATTTTCATTACATGAATGTGCATTGTTTGTTTTTGATTTTGTCAATTGCAGAATATAGTAGGGTCAGTTGGGCACCATCTTTGTGAAAAAGAGTCTCATGACACAATTCATTTAGCCAGAAATTTGGAAAGAGCCTGTTGTACTGCTTGGCATTTATTCTGGAAGCTCCAATACAAAAATTTCAGAGTGTTTGGGTGTCAATCTGAAAACACTGCAGAGGATTCAAAAAGAGCTGGATGAGTCTAATGGTGATTACAAAGGTACAGCAGCTTGGAAAACTCACTCTGATCATTCTGATAAGAGAAGAACTCCCGAATTTGCTGGTGAGATTGAAGCCATGATTGATAACAATCTCTCAATCAGGTCCATAGTCAGGGACACGAGTGTCTGAGATTTTTATTAGTGCATGAAGACATTCAGTATTTCTCATCTGAGATGAAAAAAGGTCAATTTTTATTGAAAGACATGATGGACAAGAGTAAAGACCATGCTATGAAGCTTTTGAAAAAGACTCAAGCACTCACTCCAACTGAATATGCTTTGGTTTTTCTAAATTAGGCAAAAATGAAAATGACACTAACTTCTCATATGAATAGATATATTTACCAAAGTGGCACAAAAATATATTGAAATACTAAAGAGTAAATTTATTCAATAATATTGTCATTGGTTTCAACCACACCCTCCTGATGACTTCAGAATCTTCTGCAACTTTTCTGGAGGGTCACCTTGTTTAAGTTTGTGAATATTGCCATAATCTTTGACTTCAGTTCAGCTTTGGTATTACAAGAAGTTTTGTTGGTTACTTCCTCAATTGCACCCCACATATAATAATCAAGAGGGTTGCAGTCTGGGGAGTTAGGTGGCTACATGTAAGGGGTGATGTGGTTATAAAAATTGTCTGATAGCCATGACCGACTGGGTTCTCCCACTTGTGCGGCATGATGCAGAATCCTGTTGTCAGATGTAGGGTTTCCCAGCAGCCACCCTCTTGACCCAAAGCAGCACTATCACCTCAAGGCACTTGACGTAGGTCTCCATGTTGAGACTGAAGCCCTCACCAACAAATTCAACAGTCCTTTTCTTATCAGAATGATCACAGTGAATTTTCTGAGCAGTCATATGTTTATAATCACCATTAGACTCTTCTTTTGTGTTAAGTAAGATGCCCCATGAGAAGATGAAGAGAATCTTATGGGGAAACACACCTATTCCTCAGATAATGGATTCTCCTTCCTGTATTAATAAGAGTTAACAGGAAGTTAACGGAGGAAGTTCTTGAGAAGTTCTTGGGAAGTTCATGGGAGTTCTTTAGAGTTCTATTGGAGTTCAGCAGAACTACTAGGCAGTTGATATTAGTCGACAGTTAGCTGAATACTAAGGAGTCAGCTTTCAGTGGAAGATTACCAAGTTCCTAAGACTTTGGGTGTGTTAAGTCGATTAGCAACTAACATAGCACGATTATAACCTTCAGTGCGAAAACTACTCCACAACAGAACGTCATAACATCACCATCACTAGTGATCACTGAAAATATGTTTTTTACAGGATATTTGCTTTTCTTCACTCTCGGTACATCTGTTAAGGATGTCAATGATTGTTCTGTGTGTTAACTGTCTTATTCTGACAGAAATTTTTCTCATCTGAGAAAAACCAAAGCATGTTTGGTTAGAGGGGATGCTCGAATTTGTTCAAAAGATTTATAGTATGGTCTTTCCTTCAT
The DNA here is from genome assembly GCA_037127315.1 of Ascarosepion bandense. Lineage (NCBI taxonomy): Eukaryota > Metazoa > Mollusca > Cephalopoda > Sepiida > Sepiidae > Ascarosepion > Ascarosepion bandense. The sequence continues at coordinate 147,126 of JBBBDQ010001523.1, forward strand.
GGCTTTGAATAAAAATAGTCCCTTCCTCATCTCGGATAAGAAATACTGAATGTATTCATATACTACCTGCCTGATAAGAAACTAAGACACTCCTGTGTCCCTGACTATGACCCTGATAGAGGGTTTGTGATATGTCCCAGAAAGGGATATATATCATTCGAGGTAGTTAAGCAGTTTAGACAAATGCAGTCAAATAGGACAATCTAGTACATAAATATAATGGATGGTACTCTTTGTATACAGTATTCTGAAATGTAGGCGTAGTCAATAGTCGTAGACCTCTAGACCTATGGACGTAGACCCTCTATGTGCCCTTGTGTTCGTCTGTATTTATGGCTGACACCAGCCAATCACATTACTGTGAGGAGTAAACCAAGGTGTATGCATATTCATTACCTATTCATTACATCAGTTCGTTATCAATCATGGTCTAGATTTCACCAACAAATTTGGCAGTCCTTTTCTTATCAGAATGATTAGAGTGAATTTTTCAATCAGCTGTACCTTTGTAATTATCATTAGATTGACCCAATATTTTATGAATCCTCTGCATTGTCAACATTCAAACACTCTGAAATGTTTGTATTGGAGTTTCCAGCACAAATGACAAGCATTACAGTAAGCTGTCTCCAAATTTATGGCTGAATAAATTGAGTCATGGAGCTCTTTTTCTCAAAAATGGTACCTAATGGCCCCATTATATTGTGCAGTCAACAACATCCAAAACAAACAATGCACATGTGCAAAATAAAATGTGAAAATGCAGACAATTTACCCATCACAATTTGTATACACACACACAAGCACATTTATAAAATACTAGCAGTATAGCCCGGCGTTGCTCGGGTGTATTGAAAGCTTTAAAACTAATCCATGGTCCTGGAGCTCAGACTCTTTGGACATTGGCATGAAAGACTAAAAAGCAATAGTTATTTCCAGTTAAAGCGAAACCGTAGACTGAAAGAAAAATGAATGGATGTAAGTCAAATTTTGATTTCCTGGTATCGATATCAAATAAGTTTTTTTTGTTGTAAACTGAATTTTGAAGGCTAAATAAGTCCTCTGAGTAAATGATTTCATGGCTGAGACTAAGAACTACAATTATATCTACTTAGAACCAAACCCGAAGCAAAAACTAAACTAAAAGGGTTGAAAAAATACAGACATACAGGCAGATATATATATTATCGATTTTCTGCACTATTGTAAGAACTGCAACCTTGAAACTTCTGAATATCATTTTTTATGACTTTGTCTATGAGTGTATCAAATTTGATTAAAATCGGACCACTCCTTCTATAACCCGATTTTTTCGATTATCGATTTTCAATATTGATCACGGGTACCTCAACACAAAACCTAGCTAAAACACTCACAGATGCTTATAGTACAACTGTGTAAATTTTCAAGAAAATCAGTTCAGTCTTTTCGGAGTCTATAGGTAACAGACACAGACACACACACACAGACACACACACACAGACAAAGTTCCATTTATATTTTGCTACAGTCTATATTCAGATTGATCATGTAAAATTTCTTTTAATTAATTTAAATAAAATATTGATTTAATTTAAATGATTAAAAAAGATTGCAATAATGATGTTACTCATAGTAGTAGTGGTGATAGCATACTGACATAGCTCTTAGCAATGACAATGATGATAATGCTAAATATGGCAGTATTGCTAATAATCATAAAAATTGTAGCTATAAGAAATTATCATTATCATCATCATTGCAGAAATAATGTTATTTATAAAAACTCCTTTGAATTCACCAAGCATCCTAATAATAATAATGTTTCATCCTTGTATTATAGATGAAATCATTAGAGAATTTCAGAAACTGAAAAAGATTGAAAAATACCTTCTGCCTAAGGAGTTGTTGAGAAAGCTATGGAACATGACTGCTGAACTTAGGGAAAATTCAAACTGTGACCAAGGCTGTAGCCCCCCAAAAAGTGCCATTATTTACACTGCAAGAATTCTCTGAAATGTTCTTGAGTTGTGAGGAGTCTTGTTAGCACCATGCACCATTTCCATTGACTAAAACAATGTGCAACACTAACATGATAATTTTTCATAATAGTAATCATAGTAACAATATTAGTTATCAATTGCTATGACAATTTCTGTTTGAATTTCTGCATAAGGTGTTATTATTCAAAATTCCCTGAAAGTTACAAGGATCAACAGACATTTTTCTTAAAGAGCAGAACTGCCAACACATTGTGAGATTAACAAGAAGTTCTTTGAAGCCACAAATGCATGTCAGATCAGATAGTGGGTCTTCCTGTAAAAGAGGGATACAGGTTCAAATCCTTCCAGAGGACACATTTTTTAATGAGTTTTCTTGAGTACACAGACCAACAGACAAAATATGAACTGTTTAAAATAAGCGGAGCATCTACTCAAATACAGATACCCACTAAAAATAATGTTTTAATTAATGAAAATAAGTCAGTTTACAAATAAAGTTTATTAATTCCTTAGAAATTAGTCTAACTGTAAATAAATAGTAATAATAATACTAATGGCTATAAAGAACATTTTTAATAATTGACTTTCTCTGGCTTATCAAGACTTAGGATTACATTGATCTTTTCAAATTTTAATAATTTCTCTATGTGGTATTTTCAACATTAAATTTGTTGCAGTCTGAAATATCAGACATTTACAGGTTAACACCTTGATAATATGCATGAAATCCTAGAATCAACCGAATGTATTTACCAATTCTTTTACTTTGTGCAGAGGTGAAAGTGATTAGCTGTGTTGATATTAAATTTGTTTCTAAAGACAGTTTGAACAAAAATTAAAGTTAGTTAATTAATTGAAGCATGTGTCTGTAAGATCCAAAAGATTAATGTTTTTTTAAAATAATAGTCTTAAATTGTACAAAGTTCTTAGATGAAGCATTGTTATTGTTATTCAATTTTTGACTAGTTTTTCTTCCATATTATTTTTGAAAACATCTTATTTATTGCTTTTATTAATGTAATGTTGGTATTGTTTACATTGTATTTATGGATCGGAAATTAAGAATTAGCTTCTGATAAGATTTATGCTAAGTGTAAACAAACAATATGGATAACAGAGAGTGTAGACATGACTAAATTTGAACCACACCTGCTGGATAGTTTCTATAGCCTAATCAGTAAAGTGCTGTCATAGGTAAACAGATTCCAAAGGATAAAAAGTATGAGAACAGGACTTGTGGAAATTTAATTCTTCATTTCAATTTGTTCTTCATAATAGATTTATTAATAATCTGGGAATAAGAACGAACAGAATAAGTTTAATGAAAAACAAGTTAAAAATCTATAATAGAAATTTGGTAAGTGATAAAGACTAAGTATACAATAATTATTTCTGTGTAATACACATTCATGTATAGTACTCTATTTGAGATGCAAAATTATGGAAAAAAAATCATATTTAATATATAATATGAGGAGACATTTTTGAAATTGTAGCAGCTAAATTTAAGCTAAATTCAATAAATTTTCAATTTTTTATTCCTTTTTTAAAACATTATGGACCGATTTAAGGCAGTAAAGGCATGAAGACACAAGGAATTACAGGGGGTGGAAGAATTAGGAAGAAAAACATTAATAATGAAATAAAAATAAGAATTGATGTAGTTCACATTATGTTCTGAAAGAAAAATATTGCACAGAATTAAGGGCAAATGTCTGAACATGTTCACATGAAAATGAATCAAGTTTGCAGCAAGAGAAACAAAATGAAAAACCCCTAACACATTTGATAATGGCTTCTTTTTTATAGTGGTGTAAAATAGATATTAACGTATATTTAGGCAGCAAACTATCATTTAAACATGTAAAATAGATATTAATGCATATTTGGGCAGCAAGCTTTCAATTAAACGTGTAAAATAGATAAACCATTTTTTCTTTCTTTTAACTTTTGCTTAAATTTAAAAGTTTTCATGCTTAATTGAAGGATTGATTTCGTTTTTCTAACCAAAATTTCACCACCTGGACTTTAACTAAGTTAAAACTTAGCAAGTCACCATCATTTTCTTTCTATTGGAGTGGATGGACTGGGCTATTGCCCGGTTCATACTCCACCCACATCTGTTGGACAGGTGAAGAGGCTCATCCCTTGTTTCCTGTTTAGGGTGCGGTTTCCGGTTTTTCTCTTTTCCAATCTTTTCACTCTTTTCTTTTTTTTTTTTTTTCAATTGGAGTAGATAAACTAAACTATTGCCCGGTTCACACTCCACCCACATCTATTGAACAGGTGAAGAGGCTCATCCCGTGTTTCCTGTTTAGGATGCAGTTTCCGGTTTTCTCTTTTCCAGTCTTTTTACCCTTACGTAGCCCCCTGCGCATCAGTGGCATTATCACCTTGCTTGGGGTGATATGATTAAAAAAAAAATATTAATGCATATTGGGGAATCAAGCTTTCATTTAAACATGTAAAATAGATATTAATGTATATTTGGGCATCAGACTTTCATTTAAACATGTTGGTTGTTTTTATGGCATATCAACCTCGGCGGGTTATTGCCAACTAAATTTTATTCATTTATGGCTGGTAATACCTTTTTTCTTTCAATATTTTATTGTTGTTATATAAGCTTTGTGTCTAGTAATACTTTTTCTTCTCGAGTATCAAGATTCATTGGGATTTGTTTTTAAGGCAGGGTCCCTCAGTCCTACTCTGTTATTTAACCCATAACTGGAGGGAAGGGATCAATTAATACCTTTCCAAAGGTAACAGTGCTAAAGTGAATGCAGGGTATTCAACTGGAATTCGAACTCGATTCTCCGATTTCTCTTTCTGAGGTGATATCCACAGCGCCACAATGCACATCCATCACTAAATGCTTGCAGCACCTGGTCTTCCCAAGCGGTCCCCCATCGAAGTACTGACCAGGCAGAACATTGCCTAACTTCGGTATTCGAGTGAGAACCGGGGTATTCAATGTGATATGGCCGTAAGCCTCATTTAAACATGTAATATAGATATTAATGTATATTTGGGTGGAAAGCTTTTATTTAAACATGTAAACTAGATGTTAATGTATATTTAGGTATCAAGCTTTCATTTAAATATGTAAAATAGATATTAGTGTATATTTGGGAATCTTGCTTCCATTGAAAAACGCAAACTAGATATTAATGTATATTTGGGCATCATGCTTTCATTTAAACACGAAAAATAGATATTGATGTATATTTAGGCACCAAACTTTTATTTAAGCAATGTAAAATAAATATTGAGGTTGCAAGATTTCAATTAAAAATGTAAAATAGATATTGATATATATTTGGGCATCAAGATTTCATTTAAACATGTAAAATAGATGTTAATGTATATTGGGGTAGCAAGCATTTCTTTAAACATGTATAATAAATATTAAAGTATATTTGTGAATCGTGCTTCCATTTAAACATGTAAAATAAATATTGATGTATATTTAGGCAGCAAGATTTTAATTAAAAATGTAAAATATATATTGATGTATATTTGGGCATCAAGCTTTCATTTAAACATGTAATATAGATATGAATGTATATTTGGGCAGCAAGATTTCATCTTAACATGTAAAGTAGATATTAATATATATTTAGGTAGTAAGCATTTGTTTAAGCATGTAAAATAGATATTGATGTATATTTGGGTAGCAAGCATTCATTTAAACATGTGAAATAGATATTAATGTATATTTGGGCAGAAAGCTTTCATTTAAACTTGTAAAATAGTTATTAATATATTTTTGGGTAGGAAGATTTCATTTAAGCATGTAAATTACATATGAATGTGCATTTGGGCATCAAGTATTCATTTAAATATGTAAAATAGAAATTAATGTGTATTTGGGCATCAAGTTTTCATTTAAAAATATAAAATAGATATTGATGTATAATTAGGCAGCAAGCTTTCAACTAAAATTTGAAATACATATTGATGTATATTTGGGCATCAAGCTTTCATTTAATTTATACATGTGAAATAGATAATAATGTATAGTTGGGCTTCCATTTAAACATGTATGATAGATATTAATGTATATTTGGGCATCAACCTTTCATTTAAACATGTAAAGTAGATTTTTATATATATTTGGGCATCAAGCGTTCATTTAAACACGTGAAATAGATATGCATGTGTTATGGTTTATAAAATGGCAAGTGCTCTAAAAATAGAAAACGATAGACACACTGACGCCAAGAATTCAAAATTGGGCGGCAAAATAAGGAACCGTTTCTTTTGGTAGGAGTAGGAGTAAGAGTAGGAGTAAGAAGTAGGAGTTAAGGACAGTAGTTTTGTGTAGGAGATTTGAAAAGGGGAAGAGGCTAGTCAGTTGACCACTAGAGTCCAGAAGGGATAGGCTCGTTTACTACTAGCATGCCACAGAGAAGAAATTTAGCTAGTCTGCTCCTGTATCCACACAAAATTTAAAGGTTGTAACTTGATGTAAAACCTAAAGTTTTATACCAAAAATAAACAGCATTAATTCAAGTTTGTGTTATCTTCTAATTATACCAAAACGAAGCAACACAACAGTAGTGACCACGACATACGAACAGAAAGCAACCTCATATACAAAAAATATATATATATATATATATATACACATATAAAAGGATAAATGGAGCAGACAGGAGAGGAAACGACTCATCAACTCAATATCAAGGCACCGGAATTCATGGAAACTGCTGTAAATGGATGGTTTACGATATTAGAAGCCCAGTTTCACTTGCGAAATGTGACAGCGTCGAAAACAAAGTTTTATACAGTAATATCGTCGTTACCAGCCGAAGAAGTGGGTAAACTACCAAATGCTACCCTCGCATCACAAGACTACGAGGAATTAAAACGGACTCTGATAGAAGCTCACGAACAAACAAAACCGGAGCTTCTAGAAAAATTAATGTCGGCTACGACTATTTCAGGACGACCGTCGACATATTTGCACGAAATGCTATCCGTCGCTAAACGGATAGGTATTAGCGACGACATTGTGAGACACAAATTCCTGCAGTCATTACCGTCAACAATAGCTCCAGTAATAGCCTCGCAAAAAGATTTAAACCATACCCAACTTGGCAGGTTAGCAGATGAACTTATGCCATTATTGAATAACGATAAATAACGATAAGGCATGTGTTGTTCAGCGACCCTTTTCTACTAAGAATAACTCATAAACAAATTATAAAGAAAAATACAGCCAAGACACTTCAGTGCCACTAAATGTCAGGCCGTATCGGAATAACCAATGGACAAAAATTTGCAGAGCACATGTAAACCTTGGTGCAAATGGCCCAAAAAGAACAATCTACAAATGTTGCCTAGTTCCCGACCAGCAACACCTACGGGAAGTGATTCGGAAAACAAGTTCAGTCCCAAGATGTTCGCCGCTATCAGAAATTACCGCAAAATTAGTGGCTACCAAATTAAAATTTATTGTAGATACTGGCGCAAGTATCTCAATATTACTAACTTCTGCAGTAAATGGTATTACATTAAAACCGACTCCCATATCACTATCCACTGCAAATGGGGAGAAAATAAAATGCTACGGACAAGCGAGTTTGGAAATTGGAATACCCAGTTTAAGGAGATTTTTTTACTTGGACATTCGTGATCGCTGATATCACCAACCCACTCCTTGGACTGGATTTCCTCAACAAGTTTGGTCTAATAGTAGACTGCAGTAACAAAACCATTTACGATCCTACAACAACCCAGAGAAAGAATTTAAAAATATCTGCATCAGCGGTGAATCTAGTCGTAAATGAAACGGAGCTCCCGTCATTCGTACGGAACATGATTAAAGAAAAATATCCGAACTTAATCACACCACATAAGAACAGTAACAAAAAACACTGCGGCGTCTACCACAGAATTGACACAGGAAGCCATACGCCAGTCTTTGCAAAACCCAGGCGGCTTAATGTAGTAAAACTGGAAGCCGCGCGTAGCTAATTTAAAACCCTACAAAAGGACGGAGTGATCTCCTTTTCCAAAAGCGAGTGGTCTAGCCCACTACATATAGTATCTAAACAAAGCGGAGGATTTAGATGTTGTGGAGACTATCGTTCTCTCAATAGCATAACCAAGACTGACAGGTACCCTATACCAAATATAGGCTCTTTTTCTACAAAACTTGCGAACAAACGACGATTCTCCAAAATCGATTTGATTTTAGCCTACCACCAAATTAAAATGCATCCGGACGATGTAGCAAAATCTGCTCTCACCACCCCATTTGGTCTTTATGAATATAATTACATGCCGTTTGAATTAAAAAAAAATGTGTCAGCTACATTTCAACGGTATATGGACAAAACTTTTGAAGACATTGATTGTGTTTTTATATATATTGATGACATTTTAATTTTCAGCAATGATGAGATTTCTCATAAAAAAGACATTGAAACTGTTTTTAATATTTTAAATGAACACAATTTAAAAGTTTCAGCCACAAAATCTGTTTTCAATGTGACTTCCCTAGATTTCTTAGGCTTTCATATTAGCGTAGATGGCATTAAACCTACAACTAGTAAAATAGAAGAATTAAAATCTTTTCCTTACCTTTACGCAAAAGGGCTACGCAGATTTCTTGGAATGGTAGGATTTTATAGAAAATTAATACAAAATTTTCAGAGATAGTCTTACTCGTATCTGAGAGAATGAGGTTATCCCCTAAAGTCGCGTTCACATTAGACGAATCTGAACGACAATCTTTCAATTCTGTAATTAAGGAACTTAATGATACATCTTCATTAGCTCACCCTGAACCTAACTGCACAAATTATCAATTAGTCACTGACAGTAGTAATTATGCTGTCGGTGCGGCATTGCACCAAATGGTGGAAGGAAATCCAATACCGATCGGATTTTTCTCTGAAAAATGAACACAAACACAAATGAGATATTCTACATTCGATCACGAACTTTTAGCAGCTTATTTGTCAGTGCTGCACTTCCGTCACCTCATAGAAGGTCGCCAAGTGCTACTTTTAACTGACCATAAGCCATTGTGTGGTACATTTTATAGTTTAAACCTCGCTAAATCAGACAGACAACAACGACAATTAGCTATCCCGACAGAATTTATTTCAGATATTGAACATGTAAAAGGTAGTCAGAATATAGTTGCTCATTGTCTATCCCGACCAACTCTTGCTGTACAAATAGATGCGTGTGATTTACTCGCACTTGCAGAAGCACAGGCATCTGATACAGAAATTCAATCTTTTCAGGACTTAAAAAAATTCACCATACCTGGAGATAACCAATTTATATGGTGTGACTTATCAACGTCTTACCCCAGACCTTTTGTTCCATCTAAATTGCGTGAGTCTATATTCTATAGTATCCATTCCATAAACAACCCTGGCATTAAATCATACATTAAGATGATTAAAGCTAGATATTACTGGCCAAATATGGATAAATCAATCAAAGACTTTTGTGCATCATACACAATCTGCCAACAAGCAATGGTCTACAAACATAAAAAATCACCGATACAGACATTAGAAATACCATCAGCTAGATTTCACACAGTCCACATAGATATAGTAGGACCACTCCCACCAGTAAAAAGCCCAAATAGCAGTTACATCAGCCCGTATAGATATATCCTCACATGTATTGACCGCACAACTCGTTGGGTAGAAGCACAACCCATCAGCGAAATCAATGCAGCTAGTGTAGCTGAGGCTTTTATAAACACGTGGACCATTAAAACTGCTATTATAGCACGAAAAGAGTCCTGGCTCTCAGCTCTTCCAATAGTACTTCTTGGGATTCGCAGTATGCCCAATAGCTCTGATTTTTCTCCTTTTTATGCTGTTACAGGCACACAATGTTTGCTACCACTGCTACTAATAGATAACACAAGCGAGAAGGCTATAACTCAAAAGTTCACAAGAGATTTACATAAAACCATGTCACAAATTGATGTGAGAGACTTCACCAAAAGAGTTAATAAGTCCGCAAAATCTTATGTCCCAGAAAAACTTCAAACTTGTGATAAAGTTTGGATTAGAGTGGATCGTGTTCGAAGACCATTGGAGACGCCCTATTCAGTCCCCTACACAGTCCTTCAGCAAACACCTAAATATTTTCTGGTTAAGATAAATAGTGCTATGGATACTCAAGTTTCTGGGGACAGGTTGAAACCATATATGGAAGTACAAAAACAAATAGTAGAGAAACAAGTAGAAGAAAAGATGAATAAAAACAAAACGCTTAGTGATTCAGAACAAGAAATAAATACAAGAAATAAAAAAGAAAATTCTCCCATGATAAATACAAAATCTCGTTCAGGTCGAAAAGTTTCCTGGAAGAAATATAACGAGTACTATTATTATTAGTACACTCCGTTCTAAAGGGAGAACTTCTGTTATGGTTTATAAAATGGCGAGTGTTCTAAAAATAGAAAAAGATAGACACACTGACGCCAAGAATAAAACTTTAAATTTTGTGTGGATACAGGAGCAGACTAGCTAAATTTCTTCACTGTGGGATGCTAGTAGTAAACGAGCCTATCCCTTCTGGACTCTAGTGGTCAACTGACTAGCCTCTTCCCCTTTTCAAATCTCCTACACAAAACTACTGTCCTTAACTCCTACTTCTTACTCCTACTCTTACTCCTACTCCTACCAAAAGAAACGGTTCCTTATTTTGCTGCCCAATTTTGAATTCTTGCGCCAGTATCTACAATAAATTTTAATTTGGTAGCCCCTAATTTTGCGGTAATTTCTAATAGCGGCGAACCTCGTGGGACTGAACTTGTTCGCCCTATTAGTTTTCCGAATCAATTCCCGTAGGTGTTGCTGGTCGGGAACTAGGCAACGTTTGTAGATTGTTCTTTTTGGGTCATTTACACCAAGGTCTACATATTTTTGCTTCATTGGCGAAATAAATATGTGCTCTGCAAATTTTTGGCCGTTGGTTATTCCGATACGGCCTGACATTTAGTGGCACTGAAGTGTCTTGGCTGTATTTTTCTTTATAATTTGTTTATGAGTTATTCTTAGTAGAAAAGGGTCGCTGAACAACAAATGCCTTATCGTTATTTATCGTTATTCAATAATGGCATAAGTTAATCTGCTAACCTGCCAAGTTGGGTATGGTTTAAATCTTTTTGCGAGGCTATTACTGGAGCTATTGTTGACGGTAATGACTGCAGGAATTTGTGTCTCACAATGTCGTCGCTAATACCTATCCGTTTAGCGACGGATAGCATTTCGTGCAAATATGTCGACGGTCGTCCTGAAATAGTCGTAGCCGACATTAATTTTTCTAGAAGCTCCGGTTTTGTTTGTTCGTGAGCTTCTATCAGAGTCCGTTTTAATTCCTCGTAGTCTTGTGATGCGAGGGTAGCATTTGGTAGTTTACCCACTTCTTCGGCTGGTAACGACGATATTACTGTATAAAACTTTGTTTTCGACGCTGTCACATTTCGCAAGTGAAACTGGGCTTCTAATATCGTAAACCATCCATTTACAGCAGTTTCCATGAATTCCGGTGCCTTGATATTGAGTTGATGAGTCGTTTCCTCTCCTGTCTGCTCCATTTATCCTTTTATATGTGTATATATATATATATATATTTTGTATATGAGGTTGCTTTCTGTTCGTATGTCGTGGTCACCACTGTTGTGTTGCTTCGTTTTGGTATAATTAGAAGATAACACAAACTTGAATTAATGCTGTTTATTTTTGGTATAAAACTTTAGGTTTTACATCAAGTTACAACCTTTAAATTTTGTGTGGATACAGGAGCAGACTAGCTAAATTTCTTCTCTGTGGCATGCTAGTAGTAAACGAGCCTATCCCTTCTGGACTCTAGTGGTCAACTGACTAGCCTCTTCTCCTTTTCAAATCTCCTACACAAAACTACTGTCCTTAACTCCTACTTCTTACTCCTACTCTTACTCCTACTCCTACCAAAAGAAACGGTTCCTTATTTTGCTGCCCAATTTTGAATTCTTGGCGTCAGTGTGTCTATCTTTTTTCTATTTTTAGAACACTCGCCATTTTATAAACCATAACAGCATCAAGCTTTTAATTTTAACATGTAAAAATAGACATTAATATATATTTGATCAGCAAGATTTTATTTTAATATGTAAAATAGATATTAACTTATATTTGGGTAGGAAGCTTTTATTTAAACATGTAAAATAGATATTAATTTAAAAGTTTCAGCCACAAAATCTGTTTTCAATGTGACTTCCCTAGATTTCTTAGGCTTTCATATTAGCGTAGATGGCATTAAACCTACAACTAGTAAAATAGAAGAATTAAAATCTTTTCCTTACCTTTACGCAAAAGGGCTACGCAGATTTCTTGGAATGGTAGGATTTTATAGAAAATTAATACAAAATTTTCAGAGATAGTCTTACTCGTATCTGAGAGAATGAGGTTATCCCCTAAGGTCGCGTTCACATTAGACGAATCTGAACGACAATCTTTCAATTCTGTAATTAAGGAACTTAATGATACATCTTCATTAGCTCACCCTGAACCTAACTGCACAAATTATCAATTAGTCACTGACAGTAGTAATTATGCTGTCGGTGCGGCATTGCACCAAATGGTGGAAGGAAATCCAATACCGATCGGATTTTTCTCTGAAAAATGAACACAAACACAAATGAGATATTCTACATTCGATCACGAACTTTTAGCAGCTTATTTGTCAGTGCTGCACTTCCGTCACCTCATAGAAGGTCGCCAAGTGCTACTTTTAACTGACCATAAGCCATTGTGTGGTACATTTTATAGTTTAAACCTCGCTAAATCAGACAGACAACAACGACAATTAGCTATCCCGACAGAATTTATTTCAGATATTGAACATGTAAAAGGTAGTCAGAATATAGTTGCTCATTGTCTATCCCGACCAACTCTTGCTGTACAAATAGATGCGTGTGATTTACTCGCACTTGCAGAAGCACAGGCATCTGATACAGAAATTCAATCTTTTCAGGACTTAAAAAAATTCACCATACCTGGAGATAACCAATTTATATGGTGTGACTTATCAACGTCTTACCCCAGACCTTTTGTTCCATCTAAATTGCGTGAGTCTATATTCTATAGTATCCATTCCATAAACAACCCTGGCATTAAATCATACATTAAGATGATTAAAGCTAGATATTACTGGCCAAATATGGATAAATCAATCAAAGACTTTTGTGCATCATACACAATCTGCCAACAAGCAATGGTCTACAAACATAAAAAATCACCGATACAGACATTAGAAATACCATCAGCTAGATTTCACACAGTCCACATAGATATAGTAGGACCACTCCCACCAGTAAAAAGCCCAAATAGCAGTTACATCAGCCCGTATAGATATATCCTCACATGTATTGACCGCACAACTCGTTGGGTAGAAGCACAACCCATCAGCGAAATCAATGCAGCTAGTGTAGCTGAGGCTTTTATAAACACGTGGACCATTAAAACTGCTATTATAGCACGAAAAGAGTCCTGGCTCTCAGCTCTTCCAATAGTACTTCTTGGGATTCGCAGTATGCCCAATAGCTCTGATTTTTCTCCTTTTTATGCTGTTACAGGCACACAATGTTTGCTACCACTGCTACTAATAGATAACACAAGCGAGAAGGCTATAACTCAAAAGTTCACAAGAGATTTACATAAAACCATGTCACAAATTGATGTGAGAGACTTCACCAAAAGAGTTAATAAGTCCGCAAAATCTTATGTCCCAGAAAAACTTCAAACTTGTGATAAAGTTTGGATTAGAGTGGATCGTGTTCGAAGACCATTGGAGACGCCCTATTCAGTCCCCTACACAGTCCTTCAGCAAACACCTAAATATTTTCTGGTTAAGATAAATAGTGCTATGGATACTCAAGTTTCTGGGGACAGGTTGAAACCATATATGGAAGTACAAAAACAAATAGTAGAGAAACAAGTAGAAGAAAAGATGAATAAAAACAAAACGCTTAGTGATTCAGAACAAGAAATAAATACAAGAAATAAAAAAGAAAATTCTCCCATGATAAATACAAAATCTCGTTCAGGTCGAAAAGTTTCCTGGAAGAAATATAACGAGTACTATTATTATTAGTACACTCCGTTCTAAAGGGAGAACTTCTGTTATGGTTTATAAAATGGCGAGTGTTCTAAAAATAGAAAAAGATAGACACACTGACGCCAAGAATAAAACTTTAAATTTTGTGTGGATACAGGAGCAGACTAGCTAAATTTCTTCACTGTGGGATGCTAGTAGTAAACGAGCCTATCCCTTCTGGACTCTAGTGGTCAACTGACTAGCCTCTTCCCCTTTTCAAATCTCCTACACAAAACTACTGTCCTTAACTCCTACTTCTTACTCCTACTCTTACTCCTACTCCTACCAAAAGAAACGGTTCCTTATTTTGCTGCCCAATTTTGAATTCTTGCGCCAGTATCTACAATAAATTTTAATTTGGTAGCCCCTAATTTTGCGGTAATTTCTAATAGCGGCGAACCTCGTGGGACTGAACTTGTTCGCCCTATTAGTTTTCCGAATCAATTCCCGTAGGTGTTGCTGGTCGGGAACTAGGCAACGTTTGTAGATTGTTCTTTTTGGGTCATTTACACCAAGGTCTACATATTTTTGCTTCATTGGCGAAATAAATATGTGCTCTGCAAATTTTTGGCCGTTGGTTATTCCGATACGGCCTGACATTTAGTGGCACTGAAGTGTCTTGGCTGTATTTTTCTTTATAATTTGTTTATGAGTTATTCTTAGTAGAAAAGGGTCGCTGAACAACAAATGCCTTATCGTTATTTATCGTTATTCAATAATGGCATAAGTTAATCTGCTAACCTGCCAAGTTGGGTATGGTTTAAATCTTTTTGCGAGGCTATTACTGGAGCTATTGTTGACGGTAATGACTGCAGGAATTTGTGTCTCACAATGTCGTCGCTAATACCTATCCGTTTAGCGACGGATAGCATTTCGTGCAAATATGTCGACGGTCGTCCTGAAATAGTCGTAGCCGACATTAATTTTTCTAGAAGCTCCGGTTTTGTTTGTTCGTGAGCTTCTATCAGAGTCCGTTTTAATTCCTCGTAGTCTTGTGATGCGAGGGTAGCATTTGGTAGTTTACCCACTTCTTCGGCTGGTAACGACGATATTACTGTATAAAACTTTGTTTTCGACGCTGTCACATTTCGCAAGTGAAACTGGGCTTCTAATATCGTAAACCATCCATTTACAGCAGTTTCCATGAATTCCGGTGCCTTGATATTGAGTTGATGAGTCGTTTCCTCTCCTGTCTGCTCCATTTATCCTTTTATATGTGTATATATATATATATATATTTTGTATATGAGGTTGCTTTCTGTTCGTATGTCGTGGTCACCACTGTTGTGTTGCTTCGTTTTGGTATAATTAGAAGATAACACAAACTTGAATTAATGCTGTTTATTTTTGGTATAAAACTTTAGGTTTTACATCAAGTTACAACCTTTAAATTTTGTGTGGATACAGGAGCAGACTAGCTAAATTTCTTCTCTGTGGCATGCTAGTAGTAAACGAGCCTATCCCTTCTGGACTCTAGTGGTCAACTGACTAGCCTCTTCTCCTTTTCAAATCTCCTACACAAAACTACTGTCCTTAATTCCTACTTCTTACTCCTACTCTTACTCCTACTCCTACCAAAAGAAACGGTTCCTTATTTTGCTGCCCAATTTTGAATTCTTGGCGTCAGTGTGTCTATCTTTTTTCTATTTTTAGAACACTCGCCATTTTATAAACCATAACAGCATCAAGCTTTTAATTTTAACATGTAAAAATAGACATTAATATATATTTGATCAGCAAGATTTTATTTTAATATGTAAAATAGATATTAACTTATATTTGGGTAGGAAGCTTTTATTTAAACATGTAAAATAGATATTAATGTATAGTAAAGCATCAAGCTTTCATTTAAACATGTAAAATACACATTAATGTATATTTGGGAATCATGTTTCTATTTGAACACGTAAACTAGATATTGATGTATATTTGGGTAGTAAGTGTTCATTTAAACATCTAAAATAGATATTGATGTATATGTGGGCATCATGCGTTCATTTAAACGCGTAAACTAGATATTAATAAATATTTGGGCAGCAAGCTTTGATTTAAATGTTTGAAACAGATATTCTCACATGTTTGGGCAGCAAGATTTGATTTAAACATGTAAAATAGATATTAATGTCTATTTCGGCAGCATATTTTCATTTAAACACGTAAACTAGACATTAATATATATTTGGGCATCAAGCGTTCATTTAAGTATGTAAAATAGATATTAATGTATATCTGGGGCACAAGCTTTCGATTAAAAATGTAAAATAAATATTGATGCATATTCAGGCAACAAGACGTCAATTACAAATGTAAAATACATATTGATATATATTTGAGCATCAATCATTCATTTAAACATGTAAAATAGATATTGATATATATTTAGGCATTAAGCTTTCATTTAACCATGTAAAAAAGATCTTTTTTTTATAAGCGTTTCACCCCGAGCAAGGCATGTCAATGCCACTACTGCGCAGAGGGCTACATAGAGTGGAGAAAGGATGATTAAATATAGGAAATGCCAGAGGGTGCGTGATAGGCGGGTAGGGATACCGAGAATGGTTAAATATAGGAAATGTCAGAGGGTGGGTGATAGGCGGGTAAGTATACCGAGAATGAGGGTTGGGTAGATGAGAGTGTTCTGAGAATAATTGGGAGTTAGGGTGATAGGAGGTGTCTATTGACCCTACATTTAAACACCTGGAGATTGTAGCTGTCGGGAAAGCAGACTTGTGGAAGGGAGTTCCACAGGTGGGAAGCGTGAGAAAAGAAGCTGTTGGAGTAGAATTTACGGTTACATCTTATCTGTTTAACTGTAAAAAGGTGGGACCTAGTTGCTAATCTAGTATCTCGTGTAAATTCGTGCTTAGGCGGCACCAATGATCTAAGTTCATCGGAGCAGAAGCCATGAAAGTACTTGTAGAAGAGGCACAGGGAAGCCACATCACGCCGGTGAGAGAGTGGTTGCAGCCGGTCTGCCAAGTCAGTATTAACCACGTTACAGATCCTCCTTTGTATTTTGTTAAGAAGCACAAGGAGAGCAGCAGGGGCACCCGACCAGATATGGCAGCAATATTCAATACACGGGCGGATGGTAGATTTGTATATGTGCAGGATAGATTCAGGTGGGAAAAACTTCCGGGCCCTGCACAGAAAGCCGACTTTCATAGCTGCAGATTTGGCAATGGATTTGATATAGTCATTCCATTTGAGGTCCGCCGAAAGTGTAAGGCCAAGGAGGCGTAGTATTTTATTCTCTGGGAGGCTAGCCTGTCCCATGCTAATGGGGGGGGGGGGGTAGATGCGATTGTCTATGGTGGTTAGTTGATAACAGCTTCGTTTTAGAAGCATTGAAATTTACTAGCCATTTCCTACCCCAGGCCACTACGGATTGGAGGTCCTTTTCAAGCACGGCAGCGAGGTTCGCTTTGTCGCCCACACCTGGTTTTTGATCGATGCGAGAGTAGATTGTTGTGTCATCGGCATACATGCCAACTTGGGATCTAATGGCATCGGGGAGATCATTAATGTACATCAGAACCGTGGGACCTAGGATAGAACCTTGAGGGACGCCCGCGTTCGTATGGTAGTTTTGGGAGGCATGCCCATTTAATACCACCTCCAATGTGCGATTAGAGAGGAATGACTGGATGAGGTCAAACAGATGTCCAGTTATCCCGTAGCTCCGCAGTTTGCACAAGAGGCCAGCATGCCAGACCCTGTCGAACGCTTTGGAGTTATCCAAGGCAACGGTTCGGGCTTCGCCATTCTTGTCAAGTGCCCGGTATATGTATTCGGTAATGGTCGTTAGCATATCAGCAGTAGACCTGGTGAATTGAAACCCGTACTGTTTGTCAGAGAGAAGCCTGTGGGCCGTGAGATGCTGAATCACCTCGGCGTTGATAATGGCTTCGAAAACTTTGACAAAGATCGGAAGGAGACTAATAGGACGGTAATTGGCGGGGTCTGAGGGTTCGCCAGAATTCTTAAATATAGGAACTACACAGGAGAACTTCCAACAGGCAGGAAAACAGGAAGCAGATAGGCAGAGGTTATAGAGTTTAGAGAGGGCAGAGGAGAGTTCTGGGGCACATTTCTTCAGTACTATGACTGGGATTCCGTCACCGCCGCTCGCTTTGTGTGGGTCAAGATGTGCAATTATCTTGGCGACCAGCGAGGGTGTAATGTGGACGTTATTTAGTTGAACCATAGTTCTGGGTGGGAAGTCGGGTGTAGGTATTCCTAATGAGTCCAGTGTCGAATTGGTAGAGAATCTACAGGCAAAGCATTCAGCCTTGATTGATATTCATGTATATTTGGGCAGTAAGATTTCATTTAAACATGTTAAATAGATGTTAATGTATATTTCGGCTGCATACTTTCATTTAAGCACGTAAATTAGGTATGAATAAATATTTGGGCATCAAGCTTACAATTAAAAATGTAAAATAGATATTAATGTATACTTAGGCATCAGGCTTTCATTTAAACACGTAAAATAGATATTAATGTGTATTTGAGAATCAGGCTTTCATTAATGTATATTTGGGCAACAGGCTTTTATTTAAACATGTAAAAAAGATATCAATGTATATTTCGGCAGCAAGCTTTATTTAGGTATGTAAAATAGATAGTAATGTATATTTGGGCATCAAGGTTTCATTAAACCACGTAAACTAGATATTGATGTATATTTGGGTAGCTAGAGTTCATTTAAACATGAAAAATAGATATTGATGTATATTTGGGCAACATGCTTTCTTTTAAACACGAAAAATAAATATTGATGTATATTTGGGCATCAAGATTTCTTTTACACAGTAAAATAGATATTGGTGTATATTGGGCATCATGCTTTCATTTAAAAAGATAAAATAGATTAGGCAGCAAGCTTTCAACTAAAATTTGAAATACATATTGATGTATATTTGGGCGTCAAGCTTTCATTTAATTTAAACATGTAAAATAGATATTAATGCATATTTTGTCAGCATACGTGAGAAAGATTTCATTTAAACACGTAAACTATATATTAATGAATATTTGGGCTTCAAGCCTTCATTCAAAAATGTAAAATAGATATTAATGCATATTTTGTCAGCATACGTGAGAAAGATTTCATTTAAACACGTAAACTATATATTAATGAATATTTGGGCTTCAAGCCTTCATTCAAAAATGTAAAATAGATATTAATGCATATTTTGTCAGCATACGTGAGAAAGATTTCATTTAAACACGTAAACTATATAGTAATGAATATTTGGGCTTCAAGCCTTCATTCAAAAATGTAAAATAGATATTAATGCATATTTAGGCAATAAGCTTTAATTTAAGCACGTAAAATAGATATTAATGTATGCTTGGGAATCAGACTTTCATTAAACATGTAAAATAGATATTTATGTACATTTTGGCATCAAACATTCATTTCAAAATGTAAAATAGTCATTGATGTCTATTTGGGCATCAAGCTATCATTTAAACATGTAAAATAGATATTCATGTATATTTCGGCAGCAAGCTTTTACTTAAATATGTGAAATAGATAGTAATGTATATTTGGGCATCAAGCTTTCATTTAAAAATGTAAAATACATATCAATGTATATTTCAGCAGCAAGCTTTCATTTAAACAGGTAAAATAGATATCAATGGATATTTGGTAATCATGCTTCAATTAAGACACCTAAACTAGATATTGATGTATATTTGGGTAGCTAGCGTTCATTTAAACATGAAAAATAGATATTGATGTATATTTGGGCATCATGCTTTAATTTAAACACGTAAACTAGATAATTATGTATATTTGGGCAGCAAGATTTCAATTAAAAATGTAAAATTGATATTAATGTATTATAGGGGGTATATCTTCTCTTATTTATTCTTTTCTAGTTGTAGTAGGATTCCGTTCTAGTGAAGTGTAGTAGTATACCGTAGCAGGTTAACGGAATTTGGCCTTGTGGGAAGTTAGCCCACTATAATTCATAAAATGATTATAAATCAAGAAAGTCAATTTGAGTATAAAATAACATTTATATATACACATTTCAGTTAATGTTTTACAATGAAAGCAATACTTGAATATAAGTCCAACGGAGGTTAAATTGTTCATGACAAATAATGATGAGCTGAAAGTGATTAAAGGCTTAGGAGTGTGGAAACGTCTTGAAGGTAAGAGGATTTCATTTTGAAGTTGCCGCTTCTCAGGTCAGTAAGTCAGTAAGTACTTTGAGGAATGTCTTTGAAAAGGTCAATAAGTACTTTTGAGACAGGGAAAGAAAGAGGTCAGCATAGTAGCCGCTCGACTTAGGTCAAGGGAGAAACTAATCAGCTCGTCCGTCTCCGGTCTGCCTAACGATGCTTTGCCTCCGCTTTTTATATCTGCCTTTTGGATCAAAACATCTTGTTTTGGATTTTCATACATGAATTTGATTCTGGGCTTCCCATTGGCTGGTAAATAAAATTCGCTTATGCTCGCGAAATGGAAATTTGATATTTGGTTAATTTTTATTTTTCAACTGGAACATCTGCGCGAATCCACCTGCGCGGAGGTGATTTTTATTCATTCGCATTCTGGTCGGCATAGAGCCAACATCAGGTTCATCGCTTTTGCTCGGTCAGTATCACCACAGTATATTTAAGCATCGAGCTTTAATTTAAACATGTAAGATAGATATTAATCTGTATTTGGGAAACAGGCTTTATTTAAACATGTAAAATAAATATTATTGTATATTTGGACAACAAGCTTTTTTTTTTACATATAAAACAGATATTAATGTATATTTAGGTATCAAGCTTTCATTTAGACATGTAAAATAGATATTAGTGTATATTGGGCATCAAGCTTCCATTTAAACATGTATGATAGATATTAATGTATATTTGGGCATCAACCTTTCATTTAAACATGTAAAATAGATTTGTATGTATATTTGGGCATCAAGCTTTCATTTAAAAATGTAAAATAGATATTGATGTATATTTGGGCATCAAGCATTCATTTAAACACGTGAAATAGATATTAATGTATATTTAGCCAGCAAGCTTTCAATTAAAAATGTTAAATACATATTGATGTATATTTTGGCATCAAGCTTTCTGTTAAACATATAAAATAGATATTAATGTATATTTGGGTGGAAAGCTTTTATTTAAACATGTAAACTAGATGTTAATGTATATTTAGGTATCAAGTTTTCATTTAAATATGTAAAATAGATATTAGTGTATATTTGGGAATCTTGCTTCCATTGAAACACGCAAACTAGATATTAATGTATATTTGGGTAGCAAGTGTTCATTTGAACATGTGAAATAGATATTAATGTATATTTAGGCATCATGTTTTCAGTTAAAACTGTAAAATAGATATCGATGTATATTTAGGCAGCAAGATTTCAATTAAAAATGTAAAATAGGTATTGATGTATCTTTGGGCATCAAGATTTCCTTTAAACATGTAAAATAGATGTTAATGTATATTTGGCCAGCAAGCTTTGATTTAAACATGTAAAACAGATATTAATGTATATTTGGGTATGAAGCTTTCATTTAATCATGTAAAATAGATATTAATGCATATTGGGGTAGCAAGCATTTGTTTAAACATGTAAAATAGATATTAATGTATATTTCTGAATCATGCTTCCATTGATACACGTAAACTAGATATTAATGTATATTTGGGTAGCAAGCTTTCATGTAAACATGTAAAATAGATACTATTATATATTTAGGAAGCCAGCTTTTATTTAAACACTTAAATAGATCCATTTAGACACATGCTGTTGTAGAAACAGACCATTCATCGTGCCAGCATTTGATTTATTTTATTTTGGTTTATTTTATTTTATTTTATTTTATTTTGCTTTACTGATTTTATTTACTTTCAAATTCTTCCTATTTACTTTATAAAACAACAAGCTTGCGACCAGAAATTCAAAGAAACTCAAACGAAAAACCACAAATTTATTCGCCTGAAGAGAGTCAATTTTAGACTCGAAAAACGTGTAACGTCACAAATACCATTAACATGTATAATTACAAAAACAATAAATATACAATTTAAAGAAAACGTTCACGGCTTCTCACACCTTTTATTCTATACTAATTTTTCTCGTTGGAACAATCCTATTTCTTTATTATATATATATATATATATATATATATATATATATATACAGGTTTCATTGAATAATATAGACAAGTTCAGTCTATTTATTTTGTGTAAGATCCTTTCGTATGATCTGATTAGCTTGATAGTGTTGTCATGGAAAGACGACAAGAAATCGCAATAATTGTTGATTTTTTTATCAGGTCTGAGCTTTCGGCTTACATAAGCCATTATCAAAGGATGAACATTTAATGTTCAGTGAACATAGAACATTTAAATTATTAACAGAGTGGAGTTATACAGAGAAAATTAGACAGGTCCATTTTTTATGTCGCACGTGGCTGAAGGCCGAGAAGGAATGGTGGTAGTGGGTTTTTGGTCAATTGAGTGCATAGTGGCATGAGGGATTGGTCTGGGAACTGCTGATACTATGGTGTAGGGGGTAAGTATAACGACTATGACCTCAGTTTGCAGTAATCACCGCAAGGTTCTCCATGAGGAATATTTCTGTTTTGATACCATGTGTAGAGGTGAAGACCACTCGCTTTTCGAAGGGAGAATTACTCCAAGGATTGCTAAGTGCTGGAATTCCTGTTTGGAAATATAGAATTTATCGGGGGCAAGTCAAGGAGGTTTTAAGAAGACGGGTGGATCAGTTGTCCCAATGCAATGTGGGATGTTGAGTTTTCTCATAGGGGTGTTGAATTTTGGTTTGGTTATGTCTTGATAATTGGATAATATTTCCGAAAATTCAGAATTTTCTTCTGTTGATGCAAGTTTGGACCTAAAAACTGTTGCAGACTTTTGGCATCCAATTCGACGTCAATCTTTGTGTCAATCAATTGTTGTTTTCTTAATATCGATTAACAGACGATAAAAGTCCGTAACCAAAAATTGGTATAGTTATGTGAGCCACGATGAAAGTCTATTGGAAATCGTGCCGTAGTGAAAAAGTAAGTGTCATACATTTATCTCCATATGTGTGGATAATCGAACCATTTACCACTCGTAATGTAAGTTTTTCCGGGTCATCTAATTTGTCTGACTGGGAAGCTGGGATTAAAGATATTTGTGCTCCACTATCGATCAGAAATATTGTTTTTGAATTTCTGTCGATTATGTGGAAGAGTCGACATGAGTTTAAAATGCCAACGTGTCCCGCCGACGAAGATCTTTGGCCTATTCGCTTTCTGATTCCAATTGTTGCTAAAGACACCTGCACCAGCAGCTTTCCAATAAATATGTGTTGTAAAACAGAGTCTCCAAACGACACAAGAGTTGAGACGGTTTTCTATATCCCAATGCTTCACGATGCAGTTTCCAATAATTGTTACAGTCTCCCCTCCTGTCAGATAGTAAAGTTCGGACTATTAACTCCTCTTTTAATTTGTCGTGGAGGTTGGTTTGTGGTGGGTTATTAGGAGATCCCGAAGACGCGTTGCGATTTCTTGTGGTAGTGCAGAAACTACACAAGCGAATTTTTACTTTTTGTAAAATATTGTGAATATTTAAAAACATGTCTCCAAGGCGGATAGAAAATAGTTCAGTGCCATTGTTAAAGAATACAGGTATATTTTCAATGGCAGTGACTGCTTTAGTTTCATCCATTTTTTGTTGTGTGTAAGTTTTCTGTTTTTATGGCAATTTTACGAGTTTTGTAAAACATTAAATGCGCATATATAGGATACAAATCCTATAATATCTATCAACCAGCTAAAAAAAAAAAATACAGAATAAATTGCTCACCTGCAAAATCAAATTCAAACGACTACAACAGTAGGGGATAGAAAGCCCAAATATTTCACAATTGTCGCAAAAAAAAAAAACAAAAAAAAACACTGTCTCTATAGACAGGCGAAAACAAACGTACTTAGATTTACACACAACGAAAAGTACGTTGGAACATTCTAAAGCCTCAACAAATAACAACGTAAGTGAAACATTTTTTACACCAATAAAAATACCTAAAAACACCACCACAAAATCAGGTAGACACGTTTCCTACCCGTTTCAAAACATACGTTACATATTGAAAAATATTTTCAATATTTATCAGTCTGCGGGGTGGGGGTTTATAGGATACAACTCCTATATCATCTATCAACTAGCCAAAAAACAAACAAACAAAAACAATAAATTGCACACCCGCAAAATCAAATTCAAACGACTACAACATTTGGGAAAAACCCAAAGTAAAATTGCATACCCGCAAAGAAGGATCCAAACGGCTAAGAGCTTTTCTTTTTCACAAGTCAGTGTGAAAAGCAATACTCTACATCCTGATTGGTTGACAAATCGAGAAATTCAAAATACGTCAGCGAAACTTTTTTTTACAGCTAAAGAAAAAATCGTTCTGTGATCCTCCCACATGACCAGAATTCAATATTTAAGGATGTCCCCTGACCGGTTACAGCAATCAGTCAGTCAGTCAGTCAGTCAGTCAGTCAAGAGGGTCATTGAGAGACAACACTCAAGCAAGCAGTCGATCTGTTAGTCAGCGAGACAGTCAGCGAGACAGTCAGCCACGCCAGTCAAGGCAGTGTCAGATACGCACAGTCCGATAGGCGCCGACATCAAAGAGACCAGTGCCGACAAACTATTCCTTCGCTCACTCAATCGGTACGAACGGAAAAAAAGAGAGGGAACACCTGCAACAAGTCCCCTTCAATGACCGTAAAACTTTTCACATCTCTCAGCAACCAGAAAGGAGAAGTAACACAAACTTACAAAGTTAAGTAGACTGATTCATCGTTTCGCACACACATTTTACCAATTGCTACTCTCTCTCTCTCTCTCTCTCTCTCTCTCTCTCTCTCTCTCTCTCTCTCTCTCTCTCTCTCTCTCTCTCCGCGAATTCTCATTCACGCTCCTTTTCAACACAATTTTAGACACTTTCCTTTTCCACCTACTTAACGGCTGAAACGGCATAAATAGGAAAAAAGCTTTGTGCTACTACTCTGTTTAATTAACAGACTCAAATAAACATTTTTATCTTCGAACAATATTCGTTCAAATCCAACAGACAAGACATTTTTATATTCAACCAAAATTCACTCAAATATAAAAGACACTTTTAATTAAACAAATGTCCACAGAATTGCACAAATTGTTTATATTGTATATATTGTCAAATACAAAATTCTCATATTTTTCTACATTTCTTATTGCATTGTCTTTTCTCGAAGTTTGTGTTGTGTTTTTGTGGACCGGATAGCCCGCATTAAAACCGCCTTTTTAATCCGGGTGTTCTGGAACACCACACATACATACGCAGTATGAAATGTGGTTGTAGAATGTAAAATTAAAAAAAAATCATCACTTTATTATATAGAATATTATTTGAGAAAAAATCTTTCTGAAAAAACAACAACAATATTAACTGTTATAATTGTTTATATTGGAAAACAATATTAGAAACACGATAAGGAGATTTCGCTCATTTCGTAAAAGTAAACTTATTTATTTCAATATTATTATTTATTTATCTATTAACTCGACATAATTTGTTATTTACCCGAAACATTGCACTGCCTTCCTTAAAGATTAAATAATTTAGTAGGCTTGCTCTGTGTTTTTGAATAGTAGTAATTTAGTCATTAGGGTGCTGAGGAGAAAAGAAAAAAATGGCGAAAATGAGATTGGGTCACTTGGTCGATCGGTATCAGCGTTATTCCCGTATATTTCACGATTTTCAAAGAATTCTTGTGAAAGAGAAAAATATATATTTATTTTAACGTTATTATGGACACCGTTAATATTTATTAAAAATTTTATTATAAAATATTAATTCAATGTTAAATCTGGTGAAAGACATTTTTGTTTTTCTCCAACAATTACCAAGAGGAAATCCTGTATAAAAAGATTTCAAAAATGAAGTACAAAAATAAAAAAAATATCTGTAGTTAGTGTAAGTAATACTTACAGAACTGAGCACAAGTTTATTTATTTTATAGAAAAATCCGTTTAAATTAAAACTTGTGAAAACTTATTTGTCTGAAGTTTTAATACACTATTTTTTAAGAAATATAACGCGTTCTTTTTCAGCATAAAAGCTTTTTCGTCATGGTCACCATTTTACTGATTAGTTACTTCAATAATTAAATGTGTGAGGTTTCTGTAAAATTCTGAGGGGCTAAACTTTGCTACAGCAGCTGCTCGTCTCAATAAATTCTCTTTCACGGCGGGTCACAACTCTGGGCCAATCCTCCGGTCACAGGCAGCACGTGTATATATCTAGGTCCAGAAATCATCGCGACCAAAAATTTGCATGACGTTTTCATACAAAAAAATAATTTCGTGCGCGATTTC
Organism: Ascarosepion bandense; assembly: GCA_037127315.1. Classification (NCBI taxonomy): domain Eukaryota; kingdom Metazoa; phylum Mollusca; class Cephalopoda; order Sepiida; family Sepiidae; genus Ascarosepion; species Ascarosepion bandense. The sequence continues at coordinate 173,661 of JBBBDQ010001523.1, forward strand.
TTTCTTTTCCAGCCTCGGATCCACGCAACATACTATCGCTTGGCTTGACAAGGTAAACCACCATTGTCTTCGCTTTTATTGTACATGAAATAATGGTAGTGAGGAAGAGTATGTGGTGATACCGACCGAGCAAAAGCGATGGACCGGATGTTCGCACTTTCACGAACAAAAAGCAAATGACCAAAAGTCGTCGGTGCGCATCCGGATTCGCGCAGAGGTTCCGGTTGAAAAATAAAAATTAATTAAATATTAAATTTCCAGTTCGCGAGCCTACGCGAATTTTATTTATCGGTCAATGGGAAGCCCAGAATCAGATACGGATATGAATTCCCAAATGACCACCTGCGATCCAAAAAGTCGAAATAAAAAGCCGATACAGAAAGCATCGCCAGACAGACCGACGGAGACAGAAGAGCATGATTAGTATCTCCCTTGACCTAAGTCAAGCGGCTACTATGTTTGCCTCCCTTCCCTCTCCTCTTATCTTCCCTGTCTCAAAACTACTTACTGACCTAATGAGCGACTACATCAAAGACATTCCTTACTTACACGCTCCCAAATTCCTAAGCTCTTTCAGCATTTTATTGCCATGAATATTTTAACGTCCGTTGTACCTGTACTTCATGTATTACTTTAATTGTAGAAACATTAATTGATATGTGTATATATAAAATGTTATTTTTCTACTCAAATTGCCTTTCTTGATTTGTAATCATTTTATGACTTATAGTGGGCTATCTACAACAAGGCCAAATTCCGTTAACCTGCAACAGTATACAGCTACCCTTCACTAGAACGGACTCTTTACTACTAATAGAAAAGAATAGATAACCAACCCGCTATAAGTACATACACAGAATAACAGACCAATTCATTTTCAAGGCAAGATAACACTTACTCAAATAAAATTAACAAAAGGAAAGTTTAAAACAACAGTTATTTTTGTTAGAAGCAAATTGCATACACAATGAAATGTTCAAAGATACGTTTGAGTGGGGGTAACTGTGTTGGTATGGTATTAGTGTGAAGCGTTCACAGCTCTTTTAGCTTCAACGAGGAAAGTTCATGTCGTCAGTTTGAAAGAGGAATACTCGAAAGAGAGAGAGAGAGTTACCTTAGGGTTCATGTGTTTTTATATTCGCGAGCTGCTGCTGATTTTATGTTTAAGAGCTGCTACTGATTAAAGGGCACTACAGTGCAAATTGTTAAAGACGGACTGAAAAAATGTCTACAACGGAAAGAAAGTATAGAAACATTTCTTTCTAGATTGTTGCTAAGCTATAGAACAATACCACATGCTGGAAGATCGAAAAGCCCAATTATTGGTAGACAAATTAGAACTACATTGATTATGTCTTATGTCACTGCCGGCTTTCTCTTTTCAAATCTTCTCACTTTGTTTTTTTTTTTCAATTGGAGTAGATAGACTAAACTATCGCCCGGTTCACACTCCACCCACGTCTATTGAACAGGTTAAGAGGCTCATCCCTTGTTCCCTGTTTAGGATGTGGTTTCCGGCTTTCTCTTTTCAAATCTTCTCACTTTGTTTTTTTTTTTTTTTAATTGGAGTAGATAGATCTATCTATCGCCCGGTTCACACTCCACCCACGTCTGTTGAACAGGATAAGAGGCTCATCCCTTGTTCCCTTTTTAGGATGTGATTTCCGGCTTTCTCTTTTCCAATCGTTTCACTATTACGTAGCCCTCTGCACATCAGTGGCGTTGCCGCCTTGCTCGGGGTGATACGATTAAAAAAAAAAACCTGTGATATAAATAGAATAGTGACAAGAGACAAGATTAAAAATGCAAAGTGGACAGAATACTATGATAATAGGAACAGTGGAAATAGGATATTAACGCACGCAGACCAAGTCAGATTGCAACATGATAGCGAAGAAGGAATGTACAGTGAGCCCGAGAGTAAGAAAAACGAAAGTGTCATGTCAACCCAAGACAAATATGACAGTGAAATCGAGAGCAGTATAGATTTTGAAAATGGACAATTTGGAAAGGAAAACTTCTATGAAAAAAGAAAAAACATACGATCTCCTATATGGAGACAACCTTTCTCCTTCTTTCTCGTGTGTTGATTCCTTTTACTTCTTCTTCTCCATTCAAAGACATTCCTACCGAACAAACGCTAAAACATACATACGTACGCATAAACTCTTTCCAACAAATTACTACTACGAACATTTCTTCATTTCTTGATACCTTCAACTTTCTCATTGAACACGAACTCTACTCTTAACTTCTTAATAATGTTTCTAATTGCACATTAACTTCTACAACTTGTGTTATTCTTTCCTTTTAATAAATTTCTATTTTAAAATGCAAAATGTATATTTTATTCTTCCATTCTTCCACACTGATAGACATTTTAACCTGCTGACAACCTTCTGATGAAAACCTTCTGATAATTCTGAATAATCTGTAAGCTGTAAGGAGTTTGGTTAAGTATGATACAAAACCGAATTAAAGAAACATTAACCATCTCCCAATAGCGTCAAGGGAAAAAGATAGGGAAGAGACAAAAGTACCAGGGAAAATAAGGGGATAAAGTTTATTCGGTACAGTGAAATGAGGTGACTCATTTTCATATGAAGTAACCAATTGTATAAATAACTAGAGCTTTTACCCATGAGGCAGTTGAGTGCTTACCACTTTCTGTGAGTTAGTAATACGACATAACTCATAGTGCTATCCCAAAAATTCATTTAGAAATCTGAAACAAAAATCGAAAAGCTTTCAAATGCTTTTTTTTTTCAGAATGCTAACTACTACATCTAACTTTATAAAAGATCAGTTAGTCAGTTAAGTGCTATACGTGATACACGCTTTGGACGATCATGTCTCGAAAGAGACATGACTAACTGGGCAGAAGATTATCCCGCAGTAGGTTGCCATTGGTTTCTGCGGTATGACTGGTTGCCAGCCAAGGTTATAGAATCCAATCTGTCCTATTATTTAACCCATAACTCGAGGGAAGAGACGGATTATGTTGTGTCGTGAAAATACGATACAAACAAATGATTGGTTAGTCCTAGTGGTAAAGACTAAGGAACACACGATTAAATCAACAATAAGGTTTATTGTACTAAGGGTATAAATATTAAGAGTCCACACAATAGTCACTATGTACCAAAATGGAGCGTAGAGTACTTCCGTCCGTTCCTGGTCGTCTTCCGGTCATTAGCTCGCTCGTAATCTACTGCGTGGTGTATTTATAATGGGTGACAGTCCTTTGCTAGCAGGAGACAGGTGCTTCCATTACAACAGATTAATACCTTTCCCAAGGGTATTTGTACGTAAGGCAACTGGAATTCGAACTTGGCTCCCCGATTTGTCGTTCCGAGTCGATATCCACTGCACCACAACGGAGATCCTATAAAAGATCACCATATTGCGTATTTTAAAATGTGGCGACAGATAAAACACCAAATAACTGAAAACCGTTTTGTATCTTCTTCGTTATTTCCAATTTAAACTCACAAAACCAAATTGACCGTCAATTAAAAATCCGAGTGAAAATGAAATAATTGAATAATTCACTACAAAACTAATCGTTTGTAAAGAAATTAAATAACAGGACAGTTTTTCCGTGTTAGTAATATTACTAGAATTAAATTTAGTATTTCGGTAATAAATTCAGTATTTCTTTTTAGCAAGAGATATGGTAAAAGGAAAACCTTGAAAACAATAAGGAACCAAGCGAATTCGTAAACGCTGTAAATAGACATTATTCATTTCTTTTTTCTTTCTTTTTTAAACAGCGTATCAGTCTAGTTTGCTCAAGTAGAAGTAATTTCTTTTTAATTCTATCGGTTAAAAAATTAACCAATAAAAAATATTACTTCACGACCCTAAAAAGTATAGCAGATAAGAAATTAATTAAAATCAACCTTCTTCACTTTTACATACATTCACAACGACTTGTGAAATCCTAGTTTTCCCAAATAGAAAAGGGATTGACCACGACCTCCGCTGGAGGTCGTGGATTGACCGTCTGCTTAAAGATTTCGCAAGTAGGTGTTAAGATCGTTTTTGATGAATGGGAGCAACTTGCAAGACCAAAAAAATAAATAAATAAATAAACAATTCGCGTGCAATAACGAATACTTTAAAAGGCCCCGGTCAACGTCAAGACAGTCAGTCAGAGATGGGAGCAGCGAAAGAGAGACATACATCTAAAATGTAACTTCAAATTTCAAGTGACCAGGACATAGTCCTCTTTCTGTTTCTCCTTATCTCTTTCAAAAATTACTACTGGAACATTTTGTACGCACTTTACCCTTAACCTATTAATAATGTTTCTAATTGAACATTAACTTCTACAATTTATGTAATTCCTCCTTTTAATAAATATCTATTTTAACATGAAAAATGTATGTTTTATTATTCCACAATTCTACACTATTCCACACTATTGCCGACAAACAACCTTTGATGAAAACCTTCTGATGATAAATCTGCATAAAACTTGGAAGCTTCAGGGAGTTCGGTTATGTCTGACACAAGGCCGAATCAAAGAAATATTAACCAGCCCCTACACTACAAAAGATACCTCCGAAGTTGCTTCTGTAGAAGGCGGAGGCGTCCATTACTAATTTAAGTTTACGAGTCGACTCGACGTAGCGTGGGGTCATGAAATAAAACAGGCAATAAGAAAGAACGAGTAGGCGAAAGTAACGAGAAAAACAATATATTAGCAAAGGTTACATAGGGTTGACAGCATGCATAAAATTAAGGAAAGAGAAGTTCTTTCCCTGGTGAGAAAATAAAAAATTGCGCCCCTAATTGCTACCCGCAATTAGTGCGCGTGTGTTTTTGTGAGTTAGGGAAACATGTCTGCTCTTGTCCGGAACAAAATCCTAACTAGCGTACCACGTGACGTTCCCCGTTTTTATTGGCATCGTTTACGCGGGAACTAAGTTATCACGTGAACGCTGAATCACCATGTATGTGTGTGTGTGTGCGTGTGGGTGTCAATGTATCAAGCCCCACACTTCAGTATCGGCACAGTTCCCTACGGTGGTTAATAAAAGATTTAAATTTTTATTGAAGATCCAAGAATTTCGCGTTATAATAAGTTAAAAAGAAAAAAATTGTTAATTTCAAAACGAAAATAAAATTCCAGCAATTACTATGACTATTAAAATCTTCTCAATTTCTGTGGTTATTGACTATTGAGTCTTTTATCCGTGCAAATCAGGTTTCATAGAAGCCTAAAGCAATACATCCAGATATACACTTGTAGACATGTCGAATAAAATCATAGATATGTCGATACCAAATCTGTTAAAATCATGTGCTATCTTTCAAGAAGGAAATATTCCAATGAACCTAACTAGAAATTAATGAAACGATTCTTGTTTGTGGAACTTCTTCGTGGCTTCTTACTTTCAAGTATACATTGACCTTCAAAAATTTAAATGCAATATCAATTGTTATTTACTGTCTTCTTAATTCCTGTTCTTTTCTTATTCTTTCTAATTATGTTTTTTTTTCTTTTTCTATTATTGTAATTCCTATGCTGACTGTTTCTTCTCGCGATTGTGGAACTCTCTTCCGGCTTCTTGCTTTCCAATAAACTGTGACCTTCAAAATTTGAAATGCACTACCAATTGTTCTTTACTGTCTTCTTAATTCCTGTTCTTTTCTTATTCTTTCTAATTATGTTTGCTTCTTCTCATAGTATTGTAATTTCTATGCTAACAATTTCTTCTCGCGACTGTGGAACTCTCTTCCCTTCTTCTTGTTTCCAATCAACTTTGACCTTCAAAAATTAAAATGCAATATCAATTGTTATTTACTGTCTTCTTAATTCCTGTTATTTTCTTATTCTTTCTGATTATTTTTTTCTTCTTCCTATCTGCTTCCTGTTTTCCTGCCTGTTGGAAATTCTCCTCTGTAGTTCCTATATTTAAGAATTCCGGCGAACACTCAGACCCCGCCAATTACCGTCCTATTAGTCTCCTTCCGATCTTCGGCAAACTTTTTGAAGCCATTATCAACGCCGAGCTGATTCAGCATCTCACGGCCCACAGGCTTCTCTCTGACAAACAGTACGGGTTTCACTTCACCAGGTCTACTGCTGATATGCTAACGACCATTACTGAGTACATATACCGGGCTCTTGACAAGAATGGCGAAGCCCGAATCGTTATCTTGGATATCTCCAAAGCGTTCGACAGGGTCTGGCACGCTGGCCTCTTATGCAAACTGCGGAGCTACGGTATGACTGGACATCTGTTTGACCTCATCCAGTCATTCCTCTCTAACCGCACATTGAAGGTAGTATTTAATGGGAATGCCTCCCAAATCTACCATACGAACGCGGGCGTCCCTCAAGGTTCTATCCTAGGTCCCACGCTCTTTCTGATGTACATTAATGATCTCCCCAACGCCATTAGATCCCAAGTAGGCATATACGCCGATGACACCACAATCTACTCTCGCCTCGATCAAAAACCAGGTGTGGGCGACAAAGCGAACCTAGCTGCTGAACTTGAAAAAGACCTCCAATCCGTAGTGGCCTGGGGTAGGAAATGGCTAGTAAATTTCAATGCTTCTAAAACGAAGCTGTTATCAACTAACCACCATAGACAATCGCATCTACCCCCCATTAGCATGGGACAGGCTAGCCTCCCAGAGAATAAAATACTACGCCTCCTTGGCCTTAAACTTTCGGCGGACCTCAAATGGAATGACTATATTGAATCCATTGCCAAATCTGCCGCTATGAAAGTCGGCTCTCTGTGCAGGGCCAGGAAATCTTCTTAATTCCTGTTCTTTTCTTAATCTTTCTAATTATGTCTTTTTTTCTTCTTATATTGTTGTAATTTGTATGCTCATAGTTTCTTCTCGCGATTGTGGAACTCTCTTCCGACTTCTTCCTTTCCAATCGACTTTGATCTTCAAAAATTTAAATGCAATATCAATTGCTTTTTACTGTCTTCTTAATTCCTGTTCTTTTCATATTCTTTCTACTTATGTTTTTTTTCTTCTTATATTATTGTAATTTCTATGCTGACAGTTTCTTCTCGCGACTGTGGAATTCACTTCCGGCTTGTTGCTTTCCAAGCAAATTTGACCTTCAAAAATTTAAATGCAATATCAATTGTTATTTACTGTCTTCTTAATTCCTGTTCTTTTTTTATTCTTTCTAATTATGATTTGTTTTTCTCATCTTATTGTAATTTCTATGCTGACAGTTTCTTCTCGCGATTGTAGAACTGACTTCCGGGTTCTTGCTTTCCAATCAAATTTGACCTTCAAAAATTTAAATGCAATATCAATTGTCATTTACTGTCTTCTTAATTCTTGTTATTTTCTTATTCCTTCTAATTATGTTTTTTCTTCTTCTTATATTATTTTAATTTGCATGTTGACAGTTTCTTCTCGCGATTGTGGAACTCTCCTCCGGCTTCTTGCTTTCCAATCAATTGGAGTAGATAGAGTAAACTATCGCCCGGTTGACACTCCACCCACATCTATTGTACAGGTGTAGAGCTCATCCCTTGTTCCCAGTTTAGGATGTGTTTTCCGGCTTTCTCTTTCCCAAATCTTTTCACTCTCACGTAGCCCCCTGCACATCAGTGGCTTTACCGATTTGCTCGGGGTGATATTATGAAAAAAAAATTTGAGCTTCAAAAATTTGAATGCAATATCAATTGTTATTTACTGTTTTCTTAATACCTGTTCTTTTCTTCTTCCTTCGAATTATGTTTTTTTTATTTTTCTATTATTGTAATTCCTATGCTGACAGTTTCTTCTCGCGATTGTGGAACTCTCTTCCGGCTTGTTGGTTTCCAAACAAATTTGACCATCAAAAATTTAAATGCAATATCAATTGTTATTTACTGTCTTCTTAATACCTGTTCTTTTCTTATTCCTTCTAATTATATTTTTTTGTTCTTATATTATAGTAATTTCTATGCTGACAGTTTCTTCTAGCGATTGTGGAACTCTCTTCCGGCTTCTTGCTATCCAATTAAATTTGACCTTCCAAAATTTAATTGCAATATCAATTGTCATTTACTGTCTTCTTATTTCCTGTTCTTTTCTTATTCTTTCCAATTATGTTTTTTTTCTTTTTATATTATTGTAATATCAATGCTGACAGTTTCTTCTCGCGATTCTGGAATTCTCTTCTGGCTTCTTGCTTTCGAATCAAATTTGACCTTCAAAAATTTAAATGCAATATCAATTGTTATTTAGTGTCTTCTTAATACATGTTCCTTTCTTATTCATTCTAATTATGTTTTTTTTTTTATTTTTTTATATTATTGTAATTTCTATGCTGACAGATTCTTCTCGCGATTGTGGAACACACTTCAGCCTTCTTTCTTTCCAAACAAATTGACACTCAAAAATTTAAATGCAATATCAATTGTTATTTACTGTCTTCTTAATACCTGTTCTTTTTATGTTATTCTAATATCAATGCTGACAGTTTCTTCTAGCGATTATGGAACTCTCTTCTGGCTTCTTGCTTTCCAATCAAATTTGACCTTTCAAAATTTAAATGCAATATCAATTGTCATTTACTGTCTTCTTAATACATGTTCCTTTCTTATTCATTCTCATTATGTTTTTCTTTTCTACTTATATTATTGGAATTTCTATGCTGACAGTTTCTTCTAGCGATTGTGGAACTCTCTTCCGGCTTATTGCTTTCCAATCAAATTTGACCTTCAAAAATTTAAATGCAATATCAATTGTCATTTACTGTCTTCTTGATAACTGTTCTTTTCTTATTCTTTCTAATTATGTTTTTTTTTATATTATTGTAATTTCTATGCTGACAGTTTCTTCTCGAGATTGTGGAACTCTCTTCCGACTTCTTGCTTTCCAATCAAATTTGACCTTCAAAAATTTAAATGCAATATCAATTCTTATTTACTGCCTTCTTAATACCTGTTCGTTTCTTATTCCTTCTAATTATGTTCTTTTCTTCTTCTATTATTGTAATTTCTATTATGACTGTTTCTTCTAGCTATTGTGGAACTCTCTTCCGGCTTCTTGCTTTCCAATCAAATTGACCTGCAAAAATTTAAATGCAATATCAATTGTCATTTACTGTCTTCTTAATAACTGTTCTTTTCTTATTCATTCTAATTATATTTTTTTTATTTTTATATTATTGCAATTTCTATGCTGACTGTTTCTTCTCGCGATTGTGGAACTCTCTTCTGGCTTGTTGCTTTCTAATCAAATTTGACCTTCAAAAATTTAAATGCAATATCAATTGTTATTTACTGTCTTCTTAATACCTGTTCGTTTCTTATTCCTTCTGATTATGTTTTTTTCTTCTTATATTATATTAATTTCTATGCTGACTGTTTCTTCTCGCGATTGTGGAACTCTCTTCTGGCTTGTTGCTTTCCAATCAAATTTGACCTTCAAAAATTTAAATGCAATATCAATTGTTATTTACTGTCTTCTTAATACCTGTTCTTTTCTTATTCATTCTAATAATATTTTTTTATTTTTATATTATTGTAATTTCCATGCTGACTGTTTCTTCTGGCGATTGGGGAATTCTCTTCTGGCTTCTTGATTTCCAATCAAATTGACCTGCAAAAATTTAAATGCAATATCAATTGTCATTTACTGTCTTCTTAATACCTGTTCTTTTCTTATTCATTCTAATTATATTTTTTTTTTATTTTTATATTATTGTAATTTCCATGCTGACTGTTTCTTCTGGCGATTGTGGAATTCTCTTCTGGTTTCTTGCTTTCTAATCAAATTTGACCTTCAAAAATTTAAATGCAATATCAATTGTCATTTACTGTCTTCTTAATTCCTGTTCTTTTCTTATTCTTTCTAATTATGTTTTTTTTTCTACTTATATTATAGTAATTTCTATGCTGACAGATTCTTCACGCGATTGTGGAACTCTCTTCCGGCTTCTTGCTTTCCAATCAAATTTGACCTTCAAAAATTTTAGTGCAATATCAATTGTTATTTACTGTCTTCTTAATACCTGTTCGTTTCTTATTCTTTCTAATTATGTTTTTTCTTCATATATTGTAGTAATTTCTATGCTGACAGTTTCTTTTCGCGATTGTGGAACTCTCTTCTGGCTTCTTGCTTTCCAATCAAATTTGACCTTCAAAAATTTAAATGCAATATCAATTGTTATTTACTGTCTTCTTCATTCCTGTTCTTTTCTTATTCTGTCTAGTTATGTTTTTTTTTCTTCTTATATTATAGTAATTTCTATGCTGACAGATTCTTCTCGTGAGTGTGGAACTGTCTTCCGTCTTCTTGCTTTCGAATCGAATTTGACCTTCAAAAATTTAAATGCAATATCAATTGTTATTTACTGTCTTCTTAATTCCTGTTCTTTTCTTATTCTTTCTAATTATGTTTTTTTTCTTCTTATATTATAGTAATTTCTATGCTGACAGATTCTTCTCGCGATTGTGGAACTCTCTTCCGTCTTCTTGCTTTCGAATCGAATTTGACCTTCAAAAATTTAAATGCAATATCAATTGTTATTTACTGTCTTCTTAATACCTGTTCTTTTCTTATTCTTTCTAATTATGTTATTTTTTTCTTTTTTTATTATTGTAATTCCTAGGCTGACAGTTTCTTCTAGCGATTGTGGAACTGTCTTCCGGCTTCTTGCTTTCCAATCAAATTTGACCTTCAAAAATTTAAATGCAATATCAATTGTTATTTACTGTCTTCTTAATACCTGTTCTTTTCATATTTACTCTGCTTATGTTTTTTCTTCTTATATTATTGTAATTTCTATGCTGACAGTTTCTTCTCGCGATTGTGGAATTCACCTCTGACTTGTTGCTTTCCAATCAAATTTGACCTTCAAAAATTTAAGCACAATATCAATTGTTGTTACTGTCTTCTTAATTCCTGTTCTTTTTTTATTCTTTCTAATTATGATTTGTTTTCTCATCTTATTGTAATTTCTATGCTGACAGTTTCTTCTCGCGATTGTAAGACTGACTTCGGGTTCTTGCTTTCAATCAAATTTGACCTTCAAAAAATTTAAATGCAATATCAATTGTCATTTATATATTTCTTAATACCTGTTCTTTTCTTATTCCTTTTCTAATTATGTTCTTTTCTTCTTATATTATTGTAATTTCTATACTGACCGTTTCTTCTAGCGATTGTGGAACTCTCTTCAGCTTCTTGATTTTCAAATCAAATTGACCTTCAAAAATTTAAATGCAATATCATTTGTGTCGTTTACTGTCTTCTGTCCCTGTTCTTTTCTTATTCATTCTAATTATGTTTTTTATTTTTATATTATTGTAATTTCTATGCTGACTGTTTCTTCTCATGACTGTGGAATTCTCTTCTGGCTTCTTGCTTTCCAATTAAATTTGACCTTCAAAATTTAAATACAATATCAATTGTCATTTACTACGTCTTCTTGATACCTGTTCTTTTCTTATTCTTTCTAATTATGTTTTTTTTTATATTATTGTAATTTTGTACTGACAGTTTCTTCTCACGATTGTGGAACTCTCTTCCCGCTTCTTGCTTTCTAATCAAATTTGACCTTCGAAACTTTAAATGCAATATCAATTGTTATTTACTGTCTCTTCTTGATACCTGTTCTTTTCTTATTCCTTCTAATTATATTTTTCTTCTTTTTATATTATTGTAATTCAATGCTGACAGTTTCTTCTCGCGATTGTAGAAATCTCTTCCGGCTTCTTGCTTACAAATCAAAATTGACCTTCAAAAATTTAAATGCAATAATAATTGTTATTTACTGTCTTCTTAATGCCTGTTCTTTCTTATTCCTTCTAATTATGTTTCTTTTTATATTATTGTAATATCAATACTGACGGTTTCTTCTCGCGATTGTGGAACTCTCTTCGGCTTCTTTGCTTTCCAATCAAAATTGACGTACAAAGAAATTTAAATACAATATCAATTAATTATTTACTGTCTTCTTCATTCCTGTTCTTTTCTTATTCTTTCTAATTATGTTTTTTTTTCTTCTTATATTATAGTAATTTCTATGTTGACAGATTCTTCTCGCGATTGTGGAACTCTCTTCCGTCTTCTTGCTTTCCAATCAAATTTGACCTTCAAAAATTTAAATGTAATATCAATTGTTATTTTTACTGTCTTCTTAATACCTGTTCTTTTCTTATTCATCCTAATTATATTCTTTTATTTTTATATTATTGTAATTTCTGTAATACTGACTGTTTCTTCTCGCGATTCTTGAGACTCTCTTCTGGCTTCTTGCTTTTTATTAAATTTGACCTTCAAAAATTTAAATGCAATATCAATTGTCATTTACTGTCTTCTTAATACCTGTTCTTTTCTTATTCCTTCTAATTATGTTCTTTTTCTTCTTATATTATTGTAATTTCTATGCTGACGTTTCTTCTCGCGATTGTAAGACTCTCTTCCGTCTTCTTGCTTTCCAATCAAATTTTGACCTTCAAAATTTAAATGTAATATCCAATTGTTATTTACTGTCTTCTTAATACCTGTTCTTTTCTTATTCATCCTAATTATATTCTTTTTATTTTTATATTATTGTAATTTCCATGCTGACTGTTTCTTCTCTTGATTGTGGAACTCTCTTCCGTCTTCTTGCTTTTCAATCAAATTTGACCTTCAAAAATTTAAATGCAATATCAATTGTCATTTACTGTCTTCTTAATGCCTGTTCTTTTTTTATTTATTCTAATTATGTTTTTTTTTTATTTTTATATTATTGTAATTTCTATACTGACTGTGTCTTCTCCCGATTGTGGAAATCTCTTCTGGCTTCTTGCTTTCCAATCAAAATTTGACCTTCAAAAGAAAATTTAAATGCAATATCAATTGTTATTTACTGTCTTACTTAATACCTATTTCTTTTGCATTATTTCTAATTATGTTTTTTTATTTTTATATTATTGTAATTTCTATGCTGACTGTGTCTTCTCCCGATTGTGGAAATCTCTTCTGGCTTCTTGCTTTCCAGTAAAATTTGTGCTTCAAAAATTTAAATGCAATATCAATTGTCATTTACTGTCTTCTTAATTCCTGTTCTTTTCTTATTCTTTCTAGTATGTTTTTTTTCTACTTATATTATAGTATTTCATCTTTGACAGCAGATTCTTCACGCGATTGTGGAACTCTCTTCCGGCTTCTTGCTTTCAATCAAATTTGACCTTCAAAAATTTTAGTGCAATATCAATTGTTATTTACTGTCTTCTTAATACCTGTTCGTTTCTTATTCTTTCTAATTATGTTTTTTCTTCATATATTGTAGTAATTTCTATGCTGACAGTTTCTTTTCGCGATTGTGGAACTCTCTTCTGGCTTCTTGCTTTCCAATCAAATTTGACCTTCAAAAATTTAAATGCAATATCAATTGTTATTTACTGTCTTCTTCATTCCTGTTCTTTTCTTATTCTGTCTAGTTATGTTTTTTTTTCTTCTTATATTATAGTAATTTCTATGCTGACAGATTCTTCTCGTGAGTGTGGAACTGTCTTCCGTCTTCTTGCTTTCGAATCGAATTTGACCTTCAAAAATTTAAATGCAATATCAATTGTTATTTACTGTCTTCTTAAATTCACATTTCTACTTTCTTATTCTTTCTAATTATGTTTTTTCTTCTTATATTATAGTAATTTCTATGCTGACAGATTCTTCTCGCGATTGTGGAACTCTCTTCCGTCTTCTTGCTTTCCGAATCCAATTTGACCTTCAAAAATTTAAATACAATATCGTTGTTGTTACTGCTCTTCTTAATACCTGTTCTTTTCTTATTCTTTCTAATTATGTTATTTTTTCTTTTTTTATTATTGTAATTCCTGAGCTGACAGTTTCTTCTAGCGATTGTGGAACTGTCTTCCGGCTTCTTAACTCAATCAAATTTGACCTTCAAAAATTTAAAAATGCAATATCAATTGTTATTTACTGTCTTCTTAATACCTAATTCTTTTCATATTCTTTCTACTTATGTTTTTTTCTTCTTGTATTATTACTAATTTCTATGCTGACAGTTTCTTCTCGCGATTGTGGAATTCACCTCCGGCTTGTTGCTTTCCAATCAAATTTAGAAGTATGCAAAAATTTAAATACAATATCAATTGTTATTTACTGTCTTCTTAATTCCTGTTCTTTTTATTCTTTTCTAATTGTGATTTGTTTTTCTCAATATTATTGTAATTTCTATGCTGACAGTTTCTTCTCGCGATTGTAGAACTGACTTCCGGGTTCTTGCTTTCCAATCAAATTTGACCTTCAAAAATTTAAATGCAATATCAATTGTCATTTACTGTCTTCTTAATACCTGTTCTTTTCTTATTCCTTCTAATTATGTTCTTTTTCTTCTTATATTATTGTAATTTCTATGCTGACCATTTTCTTCAGCGATTGTGGAACTCTCTTCCGGCTTCTTGATTTCAAATCAAATTGACCTTCAAAAATTTAAATGCAATATCAATTGTCATTTACTGTCTTCTTAATACCTGTTCTTTTCTTATTCATTCTAATTATGTTTTTATTTTTATATTATTGTAATTTCTATGCTGACTGTTTCTTCTCGCGACTGTGGAATTCTCTTCTGGCTTCTTGCTTTCCAATTAAATTTGACCTTCAAAAATTTAAATGCAATATCAATTGTCATTTACTGTCTTCTTGATACCTGTACTATTTATTCTTTCCTAATTATGTTTTTTTTTTTATATTATTGTAATTTCTATGTAGTTTCTTCTCTTGATTATGGAACTCTCTTCCCGCTTCTTGCTTTCTAATCAAATTTGACCTTCAAAACTTTAAATGCAATATCAATTGTTATTTACTGTCTTCTTGATACCTGTTCTTTTCTTATTCCTTCTAATTATGTTTTCTCTTTTTATATTATTGTAATTTCAATGCTGACAGTTTCTTCTCGCGATTGTAGAAATCTCTTCCAGAAGCTTCTTCTTTCAAATCCAATTGACTTCAAAAATTTAAGTAGTATCGTTGTTATTCTTTTTCTTCTTAATGCCTGTTTCTTTCATTATTCTTCTAATTATGTTTTCTTTTGCTATTACTGTAATATCAGTGACAGTTTCTTCTCGAATTTGTGAGACTCTTTCCTTCTTCTTTCCAATCAAAAATTGTGCTAAGGCTAATGCAGTATCAGGTGATATTTATAGCTCTTCTTCATTCTGTTCTTTTCTTATTCTTTTTTAATGTGTTTTTTTCTTTATGTGTAATGCGTTTCTACTGTTTCGACAGTTCTTCTGCAGATTGTGAACTCTCTTCTTCTGCCTTAATCAAGTTGACCTTCAAAAATTTAAATGCTAATATCGGTGTTATTTACTGTCTTCTTCTTTAATTTTTCTTCTTCCATCTCTAATTCTCTTCTTTTTATTTTTATATTCTTATTCTCATGCTGACTGTTTCTTCTCTTTTGATTGTGGAACCTCTCTTCCAAACTTCTTGCTTTCTAATCAAATTTTGACCTTAAAAAATTCCAATGCAATATCAATTTCATCATTTTACTATATTTCTTAATACCTGTTCTTTTCTTATTACTTCAATGCTCATTTCTTTTCTTCTTGTATTGTAATTTCTGTGCTAATTGTTTTCTTTATGAATTGTGGAACTCTCTTAAATATTCTTTGCTTTAAATAATTTGACCTTCCAAAAATTTAGTGTATCAATTGTTATTACTGTCTTCTTCTTCTTCTTCTTTTCTTATTAGCTCTGTTCTCATTCTTCTTTTTATATTATTGTATTCCTTTTTATTGTTTCTTCTCATGATTGAACTCTTCACGTCTTCAACTTTCAATCCATTGACCTTCAAAAATTTAAATGTAAATATCATTTATTAATTTTATTGTCTTTACTTCGTACTGTTCTTTTATTTCTTCTAGTATGTTTTTATTTTTTGTATTGTGTAATTTCCATACTGACTGTGCTTTCTTCTCTGAATTATGGGAAATCTCTTAGTATAACTTAAATCAATTTGACCTTCATTGGCTCACAATATCATTATTTTTATATCTTCTTAATACCTGTTCTTTCTTATTGTTCTAATTCTTTGTTTTTTATTTTTATATTATTCCTTGATTTCTATGAATAGTAATATATTACTCTTGATTGTGGAAATCTAACTGCTTCTTGCTTTCAATCAGGCCAGACTAAATTTAAATGCAATATCAATTGTTATTTACTGTATATTTCTGCTTCTTGATTTCTTTTCTTATTCTTGCTAATTATGTTTGTTTTTCTTTTTCTATTATTGTAATTCCTATGCTGACAGTTTCTTCTGGCGATTGTGGAACTCTTTTCCGGCTTCTTGCTTTCAAATCAAAATTGACCTTCAAAAATTTAAATGCAATATCAATTGTTATTTACTGTCTTCTTAATGCCTGTTCTTTTCTTATTCCTTCTAATTATGTTTTTTTCTTTTTATATTATTGTAATATCAATGCTGACAGTTTCTTCTCGCGATTGTGGAACTCTCTTCCGGCTTCTTGCTTTCCAATCAAAATTGACCTTCAAAAATTTAAATGCAATATCAATTGTTATTTACTGTCTTCTTCATTCCTGTTCTTTTCTTATTCTTTCTAATTATGTTTTTTTTCTTCTTATATTATAGTAATTTCTATGTTGACAGATTCTTCTCGCGATTGTGGAACTCTCTTCCGTCTTCTTGCTTTCCAATCAAATTTGACCTTCAAAAATTTAAATGTAATATCAATTGTTATTTACTGTCTTCTTAATACCTGTTCTTTTCTTATTCATCCTAATTATATTCTTTTTATTTTTATATTATTGTAATTTCTATGCTGACTGTTTCTTCTCGCGATTGTGGAACTCTCTTCTGGCTTCTTGCTTTCTAATCAAATTTGACCTTCAAAAATTTAAATGCAATATCAATTGTCATTTACTGTCTTCTTAATACCTGTTCTTTTCTTATTCCTTCTAATTATGTTCTTTTCTTCTTATATTATTGTAATTTCTATGCTGACCGTTTCTTCTCGCGATTGTGGAACTCTCTTCCGTCTTCTTGCTTTCCAATCAAATTTGACCTTCAAAAATTTAAATGTAATATCAATTGTTATTTACTGTCTTCTTAATACCTGTTCTTTTCTTATTCATCCTAATTATATTCTTTTTATTTTTATATTATTGTAATTTCCATGCTGACTGTTTCTTCTCGCGATTGTGGAACTCTCTTCCGTCTTCTTGCTTTTCAATCAAATTTGACCTTCAAAAATTTAAATGCAATATCAATTGTCATTTACTGTCTTCTTAATGCCTGTTCTTTTTTTATTTATTCTAATTATGTTTTTTTATTTTTATATTATTGTAATTTCTATGCTGACTGTGTCTTCTCCCGATTGTGGAAATCTCTTCTGGCTTCTTGCTTTACAATCAAATTTGACCTTCAAAAATTTAAATGCAATATCAATTGTTATTTACTGTCTTCTTAATACCTGTTCTTTTCTTATTCATTCTAATTCTGTTTTTTTATTTTTATATTATTGTAATTTCTATGCTGACTGTGTCTTCTCCCGATTGTGGAAATTTCTTCTGGCTTCTTGCTTTCCAATCAAATTTGACCTTCAAAAATTTAAATGCAATATCAATTGTTATTTACTGTCTTCTTAATACCCGTTCTTTTCTTATTCTTGCTAATTATGTTTGTTTTTCTTTTTCTATTATTGTAATTCCTATGCTGACAGTTTCTTCTGGCGATTGTGGAACTCTTTTCCGGCTTCTTGCTTTCCAATCAAATTTGACCTTCCAAAATTTAAATACAATATCAATTGTTATTTACTGTCTTCTTAATACCTGTTCTTTTCTTATTCATTCTAATTATATTTTTTTCTTTTTATATTATTGTAATTTCTATGCTGACTGTTTCTTCTCGGGATTGTGGAATTCTCTTCTGGCTTCTTGCTTTCTAATCAAATTCGACCTTCAAAAATTTAAATGCAATATCAATTGTTATTTACTGTCTTCTTAATTCCTGTTCTTTTCTTATTCATTCTAATTATGTTTTTTTCTTTTTCTATTATTGTAATTCCTATGCTGACAGTTTCTTCTGGCGATTGTGGAACTCTCTTCCGGCTTCTTGCTTTCCAATCAAATTTGACCTTCAAAAATTTAAATGCAATATCAATTATCATTTACTGTCTTCTTAATACCTTTTCTTTTTATATTATTGTAATATCAATGCTGACAGTTTCTTCTAGCGATTGTGGAACTCTCTTCCGGCTTCTTGCTTTCCAATCAAATTTGACCTTCAAAAATTTAAATGCAATATCAATTGTCATTTACTGTCTTCTTCATACCTGTTCTTTTTATATTATTGTAATATCAATGCTGACAGTTTCTTCTAGCGATTGTGGAACTCTCTTCCGGCTTCTTGCTTTCTAATCAAATTTGACCTTCAAAAATTTAAACGCAATATCAATTGTCATTTACTGTCTTCTTAATTCCTGCTCTTTTCTTATTCCTTCTAATTATGTTTTTTTCTTTTTATATTATTGTAATATCAATGCTGACAGTTTCTTCTCGCGATTGTGGAACTCTCTTCCGGCTTCTTGCTTTCCAATCAAAATTGACCTTCAAAAATTTAAATGCAATATCAATTGTTATTTACTGTCTTCTTAATTCCTGTTCTTTTCTTATTCTTTCTAATTATGTTTTTTTTCTTTTTTTATTATTGTAATTCCTAGGCTGACAGCTTCTTCTGGCGATTGTGGAACTCTCTTCCGGGTTCTTGCTTTCCAATCAAATTTGACCTTCAAAAATTTAAATGCAATATCAATTGTCATTTACTGTCTTCTTAATACCTGTTCTTGTTATATTATTGTAATATCAATGCTGACAGTTTCTTCTAGCGATTGTGGAACTCTCTTCCGGCTTCTTGCTTTCCAATCAAATTTGACCTTCAAAAATTTAAACGCAATATCAATTGTCATTTACTGTCTTCTTAATTCCTGCTCTTTTCTTATTCCTTCTAATTATGTTTTTTCTTTTTATATTATTGTAATATCAATGCTGACAGTTTCTTCTCGCGATTGTGGAACTCTCTTCCGGCTTCTTGCTTTCCAATCAAATTTGACCTTCAAAAATTTAAATGCAATATCAATTGTCATTTACTGTCTTCTTCATACCTGTTCTTTTTATATTATTGTAATATCAATGCTGACAGTTTCTTCTAGCGATTGTGGAACTCTTTTCCGGCTTCTTGCTTTCCAATCAAATTTGACCTTCAAAAATTTAAACGCAATATCAATTGTCATTTACTGTCTTCTTAATTCCTGCTCTTTTCTTATTCCTTCTAATTATGTTTTTTCTTTTTATATTATTGTAATATCAATGCTGACAGTTTCTTCTCGCAATTGTGGAACTCTGTTCCGGCTTCTTGCTTTCGAATCGAATTTGGCCTTCAAAAATTTAAATGCAATATCAATTGTTATTTACTGTCTTCTTAATACCTCTTCTTTTTATATTATTGTAATATCAATGCTGAAAGTTTCATCTAGCGATTGTGGAACTCTTTTCCGGCTTCTTGCTTTCCAATCAAATTTGACCTTCCAAAATTTAAATACAATATCAGTTGTTATTTACTGTCTTCTTAATACCTGTTCTTTTCTTATTCATTCTAATTATATTTTTTTCTTTTTATATTATTGTAATTTCTATGCTGACTGTCTCTTCTCGGGATTGTGGAATTCTCTTCTGGCTTCTTGCTTTCTAATCAAATTCGACCTTCAAAAATTTAAATGCAATATCAATTGTTATTTACTGTCTTCTTAATTCCTGTTCTTTTCTTATTCATTCTAATTATGTTTTTTTCTTTTTCTATTATTGTAATTCCTATGCTGACAGTTTCTTCTGGCGATTGTGGAACTCTCTTCCGGCTTCTTGCTTTCCAATCAAATTTGACCTTCAAAAATTTAAATGCAATATCAATTGTCATTTACTGTCTTCTTAATACCTTTTCTTTTTATATTATTGTAATATCAATGCTGACAGTTTCTTCTAGCGATTGTTGAACTCTCTTCCGGCTTCTTGCTTTCCAATCAAATTTGACCTTCAAAAATTTAAACGCAATATCAATTGTCATTTACTGTCTTCTTAATTCCTGCTCTTTTCTTATTCCTTCTAATTATGTTTTTTCTTTTTATATTATTGTAATATCAATGCTGACAGTTTCTTCTCGCGATTGTGGAACTCTCTTCCGGCTTCTTGCTTTCCAATCAAAATTGACCTTCAAAAATTTAAATGCAATATCAATTGTTATTTACTGTCTTCTTAATTCCTGTTCTTTTCTTATTCTTTCTAATTATGTTTTTTTTCTTTTTTTATTATTGTAATTCCTAGGCTGACAGCTTCTTCTGGCGATTGTGGAACTCTCTTCCGGGTTCTTGCTTTCCAATCAAATTTGACCTTCAAAAATTTAAATGCAATATCAATTGTCATTTACTGTCTTCTTAATACCTGTTCTTGTTATATTATTGTAATATCAATGCTGACAGTTTCTTCTAGCGATTGTGGAACTCTCTTCCGGCTTCTTGCTTTCCAATCAAATTTGACCTTAAAAAATTTAAACGCAATATCAATTGTCATTTACTGTCTTCTTAATTCCTGCTCTTTTCTTATTCCTTCTAATTATGTTTTTTCTTTTTATATTATTGTAATATCAATGCTGAAGGTTTCTTCTCGCGATTGTGGAACTCTCTTCCGGCTTCTTGCTTTCCAATCAAATTTGACCTTCAAAAATTTAAATGCAATATCAATTGTCATTTACTGTCTTCTTCATACCTGTTCTTTTTATATTATTGTAATATCAATGCTGACAGTTTCTTCTAGCGATTGTGGAACTCTCTTCCGGCGTCTTGCTTTCCAATCAAATTTGACCTTCAAAAATTTAAACGCAATATCAATTGTCATTTACTGTCTTCTTAATTCCTGCTCTTTTCTTATTCCTTCTAATTATGTTTTTTCTTTTTATATTATTGTAATATCAATGCTGACAGTTTCTTCTCGCGATTGTGGAACTCTCTTCCGGCTTCTTGCTTTCCAATCAAAATTGACCTTCAAAAAATTAAATGCAATATCAATTGTTATTTACTGTCTTCTTAATTCCTGTTCTTTTCTTATTCTTACTAATTATGTTTTTTTTTTCTTCTTATATTATAGTAATTTCTATGCTGACAGTTTCTTCTCGCGATTGTGGAACTCTCTTCCGGCTTCTTGCTTTCGAATCAAATTGACCTGCAAAAATTTAAATGCAATAGCAATTGTTATTTACTGTCTTCTTAATACCTCTTCTTTTTATATTATTGTAATATCAATGCTGAAAGTTTCATCGAGCGATTGTGGAACTCTCTTCCGGCTTCTTGCTTTCCAATCAAAATTGACCTTCAAAAATTTAAATGCAATATCAATTGTCATTTACTGTCTTCTTAATACCTGTTCGTTTCTTATTCCTTCTAATTATGTTCTTTGCTTCTTATATTATTGTAATTTCTATGTTGACAGTTTCTTCTAGCGATTGTGGAACTCTCTTCCGGCTTCTTGCTTTCCAATCAAATTGACCTGCAAAAATTTAAATGCAATAGCAATTGTTATTTACTGTCTTCTTAATACCTGTTCTTTTCTTATTCGCCCTAATTATATTTTTTTATTTTTATATTATTGTAATTTCCATGCTGACTGTTTCTTCTCGCGATTGTGGAACTCTCTTCTGGCTTCTTGCTTTCTAATCAAATTTGACCTTCAAAAATTTAAATGCAATATAAATTGTCATTTACTGTCTTCTTAATACCTGTTCTTTTCTTCTTCATTCTAATTATGTTTTTTTATTTTTATATTATTGTAATTTCTATGCTGACTGTTTCTTCTCTCGATTGTGGAATTCTCTTCCTGCTTCTTGCTTTCCAATCAAATTTGACCTTCAAAAATTTAAATGCAATATCAATTGTTATTTACTGTCTTCTTAATACCTGTTCTTTTTATATTATTGTAATATCAATGCTGACAGTTCTTCTAGCGATTGTGGAACTCTCTTCCGGCTTCTTGCTTTCCAATCAAATTTGACCTTCAAAAATTTAAACACAATATCAATTGTCATTTACTGTCTTCTTAATTCCTGTTCTTTTCTTATTCCTTCTAATCATGTTTTTTCTTCTTATATTATAGTTATTTCTATGCTGACAGTTTCTTCTCGCGATTATGGAACTCTCTTCCGGCTTCTTGCTTTCGAATCGAATTTGACTTTCAAAAATTTAAATGCAATATCAATTGTTATTTACTGTCTTCTTAATTCCTGTTCCTTTCTTATTCATTCTAATTATGTTTTTTTTTTTCTGCTCATATTATAGTAATTTCTATGCTGACAGATTCTTCTCGCGATTGTGGAACTATCTTCCGGCTTCTTGCTTTCCAATCAAATTTGACCTTCAAAAATTTAAATGCAATATCAATTGTTATTTACTGTCTTCTTAATACCTGTTCTTTTTATATTATTGTAATATCAATGCTGACAGTTTCTTCTAGCGATTGTGGAACTCTCTTCCGGCTTCTTGCTTTCCAATCAACTTTGACCTTCAACAATTCAAATGCAATATCAATTGTTATTTACTGTCTTCTTAATTCCTGTTCTTTTCTTATTCTTTCTAATTATGTTTTTCTTCTTCTTATATTATAGTAATTTCTATGCTGACAGTTTCTTCTCGCGATTGTGGAACTCTCTTCCGGCTTCTTGATTTCCAATCAAATTGACCTGCAAAAATTTAAATGCAATAGCAATTGTCATTTGCTGTCTTCTTAATACCTGTTCTTTTCTTATTTGTCCTAATTATATTTTTTTTATTTTTATATTATTGTAATTTCCATGCTGACTGTTTCTTCTCGCGATTGTGGAACTTTCTTCTGGCTTCTTGCTTTCCAATCAAATTTGACCTTCAAAAATTTAAATGCAATATCAATTGTCATTGACTGTCTTCTTAATACCTGTTCTTTTCTTCTTCATTCTAATTATGTTTTTTTATTTTTATATTATTGTAATTTCTATGCTGACTGTTTCTTCTCTCGATTGTGGAATTCTCTTCTGGCTTCTTGCTTTCCAATCAAATTTGACCTTCAAAATTTAAATGCAATATCAATTGTTATTTACTGTCTTCTTAATACTTGTTCTTTTCTTGTTCTTGCTAATTATGTTTGTTTTTCTTTTTCTATTATTGTAATTCCTATGCTGACAGTTTCTTCTGGCGATTGTGGAATTCTCTTCTGGCTTCTTGCTTTCCAATCAAATTTGACGTTCAATAATTTAAATGCAATGTCAATTGTTATTTACTGTCTTCTTAATTCCTGTTCTTTTCTTATTCTTTGTAATTATGTTTTTTTTTCCTCTTATATTATAGTAATTTCTATGCCGACAGTTTCTTCTCGCGATTGTGGAACTCTCTTCCGGCTTCTTGCTTTCCAATCAAATTTGACCTTCAAAAATTTAAATGCATTATCAATTGTTATTTACTGTCTTCTTAATACCTTTTCTTTTTATATTATTGTAATATCAATGCTGACAGTTTCTTCTAGCGATTGTGGAACTCTCTTCTGGCTTCTTGCTTTCCAATCAAAATTGACCTTCAAAAATTTAAATGCAATGTCAATTGTTATTTACTGTCTTCTTAATTCCTGTTCTTTTCTTATTCTTTCTAATTATGTTTTTTTCTTCTTATATTATAGTAATTTCTATTCTGACAGATTCTTCTCGCGATTGTGGAACTCTCTTCCGGCTTCTTGCTTTCAAATCAAAATTGACCTTCAAAAATTTAAATGCAATATCAATTGTTATTTACTGTCTTTTTAATACCTATTCTTTTCTTATCCTTTCCAATTATGTTTTTTTCTTTTTATATTTTTGTAATATCAATGCTGACAGTTTCTTCTCGCGATTGTGGAACTCTCTTCCGGCTTCTTGCTTTCCAATCAACTTTGATAAAAATATTTTGAAGAAAAAAAAGAAAAAAACACTGAACAAGGCAAATTTCACAAGTCAGTGTGAAAGTTAAGATCCTAGATTCTGATTGGATGGGAAATAGCAAATTGATCTATGACCTCGGTCAACTTTTTTCACACCTAGAAAATGGGTATGCTGTTCGGAACCGATCACATGACTAAAATCCACTAACTATTCACGTCTTTTGACCGGTCAAATCATTCCGAGATGGGAGCGTTAATCTGAAGGACCTCACACAATGTAAGAAAGAAATTTCAAGACGCCTAAGTCGTGTCTCGTCGACATGCATTCGTTCTACCCCTCCTTCCAATTTTCCTTTCTTCGTCTTCACTCACACACCGTCAAAGAAAACGACAAGATACTTCAACTGACTTCGATAAGTACAATTTCCTTTATTGCCTAACTTTCCTTTTCACTTTTTCTCTGGCCATAAAAAGGAAAAGAACACAAACTTTTATTAGCAACCTTTTTAATCTTTTTACATACACGCATTCTGCTACTATCAACTATGAACTCTGAATTTCTGTGGAACATTTAACTACTTACATTTTCTCTTTAAGCATTTTCTTTTTCTATTTTCAAATTTTTCATTCAGTTCTATTAATAAAATTCCACTTATTCTACAAATAAAACACATTTATTCTTCCAACCATTTTTTCAACCTTCTGATATTGAAAAATGTGGGCATTGTTGGCTATGCTTGAAAGTGGCCTTCTACCAGGCATGGTTAACGTCACTACATACATATAATAGCAGACGACGTTTATGTAATCGAGCTAAAACTCTAAATTTGCATTGCTGATTTTACAAGAATTATGATCTTGCAGATCTCCGCCGTACAGTTTTAAAAGATTCCACGGAAAAGATTCAGCCAACAGTTTCTGACTCCTGGTGCTGTCGGCGGTTTGATACCAAGTTACTTATTTCACATCTTCAATCGAATTTTGCTGGAAATTTGTAGTCACTAGTGGTTTCCAAATGTTACTTGTCCCTACCACTTTGCATGATCAAGTAAAATATTTTAATAAATTTACTTTACAAGCAGTGAATAAAACGATAATTATTCATGCCGATGGCCAATGGTGTATTTAACTAAATCCTGATTTTACGTCGATCATATTCGTGTTCATTCTTGATAGCAGGTACTGCTATTTCTATTTTAGGCTCATTTTGAACTAATGATCGATCTTAATAGACGACAGCTAATCGATTTTGAAACAAACCTTAAGTTAAACAAAAGATTGTTTTCAACCAGCCATTGAACTTAACAACCACACACCTCAGTTATGAGTTTTCCCAGCTTTAAAAAAATCCAGTGACCACGAAAATGAATTTAAATAGACGTTCTGTCAGGCATGATATAACATATTGTTGTACCCCATTCAACGAGTCGATCAGTCTAGTTTTATTAAATATTTTCACGGCTTCTCTTCCGATGAACTTAGCTCACTGGTACCCCCTATATATAAATTTACTCGAGCCACAAGATTAGCAACTAGGTCACATCCATTTACTGTGAAACCAATAAATCGTAAACGCAAATACTACTCCATCAGCTTTTTTTCTCGCATTTTCCGCCTGTGGAATTCACTTCCGTTTACTTGCTTTCCCGACAGCTACAATCTTCAAGAATTCAAATGTAAAGTCAATAACCATCCCCTATCTCACTAAGTTGCATACTCTCTCTCTCTCTCTCTCTCTCTCTCTCTCTCTCTCTCTCTCATGCTTCTTTCTTCGTCCACTCCACTCTCATCAGTATTCTTATTCTTCTCCTACCCTCTTCCTCACACCCCCTGTAACCTGTCAATCTTTCTCATAACTTACCTCCTATGTAAACCCCTGCTCAACAGATTCGGATGACTTCAGACTTACGTAGACCAACAAAGAATGATCGTACCATCAATTTTGAGAAATTAACATTTTTCACTCTGTATAACTTCATTTGATCCTGCCACTGCAGGTGACTTTGTACACTGAATTTGAATTTGTTCTAATTTCATAGTTGTGTTGCCATATCCTGCTATGGAAACAGAAAACACATTTGAATGAAATTAACAATAAGGTTACTGCAGTTGGGAGCTCTTCAAAAAGAATTCAGTGGAAAGGGAGGTAATATTAATAATGCAGCGTGCTAAATGTTAATATCTGTTATAAAATTACCGCCAACGACAACAAGACGACAGGATCACTTATTCTCAAAATCTCTTGAAAAAGCCGAACAAAAGATCTAATCAAGACGATACAAACGAAATAACTGTATTCGTTAACGAATGGTCTGCTAGCAACAATTCGCAGGAAAGTTTAGCGAGTTATCCATTCTTTTCCAGTTTATAGTGGAGAGTCCGTTCTAGTGAAGGGCAGTTGTATATTGTTGCAGATTATTGGACTTGTTGAAGATAGCCCACTATAAGTCATAAAAAGATTATAATTCAAGAAATGCAATTTGAGTTGAAAAATAACATTTTATATATACACATATCAATTAAGGTTTTTACAATCAAAGTAATATTTGGAGTTTTGGTCCAACGGACGTTCAAATGTCCATGGCAATAAAATGCTGAAAAGAGAATTAATACTTAGGTATGTGGAAGTGTTGTAAGTAAGGAATGTCTTTGATGTATTCGCTCCTTAGGTCAGTAAGTAGTTTTGAGACAGTGAAAGATTAGAGGAGAGGGGTAAGGGAGGCTAGGATAGTAAGCCACTTGACTTAGTCAAGGGGATACTGATTACACTCCTCTTTTTCGAGTCAGTCCGTGTGTGTCGGCCTGCGTCGGTCTGTCTGTCTGGGTCTGCCTGTCTCGGCTTTTTATATCTTACTTTTTGGATCGCAGCAGATCATTTAGGATTCACACTTGTATTTGATTCTGGGCTTCCCATTGGCCGATAAATAAAATTCGCGTAAGCTCGCAAACTGAAAATTTAATATTTAATTATTTTTTAGTTTTCAACCGGAACATCTGCGCGAACCCATCTGCGCACCGTCGAGTTTTGGTCATTTGCTTTTTTGTCGTAAGGGTGCAAACATCCGGTCCATCGCTTTGCTCCGTATCACCACAAAAGAAACATTTCTATTTGAATCTATAACAAGAAAAGGAAAGAGAAAACATTTTGTTAGAAGGAAATAAGCGTATTTTCTTGTTAATATTCTTTTCTTAAAATGTGCGAAACATTAGATCAAGGAATATAGGAAGAAGTAATTAAGTTAATCGGAAAAATGTCTGATAAACGAATGATTAAAATAATAGGTCGGCCATCTTTGCTAATCTCCAAAACTCTCAAGTATTTTTTTCAATCTGCAAAAAACAATAATATAAATCCCTTTGAAAAAAGATAAAAGAAAGAATTTAAAAAAAGTAAGCTTCTATCTGTATTAGAAATCCTTATACCGAAAAATTAACCTTATTTATTGAATTAGTCTCGTAGAAGCCATTATACAGAAAAATTCATCTTATTTATTGAATGACCCTCGTAGAAGCCATTATACCGAAAAATTCATCTTATTTTTTGAATGAGCCTCGTAGAAGTCCTTACACCGAAGAAATCATCTTATTTATTGAATGACCCTCGTAGAAGTCCTTATACCAAAAAATTCACCTTATTTATTGAATTAGTCTCGTAGAAGTACTTATACCGAAAAATTAACCTTATTTATTGAATGAACATCGTAGAAGTCCTTATACCAAAAAATTCACCTTATTTATTGAATGACCCTCGTATTAGTGGAAGGGTTTGATTTCTGTTAATGGAACTTACACTAAAACTTTAAAGCAGACTGCAATGAAATATACAATGTCTTATTCCGGTTAAAAATGTAATGGCTTCTGAATCGTAGAGATTGAAATGATTAACTCAGGCAGGCGAATGACAACTTTTGAGATAAAATACAACCCACATTCCAATCGCAGTTTAATTCATCTTTTTTTTTCTTCTTGCAAATGATGCGGTGATGTCAGTAACAACAATTCATTGCAAGACCCGTGAAGAATCACAGACAACCTGACGTGGCGCCGCTAAGATTTGAAATGCTGGAAGGCATTTCGAAGGGGAATGCAGAATCATCTTCTGAGATGTTTAAACACAACACGGGTGAAGTGGGATCTTTTATTCTTCTGTCGAACGACAACCGGTCAAAACACTGCTTTGACGATTTCGAACTTCTTGCCCGACGGGAACGAAATGGTCATTTATGAATCTCTTATTGGCAACTTCATGGTGTAGATTAAGTTTTTGGCTACATCGACAATTGTCGTTAATTCCTCGCCAAGATAACATATGCAACATTTGAGAACTTTTTTTGGTGTTTCTGTAAATAAGGAATAGTTGTAAATCCAAGTAAATTGCAGTTCAAATTGGTTATAAACTCATACAACTAGGATCTTAGCGATTACCAGACAAAACAGATGACATTCATAAATCACTTGTGCCTTTATAGAAAAAGAGTCTTCAAATTTTGGCATGTTAACTTTCTATCGCCATTTCATTCGGCAATGAAACATTCTATCCATTGAGAGGTATATTGACAGACAAGAACAATTGTGATATCCCTTCATCAGGTTTGTCCCGCTAGCTTTCAAAAAGGCTAAAGATTCAGCTAATACGGTTAATCTGTATATGTAAATCATCTATGATTTTTTCAAACATTTGGCCTTATTTCCGAAAGTCTGCTTCAAATAGTAAAATAAAAAATGCAATAAAAGTATTACATTATTTAATTAGATAAGCTTTTAATTGCTCTTATAAATAAATAAATAAATATATTAAGGACCGAAGAAAAAAAATCGATGAACACTGAAATTTAAAACAATTGTTTTAAAATTTTTATATTCTAATTACAATAATTTATAAAATTTCAAATTTAAAAAAAACTTCTACAAAGCATTGTGGCGTTCAGGTTATTAAGTTATTAAGTGAAGGCTTGTGGTGATACCGAGCAAAAGCGATGAACCGGATGTTCGCACTTTCACGAACAAAAAGCAAATGACCAAAAGTGGTCAGAGCGCATCCGGGTTCGCGTAGATATTCCGGTTGAAAAATAAAAATTAATCAAATATTAAATTTCCATTTCGCGAGCCTACGCGAATTTTATTTATCAGCCAATGGGAAGCCCAGAATCAAATACAAGTGTGAAATTCCAAACGAGCTGCTTTGATCCAAAAAGAAGATATAAAAAGCAGATACAGACAGACCCCAGCAGGCAGACCTCAAGAGAAGAATGTAATCAATATCCCCTTGACCTAAATCGAGTGGGTACCACGCTTGCCTCTTTCCTTCTCCCCTGTCTCAAAACAACTTACTGATTTACAGACCCTAGGAGTGGAAAGTTCAAAATGAACATTCCCCACATTCCTAAGCCTTAAATCTCTTTCAGCTTTGCCATGGACATTTTAATCTCCGTTGGAACTATATTCAAGTATTATTTTAATTGTAAAAACATTAATTGATATGTGTAAATATAAAAATGTTATTTTTCAACTCAATTTGCTTTTCTTGATTTTATAATCATTTTATGACTTATAGTGGGCTATCTACCACAGGGCCAATTTCCCTTAACCTGCAACAGTATACAACTACCCTTCACTAGAATGGACTCCCACTACTAACGGGAAAAGAATAGATAAGCAACCCACTATAGGCTATCGGAGAGCCGAGTTCGAATTCCAGTTGAATTCCTTGCATTCACTTACGCGCAAATACCCTTGGGAAAGGTATTAATCCGCCTCTTCCTTCCAGTTATGGGTTAAATAACAGGACAGATTGGGTTCTATAGCCTTGGCTGGCAACCAGTCTACTGCAGAAAGCAATGGAAACTTACTGCAGCATAATCTTCTGCCCAGTCAGTCATGTCTCTTTCGAGACATGATCGCCCAAGCGTGTTTCACGTATCGCATTTAACTGACTGACTGATACTAATCGAAAATTGAAAAGTTTATTACAAATCATCAAGCCATCGTATCGTTTTAAAAAAATTTTGTGTGTATTTCAAGCTTTTTGATGAGGTATTTTCTGTGTTACATTAAAAGGTCATGTGTTTCATGGGTTCTTTCCCTTACAGAAAAAGAATTTTCACAATTATGTCAATTCTACTCAACCATACTTAACTTATCTGGCTGTCATCACACGTGAATCACTTACAGCAAATGTTAGAAAGATTAACGCTCTGTGATTAAGAAATAGTTTTATTCTAACTTTCATGCTATAAATAAGTAATACTTGTGTAAATCAGATCAATTTTACTTTAAATTTGCTAATTTTCCAAAAATAACGTATCACAGATGTATATTTTATTTTTTGTAAGATTTTTTAAAACCAAGAATTAACTTTTCTTTACAAATATGTTGATCGCTCCAAAAATGGCTGACAAATTGATTTTTTTTTTATTTTAAAATTTTAGATTTTAATCAATAACATTTCTATTTGAAATACACCAGAGTATTTTGCTTACTGGAAATAGTAAATTTAATCATTTTTCAATTAAAACTAAAATAAAAGTTTCAAGAAAACTTTTTTTTATTTTTAAAAATTCAATTTAAAAGGTCAATTAGATAAACATTGGAGGGGTAGTTCGCTTTTGGTACTTTTGAGATTCCTTGTAGCAACTAAGAGTTACTAGCAGAGCTAGTTTATGGTACCACAACCTGCATCCATACGACCAAATAGCTATCGTAATTCAGGAAGATGTAGACCATACGTCACTCTTACACCAATCACGCTTTAAAATGTTTCAGTTGACTCAAAGGTGGCTACGAAGGAGAAAACCAAGTCTTGCCTAAGAAAGGAAATTGTATTCTCTGTGCTTTTTGTCGAAAATTAGAATTAAAAAAAACTCGCCCAGATCTGTGAGTACTACCTCCCCTTGGTATGCCAAAACGTTCGTTAGTTGGCGCTGTTTCAGGATTATAAAAGTTTGAAAAATCATTTTCCTTTTCCTCCTTCCATTCTAGAATGCGATGGGTAGAAGATTTGTCCAGTATTCACTTCTAGAGTGACTTAGTCACCCATCTACATGGTACAATTCTCACCTGCATGCGCTCACCCTGCAAGTAACCCTAGACTTGTTTTCTTTTCCTTTCCAACTATTTTTACACACTCGTATATTTTCTCTCTTTTGCTAATCATTCATAGTTAAACATGAAAATATCTCCGCGTTGAAATATATTTATTTTCTCCTTTTATTTCTACAAATGATGACAGCCCGTCATTTATACGTCGAAATTTTGATTACCACTGATTTTAGCTGAACTAGAATCAGTGACCGCAACAAATTAGTGAAAAAGGACATATCAATACGCAAACGGCAAAACACAAAAGCACCGAAACATACACTCTTGTGCAAATTAATTGAAACAAAACGAATAATGTCTTCCTATGATCTTTCACTCTTTTCCTGATCACGTATACGTCGTCTCTTGACGTTGTTTTACTTTTCCGATCGCATTTTCTTTTGAGATTTGGACTGATGGAGCCAGTTTGTTTCTTCGCTTGGAAGACACGACTGACAGTTGAATGACTGACACTAACAATATCCGCGATCTCTCTGTAAGGCTTGCTAGTGAGTTCATGTATCGTTACCATTTTCGTACGCTTCCTTGGAGTAACGTCCATCGCAGACAATGACCGGAGAACAACCAATTGACAGTCGAGACAACAGTGTCTGGGCATGATACAAATCTGATGCAGTTACAGATGACACATTATTTTTTCAAGGCCAAACAAATCCCAACATACACCCCGAAAATATATTCATATTACTGCACACCACTGCAAATGACCTAATCCAAGGACTAAATAGAAATCGATTGCACCCTGTGACGCCAGTGGATCTAACACTGACTGTATCGCGAAAGAAAGAAAACCAGATCAGTTGTTTCAATTAATTTGCACAAGGATATATATAGTCATCATGAATTAGAGTACTCTGGATATTAGTGTATGATACATCATACGCTAAAAGTCTGCCTCCTTCTACCGAGCGCCCATAGCTCAGAGGTAGAATCGCCGACTGACACCAATTCGGTCGGGTTTCAATCCTGCGTTAAAAGCAATTGGATATGTAACCGTACTGATGAGCTGTGATGCAGCAAAACAGATCTGTCTGCGGATGACTATATATATATATATATATATATGTATACTGCCGGCCATAATTATTAGGCCACCCCAGTGTAACCCTATTTCCACGTAAATATACATTTTGGTTTAACAACGGAGTGAGGGAAATTATTATTAGTGGTATTGTTAGTTGTGCTTTATTGTAATTCGCGATATGAGTTCTGTTTTAAAATATATATATATATATATATATATATATATATATATATATATATATATAATACTTATGTGTTTTATATTCTTTCTTATGACTCATGATAATTTTTTGTGTCTGAAATACACCTTTGTTCAAATTAATTGAAACAAAGCGAATAATGTCTTCCTATGACCTTTCGCACTTTTCCTGATCCCATATACGTCGTCTCTTGGCGTTGTTTACCCTTCCGACCTCAGTTTCCTTTACGTTTTGGCCAAACAAATTTCATCATTCACTCTGAAAATGATCATAATATGAATCATATTACTGCACATCACTGCAAATGACTTAATCTGAGGAAAAAATAGAAATCGATTACACCCTGTCACTCCAGTGGGTCTAAAACTGACCGTAAAGTGAAAGAAAGGAAACTAAAGCAAGTGTTTCAATGAATTTTGCACCAGGGTGTATCTGGGCGACGGAAAAAGTAAAGGTGCCTTGGAATAGTAATTCGATGCCATCACGATGACGCAGTATTTTTCAAGGCCAAACAAATTTCATCATACACCTTGAAAATAGATTCATATTATTGAATACCACTGTAAATGATTTAAATCTGAGGAGAAAATAGAAATCGATTACACCCTGTCACTCCAGTGGGTCTAAAACTGACCGTATGGTGAAAAAAAGAAAACTAAAGCAGTTGTTTCAATTAATTTGCACAAAGGTGTATCTACAAGACAAAGTAACTATTTTATGAAACTTTAAATCAACAAACTTTCAACAATTCAACACACGCGGAGAAAAATTATAGATGGCGACTACTGTTGCTACTTCACTATTTCTTCGACTTATTATGACTGATTTTTCAACCTCTTTCTTCCCCTACGACCGCAAACGAGCCGTTCCACCGTCGGCAGATATATCAAAATTCAACCAGCAATACTACCCCCACTCCCCGTTTCTCACAGAATCGAAAACTAACTGAAGAAAATTCACGAATTCCGGAGAAATTACTGGAACTCGAAAAAAAACAAAAAAACTTTGTTATACGTGCACAGAAAAAATGATTCCATGCTGAAAAACTCAATGTTTTATAGGATACAAAATCTTATATTTTACAGCAAATAACTGAAGCACAAAACGTAGAGAACACACACTTATACAAATCAACCATTCGACCGTGCATGAAATACTGTCGTCATATCTGGTCAGGCGCCCCTGCTGTTCGTCTGTGTTCTCGACAGGCTCCGTCAAAAAAATTTGTAATGTGATTGGCCCCGACCTGGCAGCTCGACTCCAGCCATTTTCTCATCGGCGAAATGTCTCTTCTATAAATATTTTCAAGGCTTCTGCTCTGACGAACTTAGGTCAATGGTGCCCCCTCCACAAGAATTTACTCGGGTAATCAGACTGGCAACAAGGTCCCACCCTTTTATAGTTAGATCAACCAAATGCAAGCGACAATTCTACTCCACCAGCTTCTAAAAACAAATTTCGATACGAAATACTAAAATATATGATCCAAAAGAAATTTAGTGATTCTGGTTGCCGATTAGACAAAAAACAAATTGAAGTTTCAATGACCCGTATCTAAGGTTCTTGGCGCCAAAGAAAGTTAGTTTCCGTTGGGAGCCAATTGAGTTGGCTACTTATTCACAGCTTCGGTAGCGGTACGTCAGTCAGTCAGCCAAAGACCCCAGAACGGACACTAAAAGTACAAGACACTTCAGCTGACTCCTCAAAATTAAGCACGATAGTTTTTTCTCTGATCATTTATTTCTGTCTTTTTTTTCCCAAAATAATCTCCTCTCACTCTCTTTTTCACCTTAAATTGATTGACTTTTCTTCCTCCTCACCGGCAACAAAAAGAGAGGAACAAAGTTTCAATATCCAGACGTTACTACTATTGTTCACACATATAACGAAACATAGACTTATCTTAACTTCACAAATCACATTTCGCTTTAAAAAAACGAACATTTTGAACTTTAAACGAATTTTACTACCCGAACAAATAGGACACTGAAAAATAACAATTGTCTATTTATTGTGTATGTATGAAACATATGATTCTTCTTTTTATTTTTCCACAAAACATTTCTTTTCGTGTTGTCTTTCTTGAAATTTGTGTTGTATTTTGTGGGCAAGATAATCGGCATAAAATTTTGTTTTTAATCCGAGTATTCTACCCCCCACCACCACCACAATTTCAATAGTTCACAACATTCTACCTATTAATAAACAGGTTAAGGACGAGCTCAAATACACGCAAAGCTTTCTATATGAAACAAGTCGCTGTAATTATATTTCAACACAGAAACCATGACTTCATTGACCATGAGGAAATTTCCGTCAAACTACCTAAAATATTTCAACACTAAAAACACAATTTGGGACTTTTCATCCAACAACAAAAAAAAAAGACTTTTTTCTAAAAAAAGTTAGCAACAACAACAACAACAACTAAAAAAGTTATTATTTTTGCAAGCACAGAAAACAACGCCTTTTCTTTAGAAGTCCGCCTAAATTCGTAAGGAAACATTACGCGAACCACACAGGAAAATGTCTGCAGATGCGAGGTACAACTCTCTCATAAGAAGGTAACTCTTTCCAACACACGGCAAAACTTATACTACAGCACAGTCTCTCTCAGACTTGACAGAAATAAATAGATGTGATTTAACCAAAGAACAGGAAATTTATAATTAACATGAGGAAGAAACAACTGAAGTCTCTTGGACATGTAATGAGGAAGGAGGGCTTGGAGAATCTAATACTCACGGGATGAATAGAGGAGAAAAGAGACAATGGAAAGTAATGCAAGAAATACTTGATGGTCTTGAGCAAGTGAATAGCAGAGCAGGGTTAAGGAGAAATACCTAGAAAAAAAGGTATTAAGAGCTACAAGAGGTAGAGAATGTGAAGGGCCATGATCGCCTACGTCCTGAAGGGAAACGGCACATGAAAAAAGAAGATACACAAGTATATGTTATTTAAGCATTTATTAGTTATTATAATAAATGCATGAAAATATCTTCGTTTCCCAAGAGTTTAACTGCCCACTCAATCCCAATTAACATTAAATCCCTGGTTCATCCAGTTGAATCTTATCAGCCACTTCAAATTCCTTCTCTATTTCGTTCCATTGTCCATAGGTAAATAACTCATTTTCATTATTCCACAATCTTTAATTGATTAGTTGAAGGGACTCTAAGAGGGTGTATTTTATGTACTCACAGGCAGCCTTCGAGATTTCACTTAATTGGGAGATTAAAGTTTATTGCTTTACTCGCCTGCAGTCAATTCAAAATCTCGCAATGAAACGTGTCCCTTCAAATATAGAAAAAAGAAATCTGATTCCTTTTACAACCCAAAAGTATGCCATTGAAAATTCACAAGTTATTTAGAATGACCTACAATGACATTATTGAACTCTTTGGTCTTATGCATGGCACCTGATTAATGTGTGGTTAAACAAATGACAGTGACATCCCGCAATCATCAAAGCAAGATCTGACAAATGGAATTTAGATTGACAAGCTCCTGTCTTGCTTTTATCGTCCCAGACAGTGTAAACATTTGTTTAGTTAACACTTCCAGAGTGGAGCCAAAATGCTTCTATCGCCCAGATAAAAGACGCTCACAGATTTTTAGAAACAGATTTTGAAAAATATTATCCTTGACTGAACATCTATATTTCCTCCCCGCTTACAAAAAGTAAAAACGAACATTTGAAAGAAAGAAAGAAAGAAAAAAAATATGCATCCTTCTTTCAGCCATACAACGAAAAACAAATTGTACAAGTAAGTAAATTTTTATAGAAAATCGTTGAGTAAATCAGATTTGTTATTTTATTTTATTTTTATCCAAAGAAGAACTTGCAATGTTATCAGTCCTAACCTGACATCTTAACTTCAATCATTTTCCCACCATCATAGTGTAGCATTCCTGTACCTTTACTATTAAACATTTCATGGTAATTGTTCAATAAACTATTTGCTATGGTACCCAGACTTTATAAATTTAAACTCAGTACTAGATTGGCAGTAAAGTCTTATCATTTTACAGTTGAAAGGGCTAGTTGTAAATGTAAGTTCTATGCTAATAGTTTCTTCTCTTACTTGTGAAACTCACTTTCAGTTTTTTGCTTTCCAGTCAACTTTGTTCTTAAAAAACTTAAATGCAATGTAAACTGTTATCTTCTGTCTTCTTAATTCCTGTTCTTTTATTGTCCTCTCTCCTTAATTATGTTTTCTTCTTCTCATATTCTCTAACACTGTATAACCCCTTGTGTCTTAGTGACTTTATGAGTTTGTGTTTTTATCTTAATTTGATTATATATATATTTGTTTAAACATTATTTTAATGGGTAATTCGAATAGATGCTACTTAAATATGTGTACCCATTAAAATAAAGTTTAAACAAATAAATTAAAAATATGTCTATTTATATATATGTGTGTGTGTGTGTGTGTGTGTGTGTGCTAAGCATTAATTAAAAATGAATTATTTAAACAATAAATAAATAAATCAAAAACAGAGTACCCATATATTTTCAAAACCTTTAGAAAACCCCCGAATATTCATGAAAAAATGAGTCCTGTCTGTGACATCAAAAATAACATTGTACATCATCTTTTGACACTCGGGGCTGAAAGATAGATAAACAAAAGAAAACATTTATTTGAAATTAAGTTGCTTGCATAATTCCCAGTGAATCACTGTTCCAACTCCATCATATCTGTTTTATGTTATTTAAGTATTTTGAACTTAAATATTACTTTAATTTGTTTAATGATTTTCTCCTTTTTCTGATTGTTATTGTTTTCATTTGAACAGATTCATCAATTGACTAAAAAATATATGGTGATTCATAACCATGCTTATGGTGCAACTCTTCCTATCAATAGACATGCAAAACTTTAAATGGCGAAGGACCCTGGCAGTTTTCTGAACAGTTACTGAAGGCACAATACCCAAGCTTAACTCCTTGTTTCAGAATAACAAAATATATAACTAAAGTGTGTGCAGTGAACATAAAAACATGTAAATCTTTCTGATAACACTCTCAGCATAAATATTGCATTCCTTGTTCCAGTGTTCTTGACAAAACCACACTGTTCTTGTCCTATTTCCTAAGGTCTTTTCCAAATATGTCAAGGTTGCCAAGCGTCTCTATCAGGTCTTTATGGTGTACATTGTCAAATACCTTTGCATAGTCATTGAAATACAGATCCTTATGCATTTCTCTTGCTCTTTCTGATAACACTCTCAGCATAGGTATTGCAGTCCTTGTTCCATTGTCCTTGATAAATCCACACCGTTCTTGTCCTATTTCTGGTCTGATTCTGCTGTGCGCTCTGTTCGGCAGAATTCGGATGATTAGTTTTGTTATGTGATTCATAAAGCTGATTGTTTAGTGAAGTTTGCATTAATTTTTACCTGGCTTCTTAGGCTGTGTAATGAAAATCAATCTGCTTAGGTCTTCCAGGATCTCGCCACTGTTTTAGATTTCATTTATAATTTCTGTGATTTTGTCTATGTCAAAGTCATCTAAGGCTTCTACTATCTCTATTATAATGCCGTCTGGTTCAGCTGATTTGTTTCTATTCAGTTTGAACAATGCAGCTTCCACTTTAGATTTTCATATTTCTGATTCGTCAGAATTTCTGTGTATTGTTGGTTGCTTTCTCGTGTCATGGAAGAGATCTCTTATATAGTCTTCCTACCACTGAAGTTTTTTCTCTTTTTCTAATATGAGTGTTCCATCCTTGGATTTTCTGCATCCTGTTAAGGAGCATGTTCTTTGTCCTGTTCACTTATTTTTTTTTATACATGTCTCCTTTATTAGTCATACTCAATCTTTCTATTTCTGTGAATTTGTCATTGAGTCATTCCTCTTTTGCTTGTCTGCATTTGCTCCTTATTTCCTTGTGTAGTTTCCTGTATTCTGTTCCATGTATTGTCATTATTTTCTGTCTCCTTTCTATCATATTCAGAATCTTGTGAATTACTCATTTTCTTCTACGGCTGTTTTTCTTTTGGGACTATGTCATTGGCTGATGTCCCTAATGCTTCTTTTAGGGCATCACATTTTGAATTTCTGTTTCCAATTTGTCCCTCATATTTTTTTTCATTCTATCTTTGTATGTTTCCTGCAGGTTGAGGTTATTCACGAATATGTTGTATTGCAGTCTGGCTGCTCCATTAGGCTTCTTTATTCTCCATAGTTTCACCTTTAGTTTGCATATGACCAGGAGGTGGTTGCTTCCACAGTCAGCCCTTGAATAAGTTTTACAATGAACAACTTCATTCTTGAATCTCCTGTTTACTGTTATGTAATCAATTTGGTTTTTTTGGGGGGTTTTTTTGGGGTTTTTTTTTTTTGTGTCACCTTCCAGGCTTCTCCATGTCCATTATTCACTTGCCAGCCTTTGAGATTTGAAAAAGAAATCACTCAACCAGCGGTCGAGAGTGAAGGAAAATTTACTCGCCCGAAAAACTTTTTACTTGACCGGCTCCATTTTCTTAATAATCACCTTATGTAAACATAGTGTGAATTGGTGACAGAAAACAAAAAATGAAATTTTAATTAAAATTTCAAGCGTGTTAGAAAGGATTTAAATTTTTAAAAAATAATAACAACAAATTTTGATATTTCCTCCTAATAATAGCATAAACATTTTGATGATAAAACTTTGTTTTTATTAAGTTTGAGCCCTTTTAACATCATGATATGCTGTTTTTTTTTGTTTTGTTTTTTTGTTTTTTTACAATTGAGTGGCGGTACCTAATTATTCTCAACAATTTTTTATAAAAATTACTTGTATAATTTGTTTTTTGGTGTGTGGTTGAAAGAAGTATGCATATTTTTTTCTTTCTTTCAAATGTTCGTTTTTACTTTTCATATGCGGGGAGGAAATATAGGATAATATTTTTCCAAGTGTGCGTCTTTAATCTGGGCGACAGAGACATTTTGGCTCTACTATGGAAGCGTTAATTAAACGAATGTTTACACTGACAAGGATGATAAAAGCCAAGAGTTCAATAATGTCATTTTAGGTAATTCTAAGTAACTTGTGAATCTTCAATGGCATACTTTTGGGTTGTAAAAGAATCGGATTTCCTTTTTCATTGCGAGATTTTTTTAATCGGTCGCGGGCGAGTAAAACAATAAACTTTAATTGACCAATTAAGTTTTTAATCGACTGAGTTGATTAGGCAATTGAAATTTCAAAGGCTGGTTATTACCTGGTCATTTGCTGTGCACCATTGGACCCATTTTTCTTTCCACTCATTGCAGTTTCCTAATCCAAAGTTGCTGACTGTTACCCCTTTAAATTTGTAAAGTTGTGTTATCAAAGGGGAAAGCTTATTAGAACAATTATCATGAAAATACTTATAGAAAAAGCACAGAGAAACAATATTATGTTAGTTGGAAAGTGACAGAAGCCAAGATGCCAGGCCAGGACTGATAACTTTGCAGATTCTTTTTAGGATTTTATCAAGATTCTCTAAATATATCAAAATTCTCAGCCCAGGTATAACAATACTTTATTTTACTTTGAACAAAGATAGCTGGAAAATGAAACAAATATTTGACTAATACGCTGTCATGATTGAACTGCAACAAAAACATGCAAGACTATTGCTATCTAATGCTCTATGGGAGGTGCTTTTAAAAAGCAATTATGTAATTGCTTTCTCTGTAGGCAGTTATGTTACAGCATCTATAACTTTGCTTAAATTTGTTGAATCACATGACATGAAAATTCAAGCAAATCCAACAGAATCCAACTCTTATTCAAGCTTAATATTTTACAAAATGCCTGGTTGGTAAAACTCTTTCATCTTTTATGACAATATCATTCAACTAATGAAAATTAAAACAAATTAAAAAAATAGTGAAAAATTAATCATGAAAGATAAAAGAACAAAAAAACTAATGTTGCTTGTTTGCCGTTGCTCAGTTGTTAGAAAACTTGTTTTACAGACAATCAAAAGTGTGGGGAGTTTGATTCACACTGAGTGATTCATTATTAATGCCTTGTGTCCTAGTAAGCTATGCTTAGTAAATAACACTTAATAAATGGGTCTTTAAAGCTTGAACATAACTTGCCTGATATATATATATGTATATGTGTGTGTGTGTGCATATTTGATATATATGTATATTTTATAATATAAATATATATATATTATTTTTATTATATATATATATATATATATATATATATATATATATATAATATTAACTATAGTAATAACAATACCAATAGTAACAGAACTAACTCTGCCGAAACTAGTATTAATTAAGCTATAATTTAAATTGTCTTGTACAACCCACCAAGAACAAAAAGAAGGGGGAGAGGGAAAAGAAGGGGAAGTAAAAAAAGAAACAAACGAAGTACATGAACAAAAAGTCAAGCACTCGTAAGAAAGAAAAAAACCCCAAAACCCAAGACGAAAACCCTAACACTGAAGCGCTCAATACGAAAGTAGAGCAAACAAAGACAAAAAAATCTAAGCAAGATTCAATAACCTACCACGGTTTCGCCCTACGGCTTGTCAGGGAAATTGGCTCCAATTGGCTCATCAGGGAAATTGGCTCCAATTTCCCTGACAATTTTCTGTATATATATATATATATATATATATATATATATGAATAAGGAACAAACAAGATATTTGCAATGATCAAAACATTAATTTAAAACAGTGCTAAATATAAAAATAGAGCAATGAATATTTATTATAAATTGTACTTTAAAACATGTACAAACTACAATCTACTACAAAATTGTACATTTTGTTTCAACATTGAAAGAACAATGTCTCATCAGGTAGATAATAATGATGGTAATGAATGATTACCATCATTATTATCTACCTGATGAGACATTGTTCTTTCAATGTCGAAACAAAATGTACAATTTTGTAGTAGATTGTAATTTGTACATGTTCTAAAGTTTAAATTATAATAAATATATATATATATTTATATAAATTTAGTATAACAAGGCAGTCAGTAATTTTCTAAACATATGCTGTTAAATATAAGAGACAATGAATGTCTATTATGTTTAATCATGAGCCGTTCTAAATGTGGTATTTTTGCTTTAATTTCAGTTGAAAATAAGGACAAAAATTCTCCAAGATGACATGTAAGTCTACGTCTCCCGTAGACTTACATGTCACCTTTCTGATCAGAGTACTATTAAACAACATTTCTCTGAAAAACATAAACATGTAGGTAATATCAGACAGATTTTGGTCAACAATACAGTGATCCTTACTCATACACACAGTAAGAGGAACATGCAGATATTGGAGGCCATGTATATCAAATCTAAACACCCAACACTCAATAAAATCAACTTTAAATCCGGACATAACATATTACATTGCATTTGACTACATGCTTTTGTTGTCATTTCGCGCTATCACGCAGTGTGACGTCATAAAACCGCATCGCAAATTTAAGAACTGCGTTTATTATTTTTGGTAACTATTGCCGTTGCCAAGCGGAGTTTTATGTCAACACAAAATAAAATCGTTGGTGATGGTGGATTTTATAATATTTCAGTCTAAACAACCTTTCTGAAGATGGCTCATGTGAGCCGAAAGCTTAGAAGAAAAACAATAAATAATTATCCAAATGTTGGAGAATTTGTTTTTATTTTCACCTGAAATTAAAGCCAAAATATGATGTTTAGAACGTCTCAGGATTAAACATAGACATTCATTGTCTCTTATATTTAACAGCATATGTTTAGAAAATATTTATATAAATATATATATTATTTTTATTATATGAATATATATATCTACTTTTATTATATAAATATTTCTTTTTCTATTCTCTTTTTTATCAATCTTTTATTTATACTTAAATCTTTTGTTTTTGTTTTTTGTTTTTTTGTTTTTTTGTTTGGTGATGTAAGTGAATGCGAGGAATTTGAATTCCAGTTGAATTCCTTGCATTCACTTATGCGCAAATACCCTTGGGAAAGGTATTAATCCGTCTCTTCCCTCTAGTTATGGATTAAATAATAGGACAGATTGGGTTCTGTAGTCTTGGCTGGCAACCAATTTACCGCAGAAAGCAATGACAACCTACTGCAGAATAATCTTCTGCCCACTCAGTCATGTCTCTTTTGAGACATGATCACCCAAAGCGCGTATCACGGATGGCACTTAAATGACAGATGGAATATAATAGTTGAAAACATGATTAAGGCTTCTACTGGGCATAAAGTAGGGGATCAGTTTTATATTGTCATGAAGTAATAAACTGATCCACCACTTATTACTACATAGTAATATACTACATCTCTTCCCCGAATAGCTATGGGTTAAATAATAAGACAGAATGGGTTTTATATCCTTGGCTAGCAACCAATCTACTGCAGAAAACAATGGAAACCTACTGCGGGATAATCTTCTGAGCAGTTGTTATATACCAAGAAACAGACAAACACGGGTGTATATAAAAATATATGACTTATATTTTTATTGATGAACGATGGACCGTGTGGCACAAGGCAGAGAATTGAGAGCGCGCTTCTAATGGGATTTCGACGGGAGCTGGCCTCTCTGCTTAGCTCGTCTAGCTTCTTCTTCGACTTCTCGAGACTGACTTTTCTGTGTTTTCGCAGTCTTTATATATCTTCCAAAAGCGGAAATTGTTTCTTCCGGTTTTTTCTTGATCACGCGACGCCTACGTAAATTCTCAGAGACCCTGTCTATTTCCGCTCTGCCGGAAATAGGGTCAAAGTGACATCCGCTACTTTTCATCAACCGGGAACGCCCACGCTTCATCGGCCTTCTTCGGCTGGGGCCAGATTATTATATTACACAGTCAGTCATGTCTCTTTTGAGACATGATCGCCCAAAGTGTCTATCACATATGGCACTTAACTTACTGATGTTTATAAAATGTGACTATTTAATTTTTGTTTTTGTTGTATTGGTTCCTTTGTTTTTTCTGTATTAATTTTTATGAATCTCTTTTCTTATTTCTCTGAAATATCCTTTCTTGTGAACTTTTAATTATTATTATTATTTTTTAAATTAAAAAATTTTTTTTTAAATTCTTAAAAGATTTTGTTCTTAATTTTTTTTAAAATTTTCTGTGATAGGTAATTATTTGTGAGTGTAAGTATATTATCTACCCCTCTTTTTCTCTTTCTCTTTATTTTCTTTATTTATAATTTTTGTTTGTTTCTCACCTTGTTTGGTCTTTTTTAGTTTTATTTTATTTTTATTTCATGTTTTTATTGTGGGTTATTATTGTGTGCTTATATCGACACTTATAAGTTTATGTTTGTGCACTTATTTTGTGTATGTTTGTATTTCTCCTTTAAAATGTTTGTGTGTGTGTGTGGGTGTGTGTGTGTGTGTGTGTGTGTGTGTTTGTGGGATGTGGTGTATGTATTCTTAATTTTGTTTAAATGTATACACATCTTCCCTTCACCTAACCTATTTCCATTCTGTAAAAATATTTTTTGAATATCCTGAGTGAAATTAAGATTTTATTTTCCCCCTGTTTGACAAAAGCAAGTTGTAATTTTTACAGCTGCTGAAATAAATTCTGGATTTATAACCATTTAATTATGTGTTGTTTTCATAGCAATATTATATATATATATATATATATATATATAATGTTATCTAAACTTATTTATAAATGGAACTTTGTCTGTGTGTGTGTATGTGCGTGTGTGTGTGTGTCCGTTACCTATAGACTCCGAAACGGCTGAACCAATTTTCTTGAAAATTT
This sequence comes from Ascarosepion bandense, assembly GCA_037127315.1. Classification (NCBI taxonomy): domain Eukaryota; kingdom Metazoa; phylum Mollusca; class Cephalopoda; order Sepiida; family Sepiidae; genus Ascarosepion; species Ascarosepion bandense. The sequence goes on from JBBBDQ010001523.1 coordinate 217,668, forward strand.
ACACAGTTGTACTATAAGCATCTGCAAGTATTCTTAGGTTTTGTGTTGAGGTACCCCCGATAAATATCGAAAATCGATAATCAAAAAAATCGGGTTATAGAAGGAGTGGTCCAATTTTAATCAAATTTGATACACTCATAGACAAAGACATAAGTAATGATATTCAGAAGTTTCAAGGTTGCAGTTCTTACAATAGTGCAGAAATTCAAAAATATATATATATAAAAAAGCACAATGTTTGTGTGTGTGTGTGTCTGTTTATCTGCCTGTATGTCTGTATTTTTTTCTGCCCTTTTATTTTAATTTTTCCTTTGGGTTTGGCTCTAAGTAGGTATAATTGTAGTTCTTAGTCTCAGCCATGATACCATTTACTCAGAGGACTTATTTAGCCTTCAAAATTCAGTTTACGATTAAAAAAACTTATTTGATATCGATACCAGGAAATCAAAATTTGACTTACATCCATTGATTTTTTTTCAGTCTACAGTTTCTCTTTAACTGGAAACAACTATTGCTTTTTAGTCTTTCGTGCTAACATCCAAAGAGTCTGAGCTCCAGGACCATGGATTAGTTTTAAAGCTTTCATTCCACCCGAGCAACGCCGGGCTATCCTGTTAGTTAATATATAAATATGAATTATTGATCTCATTATTATGTGGTAGTTTTTGTCTTTATTAATTTTCCCTTATTTTAGTTACTGTACCCATATTTTTTAAGTTGTCTATTGAGAACTGAAGGGTGGAAAACAAAAAACAGTCAGCTTTATTCTTTCTGTTTTCCTTTTTTCAATTTAGCATCTATGCAGTAATTATGATATTTTCTTTCATTTGTCTTCTTGTTCTTTGATAAAAACAAAGGTCTGTGTTGATGGCTATAAAATATTATACCCCTTCAGCACAAGAATACACTTTAAAAATGTTACAGTCCTTCTTAAAGAGATATGTTTTAAGACAAATTGCTTGTTGATGTAAATTAGAGTAGTATTTACTACAGAAAATTGAGCAATGATTGCAAAAGAAAAAGAAATTGCAATAAATCAATTTAGTTATGACAATTCTTCAAGAAGCAATGTCTATCAAATCATGGTTGGTTTTAAATTAGCCAATATTTTTAATTGTCAGTCTGGTATATTAACCACCCACCAACACATGGATAATATATTTCAAGAGTCTCACAAAATACAGAAACTGTGAACAGTACAAAAACTTATATAAATACCAAAATATACATAAGTACCAAAAACATATATAAATACCAAAATATATAAGTACCAAAACATATATAAATACTAAAACATGCATGAATTATGAATACCCAAAAATATATAAGTACAAAAAATATATAAGTACCAAAACATATATAAATACCAAAATATATGTGAATACCAAAATTTATATAAATACCAAAATTTATATAAATACCAAAACATATATGAATACCAAAGTATATATAAATACCAAAATATATATAATTACCAAAACATATATAAATACTAAAACATATATAAATACCAAAATATATATAAATACCAAAATATATATAAATACCAAAATATATATAAATACTAAAATATATATAATTACCAAAATATATATAAATACCAAAATATATATAAATACCAAAACATATATAAATACCAAAACATATATAAATACTAAAATATATATAATTCAGTCTTACTTTAGATCTTAACAAACTTCGCACATGTTTTTTTCTTTAATTATTAAATCAAGAAATTTTATCTTTTTTAATTTAATTTTAATTTCTGTTCATCATTTTTGAATTGTGAGCATCACTTGTCTTTTCACTTTGGGTTCACTATTGAGTAAACCTGATGAACTGTTTATTTCTGTGTATGACAATGAAAACATGCAAAGTAAAACCATGGCTGTATCCATATTGCATGTAGTCATGCTACTAATGGTAGTTGAATGAATGTCTGGTTTTATGAGCTTGTGTAGGATCCGGAAGCCTGTGTTTTTTCATTGACGGGAAATTATCCTATTGGCTATTTGTATTTTTATTAAATTGAATATTTGATGTGTACCATTTGAAGTATGATTAAAAACTGGAAAGCTGCGTGAAGCCTATGCACAATGTGTTCATTATTGTGTTCACAATGTGTTCACAATGTGTTCATTATTGTCATTTGCTCATTTGATTTGGTACCATTTACTCTTTGTAACAATACATAAATGATATAACAATTCATTGATTTAGAATAAATAATTGCCTAAAAATATTGTTTGATTTATTCCTATATACTCCTTTTGAAAAATCAAATCATAGCTATGCACTTGCTTCAGTTTCAGTAACAAGTTGTTTTTTAACAGTAATAAGGTGCATGGAAAAAAGAGGAAATACACTACAGGCCATAATTATTAGGCCACCCCAGTTTTTTCAAAAGAAATAATGTATTTCATACCATTTTTAGTATTTATTGTTAAATGAAAATAGAATGGTTCTTTTGTCGTTATTACTTTGCAAAATTTTACAAGGCAAGGAAACAAAGACGAATTTGTCTGAATCACTCTAAATTTTCTTCATTCTTTCATTGATGAAACTGCAATATAGGTAACTATTAAATATTTATAAATTCATTTGATGCACATGTTATTGTACAGTATTAACAATAGAACCATTCTATTTTCATTTTACAATTATTCACTTGGCAATAAATACTAAAAAATAGTATGAAATACATCATTTTTTAAAACACTGGGGTGACTTAATAATTATGGCTGGTAGTGTACTTTGGTCTTCTTTACTCTCAAAAGTTTACTGTAGGCATTAGTATATTTGCAATATACTAATGTATTAACAAAACAGAAAGAGGACTAAAATAATTCAAAGAGATGAACTTTAGAAAAAACGAAAACATTTTATATACAAAGTATGAGTATACATAGATATATAATAATAAACAAATAGTACATTCATAAGTTACAAATATGATTGCAGAGAAATTTAAGCACATCTAAGAAGGCAAACAGGATATGAAAAAGGTGAAGAAAATCTTGTGTTATCTCAATGATTCTACTTTAGAGAACATGGAACTTGCATTTTCTTCCACTGGAAGATGAACAACAACAGTGTGAGGTCATCTGTAGGAAGCTAAGCAGCAACCTACTATTCTCACCAACTGTCACATGACTCTCCTGTGCCCCTTAGGTAAATTCTTTCTGTCAAAAGGGAAATAACTGCCTTCTGCATCTCTATAACAGATTAAAGCTGCTAACTCTTTGCCCACCATTCCAGTTTTGATTTCAGGGTTGTCTTTCCCCAAGGTTAGAAAGTCTAGACCATGTTGCCATTTTACCAGTAACTTTTTGTCTGAATTTGAACTCAGCTTATTGATTCCATTTTCTGTGTGATTAGCCATCAAGCCACCTGCATTTATTCATCTCATAAATTTAGAAATTAAATGAAGAGATCTTTTTTAAATAAAAGTAATCAAGTGTTTTTATTTATGTAACTTGTATCATGACACTTTTCTTCTTTTCATAGTAAATCTTGTGAAATTTGGCACTTATTCTTAGGTGAGGGTCACACATAAACTCATTCTTCAGCATTCCAAAGAACCTCTTTTTTGAGATTACTTTTATCTTCATAAAGGAGATGATCAGACCATTCTTGATGTCTCTTAGAAGACACAATTATTTAACTTTCTTAATATGAATGGTTGTTGCATCTACATTCAATTTTCAACACAAATAAAATCATATCTCAGCATTTGCAACACTGCTACATTATTGAAAAATTACCCATTGAAATATCCATAGAGTTGACAAACTCACTTGAAATTATTCCTGAAGACCATCCACACAACATTCTACACGAAGCAATAATTAAACAGATAGGAAAATCTAAAGAAAGCATGCTATGAAATTTATTTAACAAGATAGTTTGGTTTGGTTGTTTTTTTTTATGGCACATCAACCTCGGCAGGTCATTTATTGCCAACTAAATTTTATTTATTTATTGCTGGTAATACCTTTTTCTTTCAACAATTTATGGTTGTTTTTATATAAGTATCGTGTCTAGTAATACTTTTTCTTTTCGAGTATCAAGATCCATTGAGATTTGTTTTTAAGGGCAGGGTCCCCAAGTCCTACCCTGTTATTTAACTCATAACTGGAGGGAAGGGACGGATTAATACCTTTCCCAAAGGTACCAGTGCTTAAGTGAATGCAGGGTATTCAACTGGAATTTGAACTTGGCTCACCGATTTCTCTTTCCGAGCCGATATCCACTGCATCACAATGCACATCCATCACTAAACGCTTATAGCACCTGATATTCCCAAGTGGTCACCCATCTAAGTACTGATCAGACTCAACGTTGCTTAACTTCAGTGATGGAGCAAGAACCGGTGTATTCAATGTGATATAGCCGTAAGCCTAACAAGATAGAACTTGGTGACAGAACAATCTCTCAATTACTACACCACATGAGGTCACTACTTGGCGACAATACAATGGCTGATTCTATTCTAAAAAAGATATAGCTAGATAGATTACCTAGAAAGACCGCACAAATTTTAGCACCTCTGTCAGAAGATGAAAATTTTGAGAGGTTAGCTGATGTCACTGACAGAATTCATAACACACAAGGAAATAGACAACTACAATTGGTCTCAGGACACAACTCAAGGAAGATGTAACAGAATTAATTAAACAACTGGAGATAATGCATCAATATTATGATGACAGATCTTGAAGGCAAAGACACATTGCAACCAGATGAAACAATAGCAGAAATGCAACAAGCCATGTGAGGATCAGGAAAACTGCTCATCCAGTCAATAAATGCTCTCATGTTTTGACAGCATTGACTAGAAAACAACATTAAAAAAGGATCCCCTATTCTACATCAAAGACAGCTTTGCTAAGATGAATTTCCTGATAGACACAGGTGCACAGGTTAGTGTCGTACCAGCTACACTGATGCTTAAAAATAAACACAGTGGTCCTGGGCATGACGGTAAACTGCATCTGGCAGCAAGTCCTCTGATTGGGAGGTTGTGAGGAGGATGGAAACACCTTTTAATTACAGTTATTCCCAGGTACACCCTGACTCGGAGTGGTAGCACTTGTTAGGATCCCAGGTATGGGCAAATACTTAACCCCCAAACTGGGGTCAAAACACTATGAAAGTATAAAAATAGACTTTTATAGCAATATATACATAAAAATAGACTTTTATAGAAAAATATATAATTTTTGAAGGAAAAATATTACCAACAATACATTTTTGAAAGAAAAAAATTATTCTCAGCAAAACATTTTTGAAGACAAAACTAGAAGACATATTCAGTTTTCTAAAATAAAACAAGAATAAAAACAACAAAATTCATTAAAATCTGACAAAATCAACTTTCTCACGATAACCAAACATTAAAAATATACCTTAAAACCCCACCTTTTTTGGCATTAAATAACCCACAGAGATTTATAGGCCTTTAATCAAAACTCAAACTAAAAAAACAGACATTAAAAAACAAACAAATAATAACTTCATACTAACACTACAAGCCACAAATGAATCTGTTATTTTAACCTATAGTAAAAGGACCCTGATGCTAAATCTAGGGTTCTAGAGATAATTCAAATGAACTTTCATAATAGCTGATGTGAAAGTGCACATCCATTGTGCAGATCTTTTAAACAAGTTTAAACTCTCTGTTAATATGTCCAGTTACACTTGAATTGATAAAAAAACTAGACTGAAAACAACAGGAATTCGCACATCTCTTTCTACTATTGGGTTAAGTACAGTTATATTAAACTAGCAGTATAGCCCGGCGTTGCTCGGGTGTAATGAAAGCTTTAAAACTAATCCATGGTTCTGGAGCTCAGACTCTTTGGACATTGGCACGAAAGACTACAAAGCAATAGTTGTTTCCAGTTAAAGAGAAACTGTAGACTGAAAGAAAAATGAATGGATGTAAGTCAAATTTTGATTTTCTGGTATCGATATCAAATAAGTTTTTTTCGTCGTAAACTGAATTTTGAAGGCTAAATAAGTTCTCTGAGTAAATGTTATCATGGCTGAGACTAAGAACTACAATTATACCTACTTAGAGCCAAACCCAAAGCAAAAACTAAAATAAAAGGGCTAAAAAACTAATTTTGATCAGACCCAGTATCTTGCCTTTTATATATATATATTATTGATTTTCTGCACTATTATAAGAACTGCAATGTTGAAACTTCTGAATATCGTTTCTTATATCTTTGTCTATGAGTGTATCAAATTTGATTAAAATTGGACCACTCCTTCTATAACCTGATTTTTTCGATTATTGATTTTTGATATTTATCAGGGGTACCTCGACACAAAACCTAGCTAAGAACACTCACAGATGCTTATAGTACAACTGTGTAAATTTTCAAGGAAATTGGTTCAGTCGTTTTTGAGTCTATAGGTAACGGATACACACACACACACACACACACACACACACACACAGACAAAGTTCCATTTATAAATAAGTTTAGATAGATAATGAATTTGCAGCCACATTCAGACAATTCTCTGACTTAATACAGCCATTAATACACTCAACCAGTTGCAAACATTCAACAAAAGACCACATAGAGACCACTGGACAAACTACATATGCTACAACTCCCAGACAAGTTAAAGGCCAGACAAGTTAATATTTGCCAAATGAGAATTTCAACATTTATTAGAGAAAGGAATCATTTGACTTTCAAAAAGTTCTTGGACCACGTCTATAAAGATGAGTTAACACGACAGATCACATATTGAACATGGACATGATACAGACAACATTCTAGCAGATACACTATCTAGAATTACAATACACAATATTAACTCTGTTGACATTAACTTTGAATCTATAGCTTGTGAACAGAAAAAAAAAAAGTATGGATTTAATGACCCAAGGGACATCACTCTAACTGTTTCAATTCCCAGCTCCCTTTAGCAATAGAATAATATGGTGTAATACAAAGTTTAAAAATCTACGATCACACATTCCTCCAAATTTCCAAAAAGCCATATTTCTACACTTTCATGGACTATCACATCCAAGCAGCAGAGCAACAGTAAAACTCATTGCACAATGCTTTGTACAGCCAAATATTATGACAGATATTCATAATTGGGCTAAAACACAATAAATTGGCAAATAAATAAATAAATAAATTGGCAAATAAATAAATAAATAAATTGGTAAATAAATAAATTGGTAGGCATGAAGCCATAGATGGATGGCTAATGTTTCTTTGATTCGGCCTCGTGTCAGACATAACCAAACTCCCTGCAGCTCAAAAGTTTTATCCAGAATTATCATCATCGGAATTATCAGAATGTTTTCATCAAAAGGTTGGTTGCAGCTTGGAATGTGTGAATTAGTGTAGAATAGTGGAATAGAGTAAGAATAAAAATAGACATTTTTCTTGTTAAAATAGAAATTTATTAAAAGGAAAGAATAACAAGATTTCGTAGAAATTAATGTTCAATGAGAAAGTTAAAGGTATCAAGATTTGTAGAAAATGTTGAGTATATGCATATATACGTATGTATGTATTCAGTAGGAATGTCTTTGGATGGAGAAGAAGAAGTAAAAGGAATCAGCACATGAGAAAGAAGGAAAAAGAGAACAAGGTGTGACATGACCTTATCTCTGGGTCACTTTGAAATTGAAGTTACATTTTAATTTTGTCTTTCTCGCTGCTCCCATCTGACTCTGTCTTGACTGGTCACTGAATGTCTTTAATTTGATCATGGGACCGGCTCCAGCAAGCATTTTCACTTAGGTGTGAAAGCATAGGATCCAGAATTTTGCTTTTCACATTAATTTGTGAAATTTGCAATTGTTTAGGTTTTTCCAAAATGTTTTCCATTGTTTGAATCCACTTTTGCGAGTGTGCAATTTTAATTTGTATGTTTTAGTTGGGTTTTTCCAAAATGCTTTTAATTCTTGATTTCCTATCCAACAGGCACACCAAATCTCCTATCGAAACTATCAGAGAGGCAGATGCTTGTTTCACTAACATCCACCTTGACTTAGTAGGACCACTCTCACCATCACAACATTTTCAATATATTCTCGCTGTTGACTGGTATTTTTGTTGGCCAGCAACATATAAAATTAAAGATAAAACCATGAAAACTGGTGCAAGGACATTACTGGACCATTGGATAATGCAATTTAGTGTACCAACCATCATCACAACAGACTGTGGACCTTAATTTCAATCGCAACTCTTCAAGGAATTCACATAAATATCTGGCATGCATCATATTAAAATGACTGCATATCTCCTATGTTTAAATGGTATGATGGAGAAATTCCATTGCCAATTGAAAGCCTTTTTAGCAGCAAAGGACAACACTTATGTGGGTTATTTAATTATTATTTATTTTATTTTCAGTCTAGTTTTCTCATCAAGTGTAATGGGACATATTAACAGAGAGTTTAAACTTGGTTAAAAAATCTGCACAATGAATGTGCATTTTCACATCAGCTATTATGAATTCATTTGAATTATCTCTGGAGCCCTATATTTTGCATCAGGGTCCTTTTACTATAGGTTAAAATAACAGATTCATTTGTGGCTTGTAGTGTTAGTATGAAGTTATTATTTGTTTGTTTTTTAAGTGTCTGTGTTTTTTGGAGTTTGAGTTTTGTTTAACGGCATATCAACCTCTGTGGGTTATTTAATGCCAAAAAGGTGGGGTTTTAAGGTACTTTTTTTTAATGTTAAGGTTGATTTAGTCAGATTTTAATGAAATTTTGTTGTTTTTATTCTTGTTTTATTTTAGATAACTGAATATGTCTTCTAGTTTTGTCTTCAAAAATGTTTTGCTGAGAATAATTTTTTCCTTCAAAAATGTATTGTTAGTAATATTTTTCCTTCAAAAAAATGTATATTTTTCTATAAAAGTCTATTTTTATGTATATATTTCTATAAAAGTCTATTTTTATACTTTCATAGTGTTTTGATCTCAGTTTGGTCTTAACTATTTGCCCATAGCTGGAACCCTAACAAGTGCTACCACTCCATGTTTAAATGTTATGATGAAGAGATTCCATTGCCAATTGAAATCCTTTTTAGCAGCAAAGGCAGATAATTTGCCACTCCCTTTATTATCCATCATAACACATTAAAGGGAGATCGACAATGTACACTGGCAGAAATAGTTTTTGATACTACCTTAATTCTGCCAGTACAATTCTTCAAAGATAATTAAAATATTCAACCTTCAACAACTTTCATACAATCAAAAGCAAAAATGAGTCTTGCCTACAATTTGTGGTGCAGGGGTTAATGGCTTGAAATGAGAAATTGGGGAGCCGAGTTCGAATTCCAGTTGAATTCCTTGCATTCACTTATGCACAAATACTCATGGAAAAGATATTAATCTGTCTCTTCCCTCCAGTTATGGGTTAAATAATGGGACAGATTGAGTTCTATAGCATTGGTTGGCAACCAGTCTACCACAGAAAATAATGGCAACCTATAGTTTTCGTCGTCCCGCTTTGATAAGTTGAAGCACTTCCATCTTTTGTGGAATAGTGTCGTATTTGAGCTGAATAATAAAGTTTTTTTTTTGTTGTTTTTTTTGTTTTTTTAGTGAAAAACAAAAAAGGCTTCTTACACCTTCAGACACAGAAGACAAAAAAAAATTTGCATGGCTGGTTCAAAAAACAAAATAGTAGATAGTATGCTTTTTTCCAAAAAGAAAATGGCATTTAGGAGTTGCTGTAAAATGACAGTTAAGAATTTCCAAGTGTTTCAAAATAATTCAACCCAACAAAATTTCAAAGTTCAAGGAGAAGATAAAAAAAATGTTCTATTTCAGCTTTAGAAAAAAAATTGCATAAGTCCTAGCAACTGAACAAAAATGAGATTTTTTTTTTTACTTTGATACAATAGAACCTTAAGTCGTATTTTTTTTTATGAGAAAAATCTGTATACAAAATTAAACAGCTGAATTTACAGTTCCGAAAATGTCTGGTTACTTTATTTTTTAGAAGAGAAAACCATTCTACTTAGAATTTAATGTGAGTGAGTAGTTAATTTTATGTCCCGATACATTTTTTATTTTTTTATTTTTTTATTTTTTTTTTACACGTATAGTTTGAGACTGACGGTACTTTTGTTGGGATGGTGTTTTTTTTTTTTGTGTGTGACTCTTTTTTTCGTTGGAACACAAATTTTTTGACAGGATGCACTTAGTGTGGGGAACTTGTTTGATATTTCTTCGCCTTATTTTTTTCACCACCAGTTGGGTTAGGGTTGTGTTAGTTTGTTGTTTTGAATTTTCATTCGTCAGTTGTTAAGTTGAACCTTCACGTGAATTTTTTTCTTCGAATTCTCATTCGTTAGTTGTGGCGAATGGTTTTCAGTATGGCTTCCAGGCGTATGTTCGAAAAATCGCCATCAGTTGTGTTGGAGAATTGTAATGTTTACGTGAGTTTTGTTCTTGAATCTTCATTTGCCAGTTGTTGTGTTGAGGAAGTTAGTAGGAAAGGAAGACCCAAACACGGGACTTGTAACAAGATATATTGAAAAACAAGAATACAGAAGGGTAAGTCTGAGTGGAAACCTCCTCTCAGCTGCGACAAATAGTCTATATATGTCTACTCCCTGGCGTCTGTCCTGCGTCTACGCATACAGAGCCTAGCTGGTATTTGTAATGAACGGAACAGTCCATTATAGCGGGGAGGAAAATATAAATGTTGAGTCAAGGATAATATTTTTCCAAATGAGTTTCTAAAATCTGGAAGCGTCTTTAATCTGGAAGCATTGATTAAACGAATGTTTACACTGACTGGGACAATAAAAGCAAGACAGGAGCTTGTCAAACTAAATTCTATTTGTCAGCTCTTGCTTTGATGATGGTGGAATGTCATTGTCTTTTGTTTAACCACACATTTCGACGTGAACCATGCATGAGACTAAAGAGTTCAATAATGTCATTGTAGGTCATTCTAAGTAACTTGTGAATCTTCAATGGCATACTTTTGGGATGTAATAAGAATCAGATTTCCTTTTTCTATATTTGAAGAGACACGTTTAATTGGGAAGCTCTTAACATTATGCCCATAGAGTAAAGCAAAGTTGACACATGAGTAGATTGGACTACACATGAAAACCTGACACTTTTGAATTGACTTTCTTCTCATTGGAAGACCAAGTTTACCTAGCTTATTTTAAAAAGTAGCCCAACATGTTACAAGTATCAGAATTTAATATTTAACAATGAGGAACTTTTAAAAGGAGCTCAGTTTGGCAATCATGGTGTAAAATATCAATATAATTATTAATATCTTCACTTTCAACTAACCAACTAACAATATCAACAATACTACAATCCAACTACTGAGAAATAATTCATTCATTTTCATTACCTTACTCTTCTTCATCTCAGCACAATATACAAATAATTTTTGTATATGGTTAGATCTTGAAGGCTGTCACAATACATTTAGTAAAATAAAGGAAAGTAAAGAAGTTTTTGGGTATTACCTATTTATTATGTGTGTGTTGTGGTGCATTGGATATCGGCTCGGAACGAGAAATTGGGGAGCTGAGTTTGAATTCCAGCTGAATTCATTGCCTTCACTTACGCGCAAATACCCTTGGGAAAGGTATTAATCCGTCTATTCTTTCCAGTTATGGGTTAAATAACAGGACAGATTGGGTTCTATAGCCTTGGTTGGCAACCAGTCTACTGCAGAAAGCAATGGCAACCTACTGCGGGATAATCTTCTGCCCAGTCAGTCATGTCTCTTTCGAGACATGATCGCCCAAGCATGTATCATGTATGGCACTTAACTGACTGACTATTTATTATACATTTATACATTAATATTTCAAGATCAAAATCTCATCTTCAGAATAATTTTTGTTATTTGTTAGTTTTTATTTTACTTTTTATGTTTTCACAAATTCATTACTACTAAGTAAGTACATATAAATTCTTCTACTTAAACAGACACTAAATTACCCTGAGGGAAATTTGTACACCCTTAAGCAAACAGCAATCATACGTTTCCTATCAGCCAGCATTGACTTGTTAACCTGATGACCTCTGCATCAATCAATCCTGGCGGAATTTGTCTCAAGGGTGAACATAATCTATTACTGCCAAAGTCAGAAAATGTCAACTTCCAACACAATATGCGCTACAAAGGTTTTCATTTAACAACATGATTAACTTTATCTACACTGTTAATAAATTTAATCATATGAATATGTTTTTCTTTTTTATTCAGTAATTTTGTTTTGTTAATCTACATTTTTGAAGCTTTAGTTGATATTAATCTAAACTTATATAATAAATGAAACTTTGTCTGTGTGTGTGCACGTGTGTATGTCTGTGTGTGTGTGTGTCCATTACCTATAGACTCCAAAACAGCTGAACCGATCTTCTTGAAAATTTATACAGTTGTACTATAAACATCTGTGAGTGTTCTTAGCTAGGTTTTGTGTCGAGGTACTCCTGATAAATATTGAACATCGATAATCGAAAAAATCAGGTTATAGAAGGAGTGGTCTGATTTTAATCAAATTTGATACACTCATAGACAAAGACATAAGAAACGATATTCAGAAGTTTCAAGGTTGCAGTTCTTACAATAGTGCAGAAAATTGATAATATATATATATATATATATATATATATATATATATAACAGGCAAGATAAAATTGATTGTCTATCATTATTTTTACTTTATTCACTGGTAATGTTTTTATTGCTTAGTAGCCATTCATTTTATTCATTTGTAGTTTTCAAGTAAGTATTTATTGCGGATGTGTATTGTGGTGCAGTGGATATCGGCTTGGAATGAGAAATTGGAAAGCCAAGTTTAAACACCAGTTAAATTGTTGCATTCACTTACATGCAAATACCCTTGGGAAAGGTATTAATCTGGCTCTTCTCCTTCCAGCTATGGGTTAAATAGCACGGCAGATTGGGTTCTACAGCCTTGGTTGGCAAGCAGTCTACTGCAGAAAAAGTAATGATAACCTACTGTGTGGAAAATCTTCTGCAGTCAGTCATGTCTCTTTTGAGACATGATCACCCCAACGTATGGCACTTAACTGACTGATGTGTTGTATCCTGTTGACAGTTCCATATTTAAAAAAAAACAACTGGGAGAAGAAACTTTGACTTCCAGTCACTGATTCAACATTGACAAAAACAACCATCAATAAACAAGATGCCTGGGATCAAAATGTATCTATTCCAGCAGAAAGCTAGCCAGCCAGCTAGCCAGGTAGCTTGCACTTCCAGCCAATGAACTGAGAGCATAATAGTTTTTATATTTCTACATTTTTAAATATTCTTCAAGAATTTCTGAACTGAGAGTGCAATAGTTTTTATATTTCTAATTGCAGTAAAAAAAAATTATTTTTATTTTTATGTTAAATTCATTTTATCAACAAAAAATGTAAATATTTTCCCCCATAATTTTGAAACAAAAACAAATGCAATGTTGTTTACAATGTCACACAAAACATCAAATCATGTTTATGCCAAACAAAAGAAAATAGATTTTTTAATGGAATTTTTTAACAATTTTTGAACAACAATTTTTTATATAATTATTTTTTATATAACCAAGTCCTACTACTAAAATATTCTGAGTTGCACTTCCAGCCATTCTCACTAGCAGCAATGGTATCTGATAAAGTGTCCTTTTCAGGACAACACTTTTCAACTGTTCTTTTCCAGACAACACTCTTCTGAGACTACATGAACATGCAGAGATATTTTTGGCTAAAGCACAGCAAACTTATTTTTGTTAATGTATTTTCTTTAAGGAAAATAAACTTGGCAATATATGTTTTTACTCAAGTCTTTGTTTTGTTTTCCTTGTCTTCCATCATTCAATATATATTTGCAGACCAATATACCACCCACCTTGAATCAAAAATAGAATTTTACTATTTCCAATGATTGTGTGAACTTTCAGGTTGTTTAACTCTAAGAACTTGAGAGACATGTTCTTAAATAGCCTTACCAGTTTAAACCACCAAATATATACAACTATTTTCTTTGATCAATGATTGAAAATGGTTTCAAGCAAAGATGATCCTTCATCAGACTGGCACTACACAATAACAAACAAATACTTTACGAAATAAACAAAAACCATATCACTTCAAGACTTCTAACAGTAACAACAGCTAAAATAGACAGCACATGTATCTAGAAGGGAAAATAATGATATAATTGAGATGTTTGACTGCTCTCAATGCCTTAAACAAAAGGCTAGGAAGGAAACTCCTACCAATGCTAGAAAGAGTGATAACAGTAAATAAGTAAACTTTTCCTTACACCTAAGGGTGTATAGGGCAGTGTTTTTGCTGTTTCCATAACAAAATGTTTTTTATGGGGTAGGGTTGTTAGCCCTGCACCCAACCCCCAAACCTGGAAGAAAGTGATTTTCTAAGCATAGCTTAGATGTAAAATACAGCCAAAAGTAGGGGGTACCCAGTGAGGATCGAACTCACTACTCAGTTATAATGATTCTAGCGAGATGAGCTTGCTAACCATTACACTATGCCGAGGTGCCCAGTGATAACAGTATACTTCAGAAAACTATTTTCCTGAACAAATATTTTATGAGAAATTTATATAAATTTCAACCAACAGTAACACTAATTGTTTTATGAACGAATGCCAAATGGTTTTTGTATGGTTACAACTCACATTATTATTCCAGATCCAGATCCAAATATCCCCTGACTCATTAGAAGTATAGGGGCACCACATATACTGAGACCACATGCTTCTTTGGCCTGACGGAGCCCAACACTCTCCAGGTTAATTTGAATTCAGAGTTTTTCCTTCTCCTATACTGGATACCAACCAAGGGTATAGAACCCAGTTTGTCCTGCTATTTTGCTCATAGCTTGGAGAGAAGAGATGAATTCATATCTTTCCCAAGGTTATTAGCACATAAGTGAATGTAATGAGTCCAAATGGAACTTGAACTTGGCTCTCCAGTTCCTCAACCCAAGCTGCTATCCATTACTCTACTATACCTTCCTACCATCTTACCATTATTATTGCCTTTACCATAAACACAAACATCCATCAGGAGCGCCAAGAGCAGAGAATTTGTATTTTATGAATACAGACACTTGCTTTGCTTTTTCACATTGATCAAACATTAGACATACATCTAAATTAATTTTCTCCCAAAATAATTGCATCAGTAGATATATGCTAACCTTTTTTTTCAACACACACTCTTAAGTTATCTAATTTGTTAGATGAGGCCTTATTAGCATTATTATTATTTTTCTTGTTGTCTTTCAACTTATTTTCATTATAGATGTAAATTTTTCAAAATTCTTCAAAGATTTCTCAAAAGTGGCTAAATAAGGTAAAAACATGATCTTTGTATGTTTTATGGCTTATCAACTTCTCATGGGTCATTTAATGGGATCCAGACTAAAAAAAATATCTGTGACACAATTTGAAAAAAGTGTCATGAGGCGAGTTCCAAAATGACGATACCTAAATTCATAGTTTTTTTCTTCTGTTTGACTACAACCTCCATCTCAAAGATGATAAAAAAATAACAAATCTGATTTTCTCAATGATTTTCTACAAAAAAAATTACTTACTTGTATAATTTGTCTTTTGGTGTGTGGTTGAAAGAAGTATGCATATTTTTTTTTTCTTTCTTTAAAATGTTCGTTTTTATTTTTGTAAGCGGGGAGAAAATATAGATGCTGAGTCAAGGATAATATTTTTCCAAATGAGTTTCTAAAAATCTGTGAGCATCTTTAATCTAGGTGACAGAGACAGAGAAAAAGTAAAAGTTCAATTCAAAGCCTATTATACAAATATTTCTTTGAAAGAATTTTCCATGGAAATGGTGTATACAGAGCAATATGTAAAGCACATGTTTCAGACTTCTTTAAGCTCAAGAAAGAGAAGAAACTTTTACTGATGATCCTGTGACACTCTGACCCCAGTTGGCGCTCTTCCCCTGGTACGAAACCTGTTGTGATGATGATGACCGGAACCAGAGTGGGTTGTTGCTATCGAAACGGCACCAGTTATGATGATGCTCTCGGGTTGCTAATTGTGATGATGGCCTAGTCACAGCAGCTGGTCCTCAAGTCGTCTATTACAACGATGAACTTCCCTGCCCACACTGTGTTCTTTGATCTCAGAAAAGTGATGTTGAAACCTGGTAGCCATTTCTCTACCACCTCAAACCAGGCCAGACACACATGTACACTTGAGTTGAAAAAAAAATAAAACAAGGCACCAAAAAAAAAAAATAAATGAATGAATAAGTTCGAAGACACCTGGATGAGTTCCGAAAAAAAGTCTTTATATATATATATATAAAAAAATAAAACAATTAATAATAAAAGCAGAATGTACAATCGCCGAATTTCAAAGTTTTCAATGGAGAGAAGGATTTGTTTAAGTAATTAGAGCTTTCGATTTTTCAAATAAGAAATTCTATTCATGACGGAGCAAAGTTTTCATTAAAAATAATCAGAGCTTTCAATTTTCCAAATAAAAACAAGTCTTTTCACAGCTCTTTACTGAAGCCGTACGGAAATGTCTATTGTTTACAACATTCATATTGTTTTGCATTGCAAAACTCTTCAAGAAGCAACATGAAATGGAAAATAAAGAAATAGCTTCTGATAAAATGTGAACTTGACTTTCATATGAATGAGATCTCACAAACAGGCTACCCCAAACATATGACAGTTTAATTTATGTAATATTAGTATCTATCAATATTTATGAAACTAGAACTTAAATATAACATCGCAAAAAGTACAGCAAAAAATTAACCAAAATACCTGTAAACTATTGCCTTTAGAAACAGTAGTCTACACAGCTGACTTACAAAAGTTAGACCTTCATCTCAAAAACCAAATCAGGAACTGTATATACATCATCTTTTGTGATTGTGCTATAAGATGAAAAGGTGTATCCCCTTCATGATACAGTTTACCAATCATTAGAAGGCTGTTGTCTGGAAACAACTACAAAATTATGCACAACAGAATATAGAAAGAAAAACATTGGAATAAAGTTAGTAGGATTAGCAAAGAGATGCACTGTAAATTATGGTAACTGAAGTCGTCAATTCATATTGTATTTTCAGAAAATCCTATTAGTAAGCCAAGCATGGAAATTAATTTTATGAAGTGGGTAGTAAAAATAATAAAAAGAAAAAATAACAGATCTTTGCAACAAAAAAAGTAATATAAACCAGAACAACTACACAGACTGCTTGTCTCATAGTGGAATATTAGTAATGAATGAACTGATAGCAAATGTTTGACAGAAATGAGAAAGAAATTATAAAGAAGATGAGGATAAATACGAGAGTCATTTAATAAATAAGGTGAATTTTTCTGTATAAAAACTTCTATTACAGATAGAAGCTTACTTTTTTTTTAATGTTTTTCCTTTACTTCTTTTCTAAAGGGATTTAACTTTTTTTGCAGATTGAAAACAACTTTGAGAGTTTTGGAGATTAACAAAGATGGCCAACCAAGAAGCATGCTCCAGGATTGAACAGAGGTCAGTTATCAAGTTTTTGGTTGCTGAAGGGTGCAAACCAGTTGAAATTCATAGGAGAATGTCATCTGTGTATGGTGCTACATGTTTCAGCCAAAAAAATGTCTACAAGTGGGTTAAATTGTTTAAAGAAGTTTGAAAGTGATGACGAAGTCAAAAGTGCTGTGAGCGATTGGCTGAGACATCAGTTTAAAGATTTTTACATTGAGCAAATACGATAACTTGTGCATAGATTGGAAAAGTGTATGACACTGATGGGAGATTACGTTGAAAAACAAAAATAAAAAAAAGCTTCTATCTGTATTAGAAAAATTCACCTTAGAAAAATTCAACTTATTTATTGAATGACCCTCGTATTCACACTATTTACAAACAGATTATTGTCATCATCTTCGGTGTTACCATCGCAATGTTTCATCTGTTGTGTACTCTGGCCTTCATCAGGTGTATGTTGATCCAGGCAATCTGCAGTCAATTCTGAACTGAACCCTTTATTAATCTATGTGAGTAAATTGTTCTTGTTTCACTGCCCATGTCTAGGGATTTCTCATGTAGTTTTTATTTTTAGTACTGCTCAGTTATTGATAAATTGTTTCCATTGAGTCTAAGTACACACTTAGATTGCCCACAGATTGAATTCACAATTATGTCACCAAATTCACAAACTTTTCAGACAATAATATTTTCAAAACAAACTTGGTAATAATTGTGTTTTTAAAATGACCATAGTTGATGATTTATAAGACTCTTTTTTTTCCATAAAATTGGCAAAAAATGTTTCCTGTGTCATATAAAAAAAAGGTTATGACCCAAAAAATCCCCCATGTCATATAAAAAAAAATGTTGTGGCTGAGAAATGTCTCTGGGTCATTTTTAAAATGTTGGAGATAAAGGAATATCTCCTGCAAATTTGAACAATCTGTTTAGACAATGCTTAGCCAGATATCATAGACTACCATGACTTGTACTGCATCTAACCTATAATCTGTAATACTTTTTAATCATTCAACCCCAAGCAAGGCAATAAATCCACTAAAACGCAAGGGGGTTACTGTGTGTGAAAGAATATGAAATAAAAAAAAACATTATTAAAGAGAAAGAACAATAAAATAAAACAGGAATTAAGAAGACAGAAGATAATGATTGACATTACATTTAAATTTTTGAAAATCAAAACTGAGTAGAACTTTTATTTATTAAACAATTTATATTTATTAAATATAAATTGGGGGCTGGTCTTTTATACAAAGGCATCTTCATCTTCCATGTGTTATGTCCCTTCAGGACATGAGTGACCATGGCTCTCCACAACTTCCTATCCTTTGTGGTGTTTGCTATGTTTCTCTCTTTGCCTAGCCTCCCCTACTGATCTTTCATCCATTTGCACAAACTTGTCAGGTGGCTTGCCTTCCTTTATTTCAGTTACCTTCAATAGGTCTTTTGAGAGTTAAGTTTGCTATGCCCACCTCTCTCATTATGCATCCAAGGTATTTAAGCTGTCACTTTCTGGTTCTGAGTGTAAGTGTTCTTTTAGTTACCATTTTCTTTAAGACTTCCTCATTGCTTACTTACTCAATCCGTAGATTTAACAGTATACTTCCAAGAAAATTTTACAATGTGTGGAGCTGAAGGAATTTGCCCTAAAAACTGTCTAAGTTACCATGAAAATAATCAGGTTTTATCCTGAAAATCTAGATTTTATGTGCAGTGGAGGGGAGTAGATGGTGGCTGTCCTCTTAGAATGTTGTGCAATCAAAAATGGTAATTTAATGTTTGATCATAAAAAATTTTAAATAGAATATCTAACACAGCAAATATTCTTGAACATCATAATTTATACACTGATGATTTTTCTGCACAAGTATTATAATATCCAAAGAAGGTTTCTAAAATAAAAGAGTCTAAAAAAACTTTCAAAAGTGAAAATGTAGAATAAAGACGGAAATAAATGCTAAGGTAGTCAAACACCAAATGACAAAAAAATGGTTTTTGGGTCAGAGGATTCATGCAACCTTCTGGTTAATAAATTCATCCATTGAAAAAAAAATATTTAACATTTTTCAATCAATGGGTTGCATTCCCACCAACAATAAAAATATTCTCTATGATCTCATTGAAGAGTATATAAACAAAGTCATCAAGCCAGTCAATCTAGAAAAAGGGGCAACATATTGCAACAGATCCATCATGGCTTAACAGAAATTCCCTCATTCACCTGTTTTTCTCACCAAGTTTTGTCAGACTTACTATGTGACATTTACACTCTTCCTCACCAAGCTACGTGACACTTACACTTTCCTCATAACTTTCTCCCTTGACTTTTTTTCACACATACATGCAAAGAAATCACATTTCTCTTTATCTTAATAAACAAAAAACTTTAATAGAAAAAATTAGTATTTTATACTTAAAACCCTTTTTTGCCTTTTTCTTTGGCATGGCTTGATTCAAATTTGCAACAAATATATTTAATCAAACTTTAAAAAGAACATTGAAATAAATATTCATTCATTATGAATAAAGTAGAGAAGAATATAAAATCTGTTTTCTCTCTTTTGTGAATTCCGTTTAATCTTTTTGAATTAAATTCCTTTTACACTCGTGTGTAACCACAAGAGTTAATAGAAATGTGTCAGAAAATAATTGCATTTACTTCCATTTCCTCTTTCCACTTTCTTTTGCAGCAGTAAATTATCTAATTTCAAGAATTGTTTTTTCTTAATTACATAAGTAAATCAATAAGTCCATAGCTTATGAAAAAAAAAACATTTATTTTGTATAGCAAATACTTATTTTCCTGGATAATCTATTTTCTTGTCAATGCACTTTTTCTCCATTACTTGCTTTAATTAAATATTATAAGGTGTACATTTATGATCAGAATTCATCAAATAGCTGTATCATTCTATATAGAATTATTGATTTACTCTCTTAATTATAACTTTGGTTTTCTTCTACATAAACTTGAGTTGCTTGGTTTGCTTTGTTTTTTCTTTTTTCTTTCCCCAGTATTTCCTTTGCCCAGGAAAATTTATTTAGAAATTTTAGTAATTTTAGTTTAAATAAATATTAATAAAATCTATCTCCCAAAAAATATTTTGAATGTATTAGCTTATTTATTTTGTCTCTTACTTTTGGCTTGTCTAACAAGAAATGACAGATACATTTGTAGTGACAAAACATAGACTTCTGAGGACAACTTTCTGAAATGTTGTGTGTTATTTTCCCTCTTTCTTGGTCTTTTTTACCCTGTATTTTAACTCGCTGTCATTTTTAGAACACAGAGATAAATAAAAGTTGGAATTTATTTTGTATTTTGTCTAAAAAAATGAATTCTCAGAAATGCCACTGGTTTCCCTAACAACAGCAGAGAATTAAAATAATTCAAAATCCAGATGAATGTATTCTTTAATAATGTCAGCTAATGTGTTATTAATCTCTCACTAAAACATTGGAAACTATTAGATTATTTTTCTCCAGAAGTGAAATTCACAAAAATGCAATTATTGACCCTAATTCCTTGATATCTTCCTTTTTTCAAAGGGCGGGCGACTTGTTTAGCAAATGGAAAGTAACTGAATTTTACAAAATCAACAGAAAATTGTACTGAAGTCATATTAATAAAAACATCATAAAAATTTAAGTCATATTAAAATTGTACTGAAGTCATATTACAAATGTGAAAATATAAACAAAGTTCAGAGAAATGTTAATACTAGCAACCCCTAACAAGTAAAGTACGTGTATATTTAGGGGCCACCATATATGCATGGAAGGACATCAATAAGCCTCATAATAATAAAAAGCATCTATTTAATACAACAAGTATTTTTTCAATATAATACCTTTGTCAATGTATTTTAGTAGTAAACAGTAACTATATAGATAAAATATTATACAATGAAATTTCAGATCAAAATTCAGGTAATAACTATATACAAAACTTATTGATGTACTGTTGTATGTATGCTGTATGTTTATATCTACAGGGTGCAATGGATAAATTGTCATTTAAATTATGCAAAAAATATGACAATAACACTGACATCCCATTTTACCAAAATTACACAAAAATACTTGAAATATTAAGGAGTATATTTTTTTTTTTAACAAAATTGTCATTGTATGCAACAATTGACTGCAAGTGACTTTAGAATCTCCTGCAACTCTTTTGGATGGCCACTTTGTTTAAATTGGTGAATGCTGCCATAATCCTTGCCTTCAGTTCATCTTTGGTATTAAAAAGAATTTTGTTGGTCTCAGGCTCAATTACGCCCTATCCATAATAGTCAAGTGGGTTGCAGTCTGGTGACCAGATGTAAGGGGCAATGGGATCATAAAAATTGTCTGACAGCTATGACTGACTGTGTTCTTCTGTCTGTGTGGCATATTGCAGAGTCCTGTTGGTCTTCTAGCAGCCACCCTCTTGACCCAGGACAGCACTATCTTATCAAGACACTTGATGTATGCCTCTGTGTTGAGTTTGAAGCTCTGTAGAATGATGGATTTTATGTTATATGTGCATAAAAGACTGCATAGAAGTGGCAATCAAATACGCACACACATACACACACACACACACACACGCACACACATATACACACACACAAACATAGATAGATAGATAGATAGATAGATAGATAGATAGATAATGAGAAGACAGACAGACAGACAGAAGACAGACAGATAGATAGATAGATAGATAGATAGATAGATAGATAATGTACAGAAAAACATAGTAGTTCTTAACCTGAAAAACAGAAGTAGCAAACATTTCCTGGAGTCAAATTAATGTCTTTGAGAAAGACATAAAATCAACTTTCCCTCCATTTGTCAGCCATTTTAACTCTCATATTGTCACTGACATGCCAGAGTTGTAAGCACAGAAAATAATTGTTGAGTGGATAAAGTGCCAAGTCTACCTTATTATTTAACCATATCTGGAGAGGGGAAATGAATACATACATTTCACAAGAGTATTAGTGCAAAGTGACTACAACAGATTAGAATGAAACTTGAATTTGATTTCCTAATTCAATAAATACACAAAAATAGAAAGGAGCATAAGACAAGGATCTGTCTTCTCACCAGACTAATTCAACCATTACATCGAGGTGATCCTGAGAGAATTAGAAGTCCTACCAGGATTCATTATTGGCAGCTACAATCTTAACATTAGATATGCAGATGACACAGTACAGATAGCAGACACAGAAAAGAAACTACAGAACTCCGAGAAAAGGTAATAAAATAAAGCAAAAAGAAAGGACTAACTACCAATTGCAAGAAGCGGGAATGTATGGTTGTCAGCTAAAGAAACAGCTCAACATGGGAATTACAAAATGGAGATACCAAAATCCAGCAAGTACAAAAAATTTAAACATGTAGTAATTGTTTTAACAGAAGATGGAAAATATGACACCAAACATTGGGATAGTGAAAGATGCCTTCTAAAAGTTAAGCAAAGTATTAAGGAATAAGGAAATTTTGTTAGAAAAAAGAAAAGAGTATTGAACTGTTATATAATATTGGTCCTTCTATATGTCAGTGAATGCTGGACAATCTCCTCAAAGATAAAGAAAAGATTTGAGGTAACAGATCTACAGAAGGATGCTAAGAATACCATGAACTGAACATGGGAGCAATGATATAGAGAAAATGGAAACAAAAAGAACACTTAGGCTTAACATAGAAAAAAGTCAGTTGAACTTTCTAAGGCATATAATGAAAAAAGATGGCTTAGAAATTTTGATACTCACAGGGGAGACTGAAGGCAAGAAGGATAGAGGAAAACAACATGCAACCTCCTTAGCAAGTTATTTAATACCAAAAAGGTGGGATTTTAAGGTATTTTTTTAAAGCTTGGTTATAGTGAGAAGGTTCATTTAGTCAGATTTTAATGAAAATGTTTTGCTTTTATTCTTTTTTATTGCAGAAAACTGAAAATGTCTTCTAGTTTTGTATTCAAAAATGTTTTGCTGAGAATAATATTTTTCCTTCAAAAATGTGTTATGGTAATAATTTTTCCATCAAAAATGTATTGTTGGTAATATTTTTTCTTCAAAAATGTATATTTTTCTATAAAAGTCTATTTCTATGTATATATTTCTATAAAAGTGTATTTTTATACTTTCATAGTGCTTTGACCTCAGTTTGGAGGTTAACTATTTTTGCCCATAGCTGGGATCCTAACAGGTGCTACCACTCCAGATCGGGGTGGACCTGGGAACAACAGCAATTAAGAGGTGGTTCCATGCTCCTCACAACCTCCCAATTAGAGGCCTTGCTGCCAGATGCAGTTTATCGTCATGCCCAGGACCCAAAATTTAGGAGAGAAAAAAAAGGAAAGACAAAATGTATTGAGAACCAGAAGGGACAGGAAATTGTGGAGAGACATGATTGACAACATCCTGAAAGGACATGGCACATAAAAGTCTAACATGGACAACAATTTTGTTATATGAAACATAGTTCAATATCAAGAAAAATAAATCTTGGACAAAAGGCAATTAAAAAATCAATGAATTGCCAAGTCAGATTGAAATGAGGATAAGAACAAGGTAGCCAAGCAAACTACTACTTTAGTTGAAGTGTGGTTTAAATCTCTCTCTCTCTCTCTCTCTCTCTCTCTCTCTTTCTTTTTTTCTCTCTCTCTCTCTTTCTCTCTATTTCTTTTTCTCTATATTATATCATTGAAGCATTAAAATTAATTCTTTTTTAAATAAATAAAATACAATTTTTCTAATTCAAGAAAAGACTAGAATGCTCAATAATTAACAAAAAGCTGGAAGCCAAATGGCAACAAGTGAAGGAAAAAAAGACAGAGAGCAAAGGTTAAGGAGTATAAAGTGGAGAAGAAGAAAAAAAAAGGAGGAATAATCCCAATACCCTACACGTAAACATACACTATAAAAAAAACTTGCACCAATGATGAGTGCATATAAAAAAGAAATGTTTTTTTTAAAGGTTTTTATTTTTATTTCTATTTTTAATTTTTACTCTAAAACATGTCTACCCACAAAATAACATTTATAGCAATAAAAAATAATGCTGGATAAAAAAATCCTTTAAAAAATGACTGTTGTTTACGTTTCAAGTACGAAACTGAAGTTAGCTCATATATATATTCACAGAAGTTCCAATAAGAAACATGCTTTTCTTAAATAGATAATTTGAACCAAGCCCTGTCAGGCTGGTCACCGTGGCTGAATTGATTTCCCTGATGAAAAAAAGGATATAGGTTCAATTCCTGTTAGAGGTACAATTTTCCTTTAATATGATTTCTCAATTTAGGCTGATTGTTATTAATTTCACTGATTAATAAAATAAAAATACAGGGATAGAAATATGTGTACCCATTAAAAATAGCATTTATAGTAATAAAATATATATATATATATATACAAACGAATAAGGAATGAAGAAAATATTAACAACGTTCAAAACATTAATTTAAAACAGTGCTCAATATAGAAATAGAGTTATGAATATTTATTATAAATTATAATTTAGAACATGTTCAAATTACAATCTATTACAAAGTGTACATTTTGTTTTGGCATTTTATTTTGACTCTCTCATCAGGTAGTAAATGCTATTTTTTGAAGGGAGATGGAAAATTCGCTTCCTTATATTGGTATATTTTTGTGTGCCAGGTAAAGGGGGTCCAGTTTTCCTCTTTTTGTTCTTTATTTCTTCAATGTCTTTTTTACAATCCGCCATTTTGGTTTCTTGTTTTCCCTACCCTCCTTACCTTGCACACAAAAATTTACCAATATAAGAAAGCAAATTTTCCATCTTTCTTCAAAAATAGCATTGATGTGGCTTCCCTGTGCCTCTTCTACAAGCACTTTCATGGCTTCTGCTCTGATGTACTTAGATCACTGGTGCCGCCTAAGCATGAATTTGCACGAGATACTAGATTAGCAACTAGGTCCCACCCTTTTACAGTTAAACAGATAAAATGTAACCGTAATTTCTACTCCAACAGCTTCTTTTCTCACGCTTCCCGCCTATGGAATTCCCTTCCACAAGTCTGCTTTCCCGACAGCTACAATCTCCAGGTGTTTAAATGTAGGGTCAATAGACACCTCCTATCACCCTAACTTCCAATTATTCTCAGAACACTCTCATCTACCCAACCCTCATTCTCGGTATCCTTACCCGCCTAACACCCACCCTCTGACATTTCCTATATTTAACCATCCTTCCTCCACTCTATGTAGCCCCCTGCGTAGTAGTAGCAGTGAAATGCCTTGCTTGGGGTGAAACGCTTATAAAAAAAAAGAAACTATTAGCATAGAACTTACGCTTATATTTCCATTTATTGATTGAAAATAAATGGAAATGTTTAATAAATAAGCAGAGATGTAACCGTAAGTTCTATGCTAACAATTTCTTTTCTTGACTCTATGCTTTCCAGCCAACATTAATATTCAAAAATTTAAATGCAATATCAATCGCTTTCTACTGTCCTCCTGATTACTCTTCTTTTGTTCTTGCTCCTTAGTAAAGTTTCTGTTTTCTAATTCTTCTAAACCCTTGTGGCTTAGTGACTTTGCTCCCTTTCATGGAGTGAAATCAATTTAAAGATTCTTCTTCTTCTTCTTCTTCTTCTTCTTCTTCTTCTATGTGCCTTGTCCTTTCAGGACGTAGGCAATCATGGCATCCATGTCTCCTTATCCCTGGTGGCTCTTAGCATGCTTTCTCCTGTTACATCACACAACCCTTGTTCCGTCATCCACTCAATCAGGCCCTTCAAATATGTTATCCACTGCTTTCCCATGTCTCTTTTCCCTCTATCTGGCCTGTTAGTATCAGGTTCTCCAAGCCCTCCTTCATCATTGCATGTCCCAGGAAATTAGTTGTCTCTTCCTGATGCTCAATATTAATTTCCTTTTTGTTTCCATCCTTTCCAAAACGTCATCATTGCTCACATGTTCGATCCATGATATCCGCAGCATCCTTCTGTAGAACCACATTTCAGTTGCTTCAAGTCTTTCCTTCATCTCTGATGATATTGTCCAGCATTCACCACCATATTGAAGAACTGACATTACATAGCAATCCAGTACACTTTTCTTTGTTTCTAGTGAAATTTTTCTGTCTCTTAATACTCTACTCAACTTCTGGAATGTGTCCATCAACATCCCAATTCACCTTCAGATCTCTGTGTCGCACTTTCCGTCTTCTGTTAGAACACTTCCCAGGTATTTAACTTTTTGTACCTGCTTGATTTTAGTATCCCCCACCTGTAATTGGCATTTTGGGCTGCTCTTTTTGCTGATAACCATGCATTCAGGTTTTATTGCAGTTTATTTGTAGTCCTTTCTTTTCACTCTCTTCAGCTACCTTCTGTAGAAGGTCTTGTAGTTTCCCTTCCATGTCTGCCATCAACGGCCTGTAAATATTAATAGAAACATCTAAATCTATGAAATTTTCCAAAATTATTTTTTCATATTATCTTGTTCATCTGTGTTATATACCCATTCGTCGAGTATTAAATCTGCAGGCAGAACACTGTTCCAAACTCAAATTGCTGGAATGAACAATGTTGAATTAATAATACTTGTGACGACAACTATAATTAAACTTCCCAATTCATATTTCACTTTGTCCGAGATTAACACTCAACCTGACTTTCACAGAGACCAAATTTCACAATCTTCTTCATAAAAATGTTGACACAAATATAAAACTGCTTCTTCTTTGTCATCCTCGTCAACAACAATAATAATCTGAATCAAATGAGTTCATCAAAAACAACACACTGGACCCAAAATGTAAATAAAATATAACCATTATATATATATTTTTTTAAACAAGGCAGTGACATGCCATGGGTGAGTAGGTTTTTGGTCTGAGTTGTCAGTACCCCCACATTCTAGACGAACTAGCCAAAGGCTGGTCTTTCCTCCTCAGCTTCCAAAATTCAACTTTTCTCAGTGACTATCAAAATCAAACTCTCAATTCAGTCAGTTTAGTGCCATACGTGATACATGCTTTGGGTGATCATGTCTCGAAAGAGACATGACTGACTGGGCAGAAGATGATCCCACAGTAGGTTGCCATTGCTTTCTGCAGTAGACTGGTTGCCAGCCAAGGCTATAGAACCCAACCTGTCTTGTTATTTAACCCATAACTGAAAAAAAGAGACAGATTAATACCTTTCTCAAGGGTATTTGCGTTTAATTCAACTGGAATTTAAAATCAGCTCCCCAATTTTTCGTCCCGAGTCGATATCCACTGCACCACAACACAATCACTACTCCAAAATTTAACTCTTCCTAACTGTCAGTTTGATATTACTTCCGTTCTGCTGACAGCTGTCTTCCAGTGCAAATTTTGTCTTCTGACCTTGGCAGTCAAAACAAAGATTGTAAATCCAAATGTGTATTCTTTTTGCAATTATTTGACATTCAAAACAATCCTCATTTTTTCAAATCTTACGACAGCATCTGCGTCACTCAGCACAAATACACTTCATGTCAAAAATCTACACTGACCAAAATATTGTAGTAACAAATATTCAACATCTGTTGACAAGATGAACTTGCTCTGCTCAACTGTTGTTGGCTTGTGGTCACATTGCAATGTTAAAAGATAAAGTGAATGACAAAAAGATAAGTCTTCTCATTATGGCTTTAGTGGGAGGCCAAAGATTGATCAGTGGAAGACTTAATTGAATCTGATATGACCAAAAAGAGGGAATACCATTTATGTTGGACAATTAAAGTTTATTGCTTTACTCACTTGTGGTCAATTAAAAATCTTGCAATGAAACGTGCCCCTGCAGATATAGAAATAGGAAATTTGAATCATTTTACAACCCAAAAGTATGCCATTGAAGATTCACAAGTTACTTAGAATGACCTACAATGACATTATTTAACTCTTTGGTCTTATGCATGGCGCCTGATTTTGCTTTTATCGTCCCGGTCAGTGTAAACATTCATTTAATTAATGCTTCCAGAGTGAAGCCAAAATGTCACTGTCCCCCAGATTAAAGATGCTGGCAGATCTTTAGAAACTCATTTAGAAAAATATTATCCTTGACTTATGAAAAGTAATAACGAACATTTGAAAGAAGGAAAAAAAATACCCATACTTCTTTCAACCATGCACCAAAAACAAATTATGCAAGTAAGTAATCTTTTTAAAGAAATTCATTGAGAAAATCATATTTGCTATTTTTTAATAATCTATGAGATGGAGGTTGTAGTCAAACAGAAGAAAGAAACTATGAATGTAGGTACTACCACTCAAGTGCCAAAAAAACAGCATATCATGATGTTAAAAAGGCTCAAACTTAATAAAAACAAAGTTTTATCATCAAAATGTTTATGCTATATTGAGGAAAGATTAAATTTTGTTGTTATTTTTATAACTTTTAAATCCTTTCTAACACATTTAAAATTTTGATTAAAATTTCAATTTTTTGTTTTCTGTCAATGATTCATGCTATGTAAGGCGACTATTAAGAAAATGGAGTCCATCGAGTAAAATGATTTTGGGGTGAGTAAATTTTCCCTCGCTCTCAATCGCCAGGTCGAGTAATTTCTTTAACATATCTGAAAAGCTATATATATATATATTGTGTATTTGGGCAACAATCTCTATTTTATGCAGATTTCATTGAAAATGACAGACCAGGTATTATCATTAAGTTTTTTATATAATTTTTCATGTGTTCTTCCGATTTTTTTTCCAGAAATCAAATTATATAAGAATTTTCTAAAGGTTTTGTTTTTATGAGCGCTTTTGGTTATACTTTTATACAAGGATTAACTTTGTATAACTTGTAACTAAATATGTGTAAAGTTTATGTATATAGTGTCATATGTATGTTATGTTCCGAATGTGGTAAGCATATTGTTACCATGTTCATAAATGATATTATTAAGTGTAGTATTTTTTTTATTAGTAATGCCTCCATTGTTTTTAATCTTCTTTTGCATATGGATGATGCTATCATGTATGTATTGCCAACAAGTACATCACAGATAGGTCCTAGTAGATCCCTATGTGTGTTTAAATGAGATCAGATAGAACTGTAATTGGAAAGGTGCAATGTCAATGTTCTTGTCAATTTTGTGGTGGCATGGCCAATGTAATTGTTTACAAATTTGGATTGTTGAGGAACAGTTTCTCAACTCCACAATTTGAAACAAATTCTTGTTAACAATGGCTTTCTAAATTACTTGATTACCATATCCAACGTTTTCTTTACAATGTACTCAATGGCAACTAGAAGCACGTGGACAAAATCAATAACATTAATATTTTCTACAAAAACTAAATGTATAGTAATTATAAACAGGACAAATGTTCACGTCACAATGTTATTCAACACCAACTAATTGTCTCATTGTCTCATTGCCAAAATTAATAATTTACCTGCAAAATGTAAACTGCAAAGAACCTGTGTCATTTACAAATTTATTTATTTACTTTTTAATCATTTCACCCCAAGCGAGGCATTAACGCCACTGATGTGCAGGGGTTACATAAGAGAGTTGAAGTATTAGGTAGGAGGAGAGTGAAGACAAAGACGAACCAGATACAGGGGAAGAAGGAGAAAGGGCAAGAGAAGGATGTGAACACAGGAGTGAAGACAGTTACGAAGGTAGAGAGAAAGAAAAAGAACAAGATACACTGAGTGATATAGAAAGGACTGGAGTTAAGTGGATAAGAGATGGGAATTGACTTTGCATTTAAATTCCTGGAGGTTGTAGCCATCAGGAAAGCAAGTATATGGAAGGGAGTTCCACAGGTGGAAAGCACGAGAAAAAAAGCTGCTAGAATAGAATTGTTGCCTGCATTTGGTTAATCTAACTGTAAAAAGGTGAGACCTTGTTGCTAATTTGGTTGTCCGAATAAATTCTTGTGGAGGGGGCATCAGTGACCCAAGTTTGTCAGAGCAGAAGCCATGAAAATATTTATAGAAGAGACAGATGGAAGCCACATCCCGACGATGAGAAAGTGGCTGGAGTCGAGCTGCCAGGTCAAGACCAGTCACATTACAGATTCTTCTCTGAAGCCTGTCGAGAACACTGAGATGAACAGCAGGGGCGCCTGACCAGATATGACAACAGTATTCCATGCACAGTTGGATGGTTGATTTTCATATGTACAAAATGGATTCAGGCAGAAAAAACTTCCTGGACCGACACAGTAACCCAACCTTCCTAACAGCGGATTTAGCTATTCAATGTAATTATTCCACTTGAGGTTGGAAGATAGGGTAAGGCCGAGGAGGTGCAGTGTATTGCTTTCAGGGAGACTGGGTTCATGCTTATGGGTAGCAGGAGAGATTGCCTGTGGTGGTTGATAGATAGGAGTTTTGTTTTAGAAGTGTTGAAATTTACAAGCCACTTCTTACCCCAGTCCACCACTGAGTGGAGGTCCTTCTCAAGATCAGCAGCGAGGTTGTGTTTGTCCGCCTCACCAGATTTCTTACTGATGAGGGAGTAAATGGTGGTGTCGTCTGTGTAGATGCCTACTTGGGATTTGATTACGTTTGGGAGATTGTTTATGAAAATCAGAAAGAGCGTCGGGCCTAGGATAGAGCCCTGAGGGTCATCAGCGTTATATATCCTTTGAAGAACTAAAATTTTTTTCATTCTCCCAGGATCCCTTTGTATCTTAGTGCTTTGCTTGAGGTGAACTGATTAAAAAAATTAAGTAAAAAAATTTATAAAAATTAAACAACAACAACATCATCATCATTATAATCATCACCACCACCACTATCATCATCATCATTATCGCCATTATTATAATTATTACAGCTATTATAATTTATCTACTAATGTTTAAACAATGTGCTAAATATTTACATATATTAATTAACATCCTTCAAAATTTTAATTTCCTTTTCCTTAATGCTGAGAGATTTGTTTAAGCATTTCAGCATATTCTCTATTTCAAATTTAAATGAATAACATTATTTTCCTCAGCATTACTTTCCCTGCATGTATAAATATACAAAATTAAATTCAATTAAACCTTCTAAAAATAACATTTCTACATTTGCCTTGATGAAGTTCCTCAAGGAACAAAACGTTTTGGCATAAAAGGTTTTCCTTTTGTTATTTCATTTATTTGTATCATCTTTGCAGATCAATTTATCTATATCAGTATTTTGCATACACACATGTATGTAAATTTAGATAGATAGATAGATAGATAGATAGATAGATAGATAGATAGGAACAGACTGAGATAGATAGATAGATAGATAGATAGATAGATAGATAGATAGATAGATATGAAGTGAGAGACAATCAGATAGATAGATAGATAGATAGATAGATAGATAGATAGACAGATAGATATGAAGTGAGAGACAATCAGATAGATAGATAGATAGATAGATAGATAGATATGAAGTGAGAGACAATAGATAGATAGATAGATAGATAGATAGATAGATAGATAGATAGATAGATATGAAGTGAGAGACAATCAGATAGATAGATAGATAGATAGATAGATATGAAGTGAGAGACAATCAGATAGATAGATAGATAGATAGATAGATAGATAGATATGAAGTGAGAGACAATCAGATAGATAGATAGATAGATAGATAGATATGAAGTGAGAGACAATCAGATAGATAGATAGATAGATAGATAGATAGATAGATAGATATGAAGTGAGAGACAATCAGATAGATAGATAGATAGATAGATAGATATGAAGTGAGAGACAATCAGATAGATAGATAGATAGATAGATAGATAGATAGATAGATAGATATGAAGTGAGAGACAATCAGATAGATAGATAGATAGATAGATAGATAGATAGATAGATATGAAGTGAGAGACAATCAGATAGATAGATAGATAGATAGATAGATAGATAGATATGAAGTGAGAGACAATTAGATAGATAGATAGATAGATAGATAGATAGATAGAATAGCTGAATTTTGATCTGAAATTTTTACAGTAATGTTTGACCTATAGGATTAATAGATAAGTGTTAAGTGCATTAACAAAGAAGGAGATTATGCTGAAAAATAAATGTCATATAAAATAAATGCTTTTTCATGACTACACTACAGACTTGTTGATGCACCTACTTAGATACACTACCACCCATAATTATTAAGCATTCCCAGGTTTTTAAAGAAATTATGAATTTCATACTATTTTTTAGTATTTATTGCCAAATGAAAATAGAATGGTTTTTTTGTTATTATTATTTTGCAAAATTTTTTACAAGGCAAAAAAGCAAAGATGAACTCGTCCGAATCACCATAAATTGTCTTCATTCTTTCATTGATGAAACTGCAATATGGGTAATTATTAAATATTTATAAATTCATTTGATGCACATGCTAGTGTACAGTATTAACAAAAGAACCATTCTATTTTCATTTTACAATTATTCACTTGGCAATAAATAAAACACTGGGGTGGCTTAATAATTATGGCCGGTAGTGTAGATAGATAGATAGATAGATAGATAGATAGATAGATAGATAGATAGATTTTCAATCATTTCACCTCAAGTAAAGAAATAAAATCCCTAAGACACAAGAGGTTAATGAATGTGAAAGAATATAAGAAAACATTAAAAAATAATAAGTGACATTTAAATATGAACAAACTAAACCCTGTCTGAAGTTATTAAACAAATCATATGAACTTCAATAATTCAAATTTCTTTTGAAAAACAATTGTTAAATTTTAAACAATCAATTTAGATGTCAAAACATTGCCTGAGTTCAAATTTTGGGTAATATCAATATGTTTTATTTATATTATTGAAGTTATTTAATGTATTCTGAAACGCCACTGTCTGAAGTTATTAGACAAAACCAAATAATCACATTTGACTTCAATAAAAATAAATGAAATCATCAAAAACTGATCAACACTTATGATAGGACAAATAACAAAAATATACGATAAGTCTTTGAATCCCTTACATTTTAATATTTTGACCCTTCTTTTTTATAACAGCCATTAACCTATTATCCCTTGATTTTGCTATTTTTTTTTTTTACTTCAGTGGGTTCAGTTTCCGACATGCATTGTGGTGTAGTGGATATCTACTCAAAACGACAAATCGGAGCCGAGTTCAAATTCCAGTTGAATTCCTTGCATTCACTTGCACACAAATACAAATGGGAAAGGTATTCATCTGTCACTTCTCTCCAGTTATGGGTTAAATAACAGGACAGATTAGGTTCTATAGCCTTGGTTGGCAACCAGTCTACCGCAGAAAGCAATAGCAACCTACTACGGGATAATCTTCTGCCCAGTCAGTCATGTCTCTTTCGAGACATGATCACCCAAAGCATGTATTGACCGTAGAATTTTGATTGGATTGAGGTCAGGACTTGATGGCCATTTCATCATCTTCTCTCTTGTAAATCTTTTATGTTCAAATAATTCAGGGGTAAGTTTAGATACGTGAGAAGGGGGCATTGTCATGCATAAATACACACTTCACTTTGAAACTGCAAGACTGGAACTATGTAGTATGCAAAGAAAGTTTTGTTTATAAAATCACAATAGTTGGCACTGTTCAGTTTAATTCATTCATTGACTTTGATGTACTAATAATGGTCTGGTTAACAATTCCAACCGAAATCACTACTGACTCCTTGTTGCCTTCTTTTAATCACAGTGTAATTGCCATCGCCACATGAAACATGCGTGAGAGAACTGACAACTGTGGGTATATATTGTAAAAGGTTTTATTTCCTTTACAGTACTTGTGCAGCTGTGAAAACTGCAATTAAGACAAACAAATAACATGAGCACATGGAGGAAGAATGTACACAAGCATAGATAATTACAAAATTCAAAAAAATAAGAAAATAAACAATGAAATTTACATAAATAGTTATAACAAAACAAGGGAACTTATAACAAGGGTTTAAATCAACAGGAATTGTAAAACTTTAGAAGAATTAAATTCCATTAACTATAAAATTTGTCTAGGGTTTGCTGGAAAGTGAATAGAAAAAATGTTAATTACCTCGTTGGCACCTCGTGTGGTCTATGGCAATTGGGTTACTCCCTGACAGTACCGAAAATGAATCTGCTGCCACTGGAGATAACAAATTTACATCTGACCTCTTAGAAGGTCTTAATCCAAAAAGCTGTTAAGGGGTTTTTATTTCTTACATAGAGGTCAAATCCTATATTCTAGAAAAGGTTGCCGTAAAAACAGCTTACTTGTTATATTTTTACTTACTTATTCTAACTTTCTGTCTCATACTTCTCATTTAGACCTCATAATTGTTTTACATTGTCCTAAAATATAAGGAACTATATTTTCTGGCAACATTGTCCCAAGGGGTGACAAGGTCGCCGGTCAAGAATACAGGGTGGCTTTGGTGAGGAAACGAACCTGCTGATTTTTACATTAAGGCTTGGTAGCAAATGGTGCCTGGCAGCAGCTACACACAAGCAAGTCCAAAATTGGATAAAATATTTCCTTGGCTCATCCATCAGGTCCATCACATATCACTTGAGTTTTCTCCATGGAAATTAATTAAGAAAAGTAAATTTGCATGTATTTCTTGGTTCAATTTTGACACTTTAAAACATTTGTTTTAGTGAGAGGTTGCCTAGGAAATATTTTTACAGATCCCAATTCACAAAGTATTCTACACCTTTTGTCCTTCTTGACTTCCTCAATTCCAGCCTTTTCAAAGATATGAGCACTGGTCAAAAGAGGTTGTTTCACTATAACTTACTTCAGTTATGTTCATCTCAAAGTAGCAAGTTCTTAAAACCTTTTCCTTTGTTTTGAGTTTTTAAATTAGTTATATTTTCAACAGCCTTCTTTATCATTTGATGATCTCTGTAAAGCTCCTTTGCTCTCACCAATGTAGACATTCCCTCACTCAATAACTTTGTTATGTTCTGTTTTTCATACAGTTACTAGATCCTCCCCATAACCCATGTTTCAACAAATATTATGGACAAAAGAAAAGATAGTTTTTATTACATTTCAGAGGTCTTAAGCTAATATTAGTTTAATCTGCATACTAAGTTCAGTCAGTCGTTCATTTTTGTAAATTCCAAATATATCAAAAACTTAAAATGGCAAAAAAAAAAAATATTTTACTAAGAGTTTATTTAACCCTCACCCCCAATGAGGTGAGTTGTAATACAAGGGCGATTTAATGTGGGGAATTGAGCGCAAACATTTCGGTTGCTGGTCAAAATTTACGCAACGCTCACCCACATAGTAACTGGTTACTAAGCTTGTCATAGCTGAACAGGATTTACCCTACTCCCCTACTGGAGCAAGTTGTGACACTAGGTAGGTTTTTAATGTGGGGAACCTGAGCATGTACGCTCAGGCCACTGGTCAAAGATTTCTCACCCCTCCACTTATGCAGTAACTTAGTACAAAGCTAGTCTTAGCTCATCATAGCTTGTTAAAACTGGTCATTCTCTTACCTTATTCTACTCACCTGCCACCAGGTGGCGGGTGAATATTTTACTACAGGTGGAAGTGGACAAATTTGAATTTGACAAAATATTAATTCAGAACTTTTTGAGTTATTGAGGTTTATTTGATTTGTATAATAACTTCAGACAGGGTGTAGATAGATAGATAGATAGATAGATAGATAGATAGATAGATATGAACAGGCTGGGTTGGATGGATAGATAGATAGATAGATAGATAGATAGATAGATAGATAGATAGATGTGAACAGGCTGGGTTGGATAGATAGATAGATAGATAGATAGATAGATAGATAGATAGATAGATAGATGTGAACAGGCTGGGTTGGATAGATAGATAGATAGATAGATAGATAGATAGGAATGATATCAATATGATAAACCCATATTTATTTTTTTGTTTTATTGTTATAATGTGGGTTATAAAAAAATTGTGTTTTTTTGGTGGTTATATTAAAATATTTGCTAATTTGGTTTCTCTAAATAGTAAAACAGTGAAGGTATTTCTTAAAGAATATTTTTATTGACATGCTAAAGATAGTTATTTTAGTTTATTTAAAGAATTTGCAGATTTACTTCAAGCTATATAAATGTCACTAAAACATATCATGAGTAAAAAATATTCAAGATTGGTAGTGGGGAGTTAAAGGATGGCACCATCTGGGTGGAGGGCACAATTTAATTAGCTGAGGGGCCTCAAAAGGTCATAATCCTTCCCTGGATATAATAGATAAACAATTTGTCAGATTTTAGCAGAGCATTTGGGAATTTGTAAAAAGATACATTAGAAGTTTGTTATTTTCTGGTTAAGAAATCCATAATAAAAGTTAGCCAGCGACCTTATTCACCAGACTTAGCCCATTGCCATTTTTAGCTATCTCCAAATTGAAAAATTCTAGTAATAGTAACATTTTATCACAAAGTGCATTGTTTTACAAGGGGAGTACTTTGAAGTTCCTTTATCACACATACATTTCAAACTCTCTTCTATTTTATTTTGAATCTTTACTGTGTGTTTTTGAGAATAAAATAGACAATAACAGGTATTTTTACTTGAAATGAGAGCAGGACCAGAATCAAATTTTTGGACCCTAATTATGTCTTTTACACTTTATAATTACCTGAAGGTGCCAATTACACAAACATACTCACCTGATGGTGGCGTTTGCAGGGTTTCATTCCTATTATTCTAAGAAATATTTTCACTCTCACTGAACCACATAAAGTACTTCTCAAGTGTTTCCAACATGGATCTAATGTGCAATACAATTTTTATTTTTACTTGTAATTTACTATTTTCACTTCAATTTCGTTTTTTTTTTCCTGGATTCTTTTTCTTTCTCGCATTAAAAAAAATATCTAGATATACCTTCACTCTCCTTTTCTGACTCTATCATACAATTTTTTGATGGGTGCAGATGGGTGCTTGGAAGCAAGTCAATAGTCATTATATGTTTGCATCTATTGTTATGAGGATGCATTTCTATATAAAAAATATTAATAAAGCCAAGAAAAGGTTTAAACTTGTTTAAACTGTTATTAATCTCGTGTTCCACTCTCTCCCAGAATCTGTGACTGCTCAGCATAGTTACAGTATAAACCCCAATTTATTTCATACAATTTTTTAGTATTTATTACCAAGTGAATAATTGTAAATGAAAATAGAATAGTTCTTTTGTTAATACTGCACAATAACATGTGCATCAAATGAATTAATAAATATCTAATAATTACCTATATTGCAGTTTCATCAATGAAAGAATGAAAAAAATTTAAAGTGTTTCAGATGAGTTCATCTTTGCTTCCTTGCCTTGTAAAATTTTGCAAAGTAATAATAACAAAAAAAAACATTCTATTTTCATTTGGCAATAAATACTAAAAAATAGTATGAAATACATAATTTCTTTTAAAAAACTGGGGTGGCCTAATAATTATGGCTTGTAGTGTACATGTCTGGCAAAGACCCCAATATGGAAACATTTCAAACCCCACCAGAAGGAAATGAGAGCCCCATTTATTTAATCTTTTTCTGAACTATTCCCTGCGCATTTACAAACACACATGTGAGGAGATGGGCACTAACCATTTAAACATTCAATATCACATACCAAGTGAATCTAACAATAGAAGACAGCAACCCTGCTTTCTCTCTTGAGGCCAATGATGATCATAGGGACTATGCTGATGGCATAGGTGCTTCTAGCTGGGATAAGAATGATCTTGACTAGAAAAGTAATATCCTTTACCAAGTGTTCAAAGAAAAAAAAACTCAAGATAAACCTTTCCAAAACAGAAACTATGATCAGAAATTAGAATAAAAGCAATGATGGCACCTATCTTGAATTTTTCTTAAAAATTCAAGATGTAGAATAAATACATTATTTACATTGTTCAGGCTGTTGTCTATATTTTTATTGCCATGTTTATAACATTTCATCTGTTGCACATTCAATCCTTCTTTAGGTGTTAGAAATTTTGAACTGAACCATTTTTCAATCACTGGGGTATATCGTTCTCATACATGTGCGATGCCACTTCCGGTAACCATGTAGTTATCTCCCTTTAACTCTACTCTCTAAGTTATTTGTTCAATAGTGTTAAACAAATAAATAAAAATATTTAAACCTCAGCTATAAGCAACTGCTTTGTAAGATCAAATGTAAAAAAAAGGCTTTGAGTGAGTGAAACCTGAAGGCCTTAGCATAAATCATCCCTTTTTAGACATTATGAACTGGTACTACAATTGTGGTACAGTGGATATCGACTCAGAACGAGAAACTGGGGAGCCGAGTTCGAATTCCAGTTGAATCCATTGTATTCACTTACGCACAAATACCCTTAGTTATGGATTAAATAGCAGGACAGATTGGGTTCTATAGTCTTGGTCGGCAACCAGTCTACTGCAGAAAGCAATGGCAACCTACTGCGGGATAATCTTCTGCCCAGTCAGTAATGTCTCTTTCAAGACATGATCGCCCAAACGTGTATCACGTATGGCACTTAACTGACTGACTACAGATTCATAAACAAAAAACTTTACTAAATAACAGGAACCACAACCAGTGGGGACTACCAACAGCTGCAATAACTAAAATGAATATCATATATAACTTGAAAAGAAAATAATGACATAATCAAGATGTTAACATTCCACACAACATTAGTTAGGAAGGAAACACCCATCAGTACTGGAAAGAGCAATAAAAGCTACTGCACTTGAAAAATGTGTTTTTCTGAAAAGTTGCTTCAAGAGAAAGATTTTATAAATTTCAACTGAAAGCTGTAATAGCTGCTCAGTAAATGAATGCCAAATGTTCTCTTATAAGGAAACAGCTAATAATGCCATTACTATTATTTACTTTTCAGAAAAAAATGGACCTGTCTAATTTTCTCTGTATAACTTCACTCTGTTAATAATAATTTAAATGTTCTATGTTCACTGAACATTAAATGTTCATCCTTTGATAATGGCTTAAGTAAGCCGAAAGCTCAGACCTGATAAAAAAATCAACAATTATTGCGATTTCTTGTCATCTTTCCATGACAACACTATCAAGCTAATCAGATCATATGAACGGATCTTACACAAAATAAATAGACAGAACTTGTCTATATTATTCAATGAAACCTGTATTAATATACACACACACACATATATATATATATATATATATAATTCCAAGTGAAGTAATGTAAATCATCTGCACAACCACACCAACATTGCCTGATGATGAGAACCTATCTTGAAACATAGAAATTTCCATGTTGCAATGTAAAATTGTTATATAACCATATAATTATATATATATATATATGTTGTATTATCATAAAAGAAGTAACTATATAAATCATCATTATCATTATAGTCACTATATATATATATATATATCTTCAATATATATATATAGATGATATAGTCATTATATATATATCATCAATATATATATATATATATATGTGTATAGTGACTATAATGATAATAATGATGATATATATATATATGTATATATATATATATATATATATATATATATGACACTCTTGATTATTTAAATGACAGCTCAGTCAGTCAGTTAATTGCCATACATGATGCGTGCTTGGGCAATCATGACTCAAAAGAGACATGACTGACTGGGCAAAAGATTATCAATAGGTTGCCATTGCTTTCTGCGGTAGACTGGTTGCCAACCAAGGCTATAGAACTTAATCTGTCCTGTTATTTTATCCATAACTGGAGGGAAGAGATTGATTAATTAATACCTTTCCCAAGGGTATTTGTGCATAAGTGAATGTAAGGAATTGAATGCGAGTTGATATCCACTGCACCACAATGCACATCCATTGACTGACTTACTCTGATTATTATGCCAAGAAAGCAAAACATTTATTTCTTTGTAGATTTCATACATAAAGATCACAAGCTGCCTACTTTGAGTAATTACTGATGATACATACTATATATATATATATATATATATGTTTATATATAATATTTATTAATAAATTATAACATTGATATGTTATAATATCACTACAAAAGTAGCTATTTTGTTTCGACACTTTTTGTGTCTTATCAAGTGATGTGGTTATTTCAAAATGAATGGCTTTAAAAGGTTAAGAACAAGCAAGACCTCTTTCATCAGGGAGGCATTATTGTATGTACAATGTGGACCAATCAGAGTAAAGCAACTTTTACCATACTTGGTTATATATATATATATATATATATAAACAATGTTGGTGTGAGAGGTAACTTACCAGTTGATATAACACCTTAGACAAGAGAAAATCTTGAACAAGGAAAGAAAAAAGAAAGACCAAAAGCAACCACCTAAATGCAGTGTATATATATATATATATATATATATATATATATATATATAACACTTTAGACAAGATATATATATATATATATATATATATATATATCTTGTCTAAAGTGTTATATATATATATATATATATATATATATATATAAACAATGTTGGTGTAAGTGAGAGGTAACTTGCCAGTTGACATAACACCTTAGACAAGAGAAAATCTTAAACAAGGAAAGAAAAAAGAAAGACCAAAAGCAACCACTTAAATACAGTGTGTGTGTATATATATATATATATATATATGGGCATGTGGCTGAGTGGTTCCTGATGATTAAGCCTAGTTTGCTTTATGAACTCGAGTTATGTCCCTTACATTGACTAAGTGCTTTGATCGTCTCCCTTGTTTTTCCATTAAGGCGCCAATAAGACAGTTGCACTCTTCTCATGTTCTCGTTTTCCATCTGCTACTCTAAAATCGGCAATCAGTCTTGTCGTATCTCACTCCGGTCGTCATCTTGCCACCCACACATTCGCGGGAGAAAATTCTATGCGCGTCTGCTCGTCTAAGATTTGTCTGCCAATACATTTCGCTGGGATCTTTTTGAGTCGGTCGTTTACAAAGCTTCAAATCGGTCACCTTAGCCATTTTGGTGGTGGCGGGTGTAAGGTCTTAATCAGCGCGAAGAAACGGTTACATTGCTTGTCTGCTACCAGAATCATCATCACTGCTGCGGTCGACAAATTCAAGAACTCCTCACATTTCGGAACTAGTGTTACAGCCACACCAAGGCGGTTAGGGCGAAAAAGAATGACCGATGAAAATCATGGGGGAATGGCTGAGTCCACGTGTAGTACAAGTGTCGATGAAGAGAAAGTGTGCATATTGGATGCTGGGGCACAGTACTGTAAAGTAATCGACCGAAAGGTAAGGGAATTAATGATTAAAGCTGATATTTTACCTCTGAACACCCCGGTTACTCGTTTAAAAGAACACTACCGTGCGGTTATTATATCTGGAGGACCGAATTCTGTGTACGCCGAAAATGCACTCACTTACGACCCGAATTTATTCCGATGCGGTCTGCCTATTCTGGGCATCTGTTACGGCATGCAGATGATGAATAAAGAGTTCAAGGGAACGATCGAGGGGAAACAGATACGAGAAGATGGACAGTTCACAATCACAATCGACCAGACCTGTCCGATTTTTAAAGACCTCCATCCTAAACAGCAAGTATTACTCACTCATGGTGATAGCGTGGCAAAAGTGGCAGAAGGATTTAAAGCTGTAGCCACATCGGGAGATATAATTGCTGCCATTAGTAATGAGCAACTGCGTATATACGGGGTCCAGTTTCACCCTGAAGTCGATCTTACAGAAAATGGACAAGACATGTTGAAAAATTTTTTGTACCACGTGTGTGGGTGTTGCGCTTCTTTCACCCTTGACTCACGGGAATCCTTATGCATCGAACACATTCGTCAAGTCGTTGGTAATAAAAAAGTTCTAATGATGCTAAGTGGAGGAGTAGATTCTACCGTATGCGCTGCCTTACTCAGAAAAGCCCTCCACGGTGATCGGATTATAGCCATTCATATTGATAATGGTTTCATGAGAAAATCAGAAAGTAGCCAAGTAGAAGAATCTCTATCCAAAATCGGTGTCAAAGTTAAAGTAATTCGAGCAGCTCAGACATTCTATCATGCCACCACGACTCTCCCTATTAACAAGAACGACCCTGAGTCGGCCAGACGACAAACTAATTCTTTGAACAACACATGTAACCCCGAAGAAAAGCGTAAAATTATTGGTGACACGTTTATGAAAATAGCTGACGATGTACTTAAAGAAATGAATCTGAACCCTGAAGATGTTATCCTTGGTCAGGGAACACTGAGACCCGACTTGATTGAAAGTGCCTCATTTTTGGCTAGTTCGAAAGCCTCGGCTATTAAAACCCATCATAACGACACTGAATTGGTCAGAAAACTTCGAAGTGAGGGTCGCGTAATTGAGCCCTTAAAAGATTTTCATAAGGACGAAGTTCGAATTCTTGGTAAA
The DNA here is from genome assembly GCA_037127315.1 of Ascarosepion bandense. Taxonomy (NCBI): domain Eukaryota; kingdom Metazoa; phylum Mollusca; class Cephalopoda; order Sepiida; family Sepiidae; genus Ascarosepion; species Ascarosepion bandense. The sequence continues at coordinate 260,556 of JBBBDQ010001523.1, forward strand.
GAGTTGGGTCTTCCACCTGAATTAGTACAAAGACATCCTTTCCCGGGCCCCGGGTTAGCCATTCGAGTGATATGCGCCGAAGACCGTTACATGGAAAGAGATTTTGATGAAACTAATCAACTTTTAAAGATTATAATAAATTTTAACAATGCCCTGAAAACCTCCCCACATTACTTGGATGTGGTCAAGGAGAAATTACCACCCAACGAACAAAGTCAGCTGTCTGCACTGACCACTGGTGTAGAAGGTATGGGTGCTCACTTGTTACCTATAAAAAGCGTGGGAGTCCAAGGTGACCACAGAACCTACAGTTATGTAGCCGCTTTGTCGGGTGATGGCAAACCTAAATGGGAAACCCTGATGAAGTTGGCCAAATTTATACCAAAAATCTGTCACAACATCAATCGAGTGGTGTACGTGTTCGGGGAAAGAGTTCGATATCCAATCAAAGATATCACTCCGACATTTCTATCGGAAGATGTCCTTGTCACCTTACGACAAGCTGATTATGTGGCTAGCAAAACTCTACAAGATTCGGGCTTTATCTCAAAACTAAGCCAGATGCCTATCATCATCTGCCCTGTTCATTTTGATCGCGACCCTGTCAATTCTCAACCTTCCACGAAAAGATCGATAGTGATTAGGACTTTTATCACAAATGATTTTATGACTGGGGTCCCAGCAACTCCCGGCACGTCTCGTCTACCCGAGGAAGTACTTAGTTCGATGGTTGACGGTATTTTGAGTACAGTACCCAGTATTTCTCGGGTGATGTATGACCTCACTGCCAAGCCACCAGGTACAACTGAATGGGAATAAGGTTTTTAGAAAGTTTATTGTTATTCTATATTGTTATGATCTGAAAAAAAAAAAGCGATAATGAATGAACTCCACTTCCCTCTCATAAAAATCCCAAATAATTCCATAAAATAAAACAAAAATATTTACCTTTTTTGTTGTCGGAAAGGTTTTTTTTTAAATATCCCCATACTCACCAAAGAAAAGACAATAAAAAAAAAGAAAAAAAAATCATCACCAAATGTCACTTTTTTTTAAAAAAGAAAGTGAAATTTTTCTATACTTAGAAAAAAAAGTCGCAAAATAATTTTCAAAATTTTACTAAAAGAAAAAAAAATTTTTCTTGTTAAAACGATTTTTTTACCCATCTTTTGTTTTGTTTTTGATTTTGTGTGGAAACTTTATTTTTAAATCCTGTTAAAAAAATCACTTTTCTTTTCCTTTATTTTTTTAATTTTTTTGTTTTTGTTTTTCCTATTTTGTTTGATTTTCTTAAAAAAAGACAGTGACATTCCACCCCAGCAACGCAAATTTAAAATTCTGTCCATTTGAATTTGAATTGTAAGCAAAATATTTCCTTTTTATTTTCATTGCCCCCCCCCCCCCCCCATTTTTTTTTTTCAGTTTTTAAAAATTTTAAAAGAAAGTAAAAGTAAAACACTAGCAAAAGCTTGGCACAATTTATCTTGATAAGTGCTTCATTGGTTATTAACTTATTGAATAGCCTTCAAGTCTTTTTTTTGTTTTTTTGTTTTAGTCAAACTAAAAATTTAAAATTAAGTAAAATTAGAAAAGATTTAGTCACAAAAATAGTAGCCATTTAGCACAAGTAGATTTGTAAGGAAAAATGTTCAAATACTCAAGAGAAGTAAACATTTTGTGATTATTTGATAAAAATATGAATAAAAAAAATGATATTTAAAATCTGTTCAAATTTAGAGACTTACTTATCCAACCAAAATAGTAGAAAAAAAATGAACAGGATTTTAGTGAAATTTAATTTCCATATTTTATATTTTCATGCTTTCATAAAAATAATAAAATAAATGATATTTCTGGTTTAGTTTCAATTTGATATGATTTTTTAAAATTCCATATGGCTAATCATGCATAAATTTATAGATGTTTTTTATTTGTGAAACTCAAGTTTAAGTAGTTTTATTTTGGATGTAATTAAAATGTTACTTTTATTGGCCCATACGCCATTACACATTTTAAATCAAGCATATTTTTGTTTTTAAATTCAATAATATAAAAGCTCTATGTTGCATGTTTATGATAATAAATTTATCATTATTGATAAATGAAAAAAAAATTAATTAAAAAAAGAAAATCTTATAGCACACTTACCATCTCTATTGCAATAATGTATTTCCTCACAATTTGGTTGAAGTGAAACCTAATTTTTCTTTTGTTAATGAATTTCTGATTATCTGCAGCATTTTCATGTGAAAGAATTTTTAATTTTCTCCACAATTCATTATATTCAAACTACTATTTTTATTGTTCAGCTTATAAGTTTTTTTTTAGCCTTCCTCAGGTGAATAATTGCAATTATTTATTGCTGCATTTACCTTTTTAAGAATTTTACTTGGCATTTTTTCATCTTTTCAGAAAAATGCTTTTTAAAACAATAACTTAAAATTACTACACAAATTCTAAAATCCAGATTCACTTGGCAAAGGCCAAAGATTATTGACTGAAATAACAGCAAAAACACCATTTTTCTCAATATGAAATCATGCAACCACTTTATCCTGATTCTGAAACTGTTCTCCAGTGGCAGATCTACTCTGAAACTGATGAAGCTTAAGTTCCAAGACCCCTAATCCCAGAGGTGCCCCTGATGCAACGTTTTTTAATGAGTGAATTTTTCAACAAAATCAATTTTTTTAAAGTGCTTGTTAAGGCAATTTTAGTGATAGAATCACAAAAGCAAATAGGTTGAAGTAGTTAATGTTGGCCTTAGAATATTCACTTATCCCAATTTTATATAGCCTTAAAATTCCCCTGTAATTTGTCAAATTCAAAATGGGGAGGTAGCTTGAGCCCCTAACTGTATGGACATGTTGAGTTTGCCAGAATCTAGCCTACATTTTGACAATTAGATCCACAAATCTATTATTGTTGGTTGCAAAAGGGACACATATCTGTTTAAGTTTCAGGGCCACAAAAATATTAATCTGCCACTACTGTTCAATAAATATTTGTTTTTATCTACAAATAGTCAAAGGATTCACTCAATCATTTAAGATTCAGTATTTTATCATGAGACTTTAAAAACTTATCAGTATTAATGATGTTCTTTCTATTTAACAATAAAGAAAAGTTTGTTATTTGGCAAGAACTGAACATTTTCTCTTGTTTCAAATCAAATGTTGAAAGATATATTGAAGAAGTAAATTTGGTTATAAATAATGCCCTATCAAATTTAGTTATAAATAATGCCCTATCAAATTTAGTTATAAATAATGCCCTATCAAATTTAGTTATAAATAATGCCCTGTCAAATTTAGTTATAAAGTTTTATCAAATTCAATATTTGAAAATGGAAATTTTCTTCCTCATTTTGGATGAACATGTATTTTTTATCCATTTTATTTCTCTTTTGTTGTAAATTAAATCGGACGGAATTGAAATCTAATTCAATCTTGTACACAGTATGTCTTTCATAATTTACTCAACGTTTTACATTTGAATAATAGTCATCATGACAATATTTTAGGCTATAGAAAAAAGCTTTAAAAGTAAACCATCAGCTTAACAAACTAAAAGGAGAGTTAATTTATATCTAAGTGTAACTCAAGAGACCATTTTGTAATTTAAAGAAAAAGAGAAAATCTTTCATTATGTACAATTATCAATTTATTATAAAGCAGAAGTTAAATTTGCTAACTGTTTTGGCAATATAATTTAATTGTACTTAACCTTTTTTTGTGGTGATCTAAAACCTTATATAAAATTTATTATGGAGAGTTATGTCCCCAAAATTTATTTCAGGTATAATTTAAAATATATAATGGTTAGTCTAAAGTAAAAGTAAACATCATATGCAAAATAGCCCTGGTCTTAATCTCAGCCCCATGATAATATCCATTAAACCACAAATCTGTTCTGCTAGAGAATTACTGTATTTTAGAATTAGACCAGGATATATATCTCTAAGCTTTAACTTTTTTGTTTTTCCAGAAAACTGCTTCAGAATTTCCAGAGGAAATAATTAAATTTTTTTTTATGCATCACAAAAGTGATATAAATTAAAACCGGTGTCTAAACAAAGCTAGTACAACTGTAGTCGATACAAATGATGTTCAGTGTTAATCTTCTTATTCAAGATTCCAGTTTGGCTTCGGTTTTCATTCCTTCAAGTTCAAAGTCTGCAATTCTTGTGGATATTTTCTAAAATTATGGCTAGAATCATTTACTTATTTTATTAAGTAATTTCGGAATTATAAGAATCATTAAGAATCTTATAAAATTAATGAATGTTATAAAATTGACATTGGAAGTTTATTACCATTATTTTGCAATTATTAAAGTCCAAAAGATAAAAATTGAATAGAATCTGTGACTTTGTTTATTTTTTACCTTTTTTATGATTTTGATGCAACTCACCGAAGTTTGACAAACGGATTTAGAATAATTTAGTGAGATTTTATTGGATTCGTAAAGCAATTGTGGTGCAGTGGATATCAGCTCGGAACAAGAAATCAGAGAGCAGAGTTCAAATTCTTGCTGAATCCGTTGCATTCACTTACATGCAAATACCCTTGGGAAAAATATTAATCTGTCACTTCTCCAGCTATGGTTTAAATGGCAAGGCAGATTGGGTTCTATAGCTTTGATTGGCAACCAGTTTACTGCAGAAAGTAATGACAACCTACTCCAGGAGAATTTTTTTGCCCAGTCAGACATGTCGCTTTCAAGATGTGATCATCCAAGCATATATCTCATATGGCACTTGACTGACTGATGCAATTTAAAAGAACTTAATCTTACACATGCATATATATGTTGCTTTATTTTAGATTAAATTTAGAATTTTTAAAACAATTTATTCTTCTTTTCTTTTAAATAATTTTGCTCTTGTAAGACGATATCGCTTATAATTTTATTCTTTAGACTATATGCTTCATTTAACAAGTTCAATTTTTTGTTTTCAGAGGACATAATCTAAACTCGGTAAGCAACTTGATACAGATATTCAATGATGCACAAAATAAATTTATACTACTAATAATAGTCGTTGCATTTGAATACATATTTCATATAGTAAATGGCACAGTCATTATTGTATAGACAGTCATTAGGTAGACTTTGAGAATCTAAAATTGTCTTTAGTTTCAGTTGATTTAGGACTCCATATTGTTGCTCGTTGCCTCTGTTTTTTGTATAACTGGTAAGATTTACAGAAAAAACATTTAATGACTATTCTCAATATGACATTGATTTCTAACAAAATAATGTTTCATAAAAATTTAGGTTTAGGAAAGTGGAATCAATTTAATTATTATTTCTATTTTATTCTTGTAAAGCTGTTAAATTTTAATATGGAAGACACAAGCCAATTTTGAATTCTAATTTCATTTGCTTCACTTGGAAAAAATATGAATCTCTTCTACTATAATCAAAAAAATAGAAAGGTTTTGTCAAATTCAACTGGAAATTGAATATGGCTCTCTAATTTCTTATTCAGAGCCAATAACCACTGCATCACAAATTACTCTTTAAATTCATATAGTCTAGGTATCATAACAAAGATCTTATCTGAACTATTACCTTGAAAGTATTGTAGAGAGAAGTTTCTATGCACTGATCCAGAGGATCTAGACCTCCTATTTTGGCCATAGCACAAATAATAAAAATAAATATCTAGACAAAGAAATTTTGGTAAATTTTCGTTTTAGGTTCCGAAGATTTTCCTCCTTCAAATTTATCCAAAATAGCATTATTTCTATGCAAATGTATATGCTGACCTCAAATCAACAACTAGTTATTGAAGAAACGTTTGTGAGAGTTAAGGGAAATGAGCGAGATGTAGTTCGATTTTTTTCTGGACATTCAGATCAATAAAGGTAGGTTTCTTCAATAACTAATTGTTGATTTGAGTTCAGCATATACATTTGCACAGAAATAATGCTATTTTGGATAAATTGGAAGGGGGAAAAGCCGTCGGGACCTAAAATGAAAATTTACCGAGATTTTTTATAAAAATAAAAATTTCTTTTGTTTTTCATCTAAAATAAGATTTTTTTTTTTTTTTTTTTTTTTTTTTTGTTCTTTATAAATTGTTTATTTGTTGATTTTATGGTAAATTTCTGTAGTTGATTTTTGGCTCTTTACTCTTTTTGCCAATTATGATTCAAATGTAAGTGAAAAAATACCAATACTTAATGAAAACCTCCCAAACTGCTACCATTATAAGTTCTTCCATTTGGTTTCCACCCAGATCAAAATTCTGAATCCAGTTTCCTGTTATTCAAATGATTTTTCAGCAACCTTTAACCTTTATGCCCACAAAAAACAGTGTCAAAAGGTCAGTTTTCCTTTGATACCATTATTATTTTAACTACCTTCACTAGTTTATTTTTTAAGAAAATAATGATTATAATTGTAATAAAACCTAAATATATGATGAAAATGAATTTATATAATTTTTTGTACTTACAATAAAAATATTAAACACTATTTATTTTATGTTTACAATATTCTAAAAACTAATGTAAAATGATATTTCATTTACCAATTTTTAAAGAAATAGATATGAAAACAAATTTTTATTCATAAAATTATATTTTAAACATTTACTAAATCATTAAATTGAAAATAATAAAGAATTGGAGTAGATAGACTAAACTATCGCCCGGTTCACATTCCACCCACATCTATTGAACAGGTGAAGAGGCTCATCCCTTGTTTCCTGTTTAGGATGCGGTTTCCAGTTTTCTCTTTTCTAATCTTCTCACTCTTATGTAGCCCCCTGTACATCAGTGGCGTTACCGCCTTGCTTGGGGTGATATGATTAAAATAAAAAAATAAATTGAACGACTAAGGAAATCCTTATTATTTACCATTTTATAAAGTTTGAATTTGATTGGCAATTAGTCGATGATTTTTTGCCAATCATTTCAATAAACAATCTAATAAATAATTTATTTATTTTTGTTGTAAATTTCCAAGAACATGTATAAATTCATTTTCTTATGTTTCAATTTTATTGAAATACTAATCACTTATTAAAACGATAAAAGTATCGTGCATTCTAATCTGAAGATGTTGACTTTTTCTTTCAAACAGCTCTAGGAACAAATATGCAACTATTTCAGACATGAAGCAAGCTCAAGAATCATTTTTTGTTTGTTAAATACTATATAAATAGAAAGTAATCTGATGAATGTAGTTAATCTTTTAAATTTTCATTCTATTGCAGAATTAACTGTCAGGTTATAAAAATTACTGCTGCATCATATCACCTGAAAATAGCCTCAATACTTCAGTCAGTTAAGTGCCATACATGATTCACTCTTTGATCGATCAAGTCTCAAAAGAGACATGACTGACTGGAAAGATTATCCTGCAGTAGGTTGCCATTACTTTCTGCGGTAGACTGGTTGCCATCTAATCTGTCATGTTATTTGACTCATAGCTAGAGGGGGAAGAGATGTATTATATTATTAAGTAGTAATTAGTGGGGGATCAGTTTATTCATAACAATATTAAACTCATCCCCACTTTATGCCCAGCAGAAGCCTTAATCATGTTTTCAACTATTATATTCAGTCAGTTAAGTGCCATACGTGATACACGCTTAGGCTATCATCTCCTGAAAGAGACATGACTGACTGGGCAGAAGATTATCCCGCAGTAGGTTGCCATTGCTTTCTGCGGTATACTGGTTGCCAGCCAAGGCTATAGAACCTAATCTGTCCTGTTATTTGACTCATAGCTAGAGGGGAAAGAGATGCGTTATATTATTAAGTAGTAATTACCGGGGAATCAGTTTATTACTTCATAACAGTATAAAACTGATCCCCCACTTTATGCTCACTAGAAGCCTTAATCATGCTTTAGTCAGTCAGTTAAGTGCCATATGTGATACACGCTGAGGTGATCATGTCTCGAAAGAGATATGACTGACTGGGCAGATTATCCCGCAGTAGATTGCCATTACTTTCTGTGGTAGACTGGTTGCCAGCCAAGGCTATAGAACCTAATTTGTCCTATTATTTAATCCATAACTAGAGGGAATAGATGGATTAATACCTTTCCCAAGGGTATTTGTGGGTAAGGGAATGCAAGGATTTCAAATGAAATTCAAACTCGGCTCCCTGATTTGTCGTTCCGAGTCGATATCCACTGCACCACAATGCACATCCTACCTCAATACTTAGACACGTTAAAAAGAATTAGCAAATATGAAAAAGTCTTCTCATTCTAATGTTTCTCAAGTAATCTTAAATTTTACCCTTCAAAATCTTCCAGCCACTTTATCATGGTTTCCATGGTAACATTTCCACATTGTTCACAGAATCTCAGTTGTTTTTTTTGTTTTTGGTTTTTTTTTGTTTTTCCCTGTGAAATTGTTGTTGTTTGCAAAAATTTATATTTGCATTATTTTTTATTTTGTGACTCACTCCACCACCTCTCCTGCCTAAATATATTCCCTTAGTTGTTGACATCTCTTAAATTTCAAAGATCATATGTACATTTAGAAAGAATTTTTTTTTCCTCTTTTTAAATATTCTGACAGCACCTTTTTCTTGAACAATTCTTTTGTTTTCAGATTTGGACATGAAAAATGGGGAAAATATTTAGGGCTACATCTCTGTGTCTGGAAAGATGCTTTTGTTTTGTTACAAATTTGGGCTTGATTAGTGTAGAGCTGGAGTTGTCTGTAAAAACTGTTAGCATTTTCTCAGGTAGCTTAGAGCATCCACAGTCATAACCACAACGCAATATTCTCCCTCTCATCTCTACTCAATGCAGATGACAATTTAATAACTTCAAATGCTGTGAAAATCGCTTCAGAGATTTATGATAATTCTTAGTTTGAAATGAAAATGGAAACCGAGAAAGATCTTGTCTGCTAATATCCTTATGAATATTTTTTTTTTTTTTTTTATCGTTTCACCCTAAGCAAGTCAGTACTGCCACTGGTGCATGGGGTTACAATGAGAGGAGGCTGATGACAAAAAAAAGAAAACAGTAAAGGTGATGTTATAAAAAGGGTAAGAGAGAGGTGGGAATCACGGAGATAGAAGATGGCAATTGATGTTGCATTTAAACTTTTGGAGATTGTAGCTATCAGGGAAGCAAGCATGGGGAAGGGAGTTTGCCTGTTTTGATGGTAAAAGGGTGGGACTTTGTTGCATGGTTAAATTGATGAAGGCGGGGCACCAGGGAATAAAGCGCATTATGCTTTCCCAATGTTGTAATGGAAATTTAATCCATTGCATTCAAGAAAAGTTTTAAAAGCAATTAATTATACTTATTGGATAATTGCTGTGCTAATCATTAGCTAAATATATGTTCGGGGGTGCTGAAAAATTCTCTGCTTAACCCACTTCCAAAAATCTGAACAAAGGACCAAATTTTTTTATTTTTTTTTTTATAAGTGCTTCATCATCAAGTGGACACTTTTTAAGAATCCTGACATAATGAATTCTAACTTTTCAAGCCTTGATTAGTAATTTCCAGTTACATTCAAAAAATTGAATGAGAGTATAACTGATGTTATTATTCTTTGAAATTGTGAACTTTTAGATACAGTGGTACAAACTTGCTATTTAACAATCATATATTTATCTAGTGTATTGAGTTCACATTTCATCTGCAGTTATAAATGTTCACTTTGCACTAATAGCCTTGGAAAAGGTATCACCTCACCTTTTCTTATATTCTCTCATATTGGTACATATCTTGACAAAACTGTCCTTGTTACTGATATGCCACAATGATTGACAAGAGTAGTTAGATGAGCTAATAGCTCTCTTGCAATCTTATCTGCTCAGGTAGTAGAAGTAAAAACTGTGACGCCCAATGTTAACCTTGATAAAGGTCGGTCAATAATTTATCTATTGTTACCAGTTATACTTCTGTTTAGTCAGTTTTTCCAATTTTGCCAAGAGGCCTAGATTTTTACTTTGCCTCCCCCCCACCCCAAGTCCTCATTTCTTTTTTTTATGCTTTGCTTCCAAAATGTCATTGTGAAATAGATTAAAAATTGTTATTTGTAGTACATAACCAAATATTGATTCCCTTTATTCTATAAATTATTCAGACTAGTATCTTTGTCTTTGTTGTCTTGATCCCAGTATTTCAGCCCCTTCAAGTATATGCCACAACCTGTAGTCATGCATGCCTAAACAATAATCTAAGCACGAAATATGAGGAGAAAAGTCTGAATGATTGATGGAACAATAAAATGATTTCTCAAAAGTTCAGCCCACAAATTATTAACTGATATTTTCATATTCATTATTTTTTTTTTTGCTTTCTTTTGACTTGGGTCATTTAAACTGCCGGAACTTTTTTGTACTTATGATTCTAAGCAGGACTAGTAAAAATAAATATGGCACACCCAGGCCTGGTTTTAAGAGGTTCCTGGATTAATAGAATTTAGGGGCTCCTTCATTACGTATGCTTACTTTCTGTATCTAGAAAAGAAAGATATATTTTTAAATGATACTTTTTTAGTGTAAAACATGAAACACTACAACTAAAATTTTTAATGATTTTAGAACTCATCCAATTTATTTCATTAGCAATGTCATAATATTTTCTATCTCAACTTTACATCCTACAGAAATGTGTCTAGAATAAAGAGCCTGTATTACACTAATTTTCTAGGATTCAAAATCAATAGCAAAGCATGTTAAAAAACAAGGAAAATTCTAACAGTCTTGATCATAAATCACAAAAGCTGAAAAAAAATGTAATTATTTATTTTTAACATTGTCAACTTCAAATAGCCAAGCAACTAATTATTGGAGATTCAATGAAAAAAAACAGATCCTGGAATTTTATCTTTGATTGTAAAGAAAGAATTTAAAAGACCCACTCCAAATAAATGTAAATTGTTTCAAGTTCATTCAAAGGAACTTGGGGAGGATTTTTTTTAATGTTGTTATTTTGCAAAAAGACCATTAAATCTGAAAATAAACATCTCTTTACTTATAACTTTATTTGTTTTAGTTTTATCAGGGGGTCAATCTAGACTTGGGGACCCACACTAGCCCATATGTAAACCTGGCACTGGCCACATCCATTTCTAATTTGCAAACAGAACAAAGTATATTATTTTTATAATAAAAAAAAACCTCATATCTACTTTTCAATTGTGGGTTGTCTATTAATTTGCATTAAAAAAAAAAACACTATGATTCTTTATTTATTGAGAATTTCATGAAAAACAAAATTTCTTGTAAAAATATACTTTCCCCTTTACTTTAACATTTGCCGTGACGAGGGTGGGGACATAAAAGTTGACTAAATTTCTTCCTTGATAAATATTTGACTTTAGACATTATTGTCATCAAATAAAAGAGATTTGTTTTTAACCCCGTAGAATTTAGGTTAGAATAGGAAGATGACACAAGACTTGTATACTTTGATATTTTCTAAAAGTTGTCCTGGAGGAATATCAGCTGTTATGCATCCTATGTAGGCAAGTAGATAGGTAGATATAAAGCAGTAATTTAGAAGGCATTGCAGAAGAATGTATAAAATGTTTACTCTCACTGTAAGTATATTGGTACAACAAATATTTGGTATAACAGTAAAAACAAATATTAGTAAATATAACTGTAACACTAACAGTTTTAAATATCATTTCTGAGTAAACGACTGCAATGTAAAATCTTTTCTTTGATTTCTTGCTGAAGAATTGTTAATGTTCAGCCAATGTTTAATTGGAAAAAGAATAATAAATATTTGTTTTCAGCTGACCTATTGTTGGTAACTTTTAACTCTTTTTTTTTTATTACATGTTTTTGCAAGGACTTTGCTTTTTAAACAATTCTGGTGAAAATGTTAAGTTCTTTACAATGACTTTGAAAATGGTTTTTCAATACTTTGGTAATTGTGTATAAAAGGTGCAACTTTCTGCTCTGAAAATTGTCAACAATCAGTTCTTTTTTTTTTTTTTTTTTTTTTAACAAAAATGGAATTCATTCCAACAATCATGCAGAGAATTGATTGATTTAAAAACAAAAAAGCAACTGATGCGATTAATATTTCACTGTTTATTCTTGTTTTGTGAATAATTAACCCAATTAGATTTTTGTTTATTAAAACTTTTTTAGAATTAGATCTTTTTTTAGTGATAATCTCTCAATTTTGGAATCAGTGAAAGAAGAAAGAAATAAGCTTTATAAAATTTGATTAACAAAGTTTTCAACATTTTATTTCTACATTTAAAAATATCTGAATTAAAACTTGGATCTCCTTATTATTTTATTTATTTATTTTTACATCCAGATCTTTGTCAAGGCTGTTCTATTTTCTTTCTTTCTGTTTTTATTTAACCAAAAATAATGGCTTGTAGCACATGAAATACTGACTTTTGACAGGAAAAATAAGGCATTTTAAACAGGAACATTTTTTATTGAAACTACCGACTCACGAGTGTGAAAAAATTCACTTTTCCTATAATGACACGTTTTAGAAATTTTAATGAATGATCAGTAATCAAGCTGTTTCGAAACATTTTCTCTCGATTTCAGTGCAATCCATGTAGGCATTTTTTTTTCTCACCTTTTCTATTAAAAGCCAGAAAACAGTAAGAGAAGGGACAAGTTTACTGAAAGAGTTCGTCTTTAATAATTTTCTCAATTGTTTTTAATATTCATGAACTTTTCCCAGTGTTAATTTTTTTCCAATCTACAATGAAATTGTTCAGTTTCTGCTTTCTCTTCAGATTATAAACTTTTACAAAAAAAAATTCCTTTTATGACTGTTTTTTATGGATAATACATTTTCAGTGAAGTTTATAATTGGAAACGAGAGAAACTAATAGACAGTTTTACAATAGTAAGTGATACAACACACCTCCAATTCATTTTAGTCAAACAAAATCATGAATTGTCATAAAGCCAATAATTCACATGCTACAAGTTCATAATGACAATTGTTTCATAAAAATCACAATTTAATTTTTAATTCAGAAATTCATGAAATATGTGAAGTAAAAAAGAAATCTTGAATCGTTTCAACATGGGATATGGGATATTTTTATTTCTTGTCAGAATTTTTTATGGGTGTTTTTCAAATTAACAGACAGCAATAAAATGGTGATCAGTGACCATGTTTTTTGTCTTAAAAAATCCTGTGATTTATGTCAAGAAAAATGGACTGAAATTAAAGCTCATCAAATTAATTTAGATGTATTCACTTGATTAAAGTTAAAAAAAAAAGTTAACTTCAAAGAGGGTTTGAATTCCCAACCAATTTTCAACTCATTGATATTTAAATTTTTTACAATAAACATCTTAGATTGCAAATTTCGTGATGTTTATAACTGATTGAATTCTAAGACTTAGGATTTTTTTTTAATGATTTATTGCAAAAAGACTTATGTTGACATGAAATTTTGAGTGAACCCGTTGCACTATGGATTATCTCCCCTTATATGTATTCTGTAAGACGAATAGGACACGCTTCATACAAAGGCGAATAAATCTTCAGTTAAAGTTAAACCTGCGTTCGTCTTCTTACAAAACAAAAATGTTTTTAAATACAAAACATCCAACCCTATAAAAACTAAATGTGGGTAAAAAGATCTAAGACTGTCTTGGTTTTAAGGCGAAGAATTTTTTTTTTTTTTTTTTTGCATTGAAAACTGATTTTCTTTCTTATCCCCATGGATTTAGGAATGTTTTTTTTTTCCTGGATTGTCAACCCTATTTTGAAAATACTTCAGGTTTAAAGGAAACCCAGATTAAGCTGATCCTTAACAAAAAAATATTTTAATCTTCTGAAAAATAAATCTTGTCAAAAGTCAGATTTCCACTAGAAATTATGTTTAACAATCCTTTAAATGAAAATACAACAAATTTGTTTGTGGCAGTGGGGGCACTTGTTTTTCTGTTGTAAGCAACTCCAAAACAATGCATTTTTCTCTACCTGTGTAAGATTTTAAAAATGTAAATTATGCAGTTAGTTTGGATTTTGGTCTATATCAGCAAGACAGAAAATCTGAAGTCCAAACAATTAATCTACAATGTGATTGTTTCAATAACCAATATCAGAAGGGAAATAGGCAATATGCAATATCTATATTCTCAATAATTAAAAAGAAAAACCCATTTTCACTCTGACATTGATAAAATATTTTGATGTTTTAGGTTCAAATCCGTATTGGCTTTTTTTTAATTTTTTCTCTGATGTCTTTATATTCTTTCTACACATTTCTTTGTTTAGTAAATTGAAGTATTATGAAATAATTATGCTTATTATATATTTCTTGTTGGTAAATAAAGAAATCCTTAGGCAACTATTGTCTACACTGGTGATGTTCCTAGAATGAAAAAATTTTAACTTGAACACAATGGTCCTGCTTTCAAGTCATACCAGGGACAAATTTATTTCCTACTTGTTTATATCTTTGATGTATGATTATATATTGAATAAAAATTAAGTTTTAACCTTTTTATTGAGTTTTATTTATTTATTTATTTTTTAATCATATCACCCTGAGCAAGGCAGTAATGCCACTGAAGCGCAGGGGGCTACGTAAGAGTGAAAAGACTGGAAAAGAGAAAGCCGGAAACCACATCCTAAGCAGGAAACAATAGACGTGGGTGGAGTGTGAATCAGGCGATAGTTTAGTCTATCTACTCCAATTGAAGTAAAGAAAAAAAAAAGTTAAAAGATTGGAAAAGAGAAAACCGGAAACCACATCCTAAGCAGGAAACAAGGGATGAACCTCTTCACCTGTTCGATAGACGTGGGTGGAGTGTGAACCGGGCGATAGTTTAGTCTATCTACTTGAATATAGAAAGTAAATTAGTTGCTAGAACATCAGTAGGTGTGTGTTCTTTATGTGCATATGTCAAGGAACTGCTTGTTAACCTTCACATATTTGGGAAGGCTATTAGATTAATCCAGTATATATATACCACCGGCATATAAAGAGAAAATGAATTCAGTAAATATATAAAAAAAGAAAAGGGGTGCAAGACAAGGATGTGTCTTCTCATCAGACTTATTCAACCTATACAGTGGTTCTATTCTGAGTTGGTTAGTTGATTTTGTTTAATGGCATATCAACACCTCTGTGGGTTATTTAATGCTGAATTTTAGATATCTGTACATAATTTTATACTTTTAGAGTAAAAGTTTATTTTAGATATATAGTTTGTAGAGCATAAAATGTATCAGTAATTTTACTATAAAAATGTACTTTTATATTAGTATTGCATCGATTGTCATTTTCTATAAAGTTGTATTGCTCACCTTCATATAAAAATGTACTGTTGATTTTTGTTTGGGGGTTCAATATTTTTCCATAGTCGGGACCCTAACAGGTGCTACTACTCTGGGTCACAGTGAGACTGGGAACAGCCTCAAAAACTTCAATTTCCCGATCAGAGGAGATTGCTGCCAAATGTAGTTTATTATTATTATTCCCAAGACAAGATATTCTGAGAAGTCCTACCATGATTCAATACTGGTAACCAGAACCTTATAAGACATGCATAGTGTTGATAAAAGATACAGAAAGGAAACTACAAGAACTAAAGAAGGTAGTGAAGGAAAGCAAGAAGAAAGGACTAACTATCAATTACAAGACAATGCAGGGTTATCAACAAAAGGAACAACCCAATATACAAATTGGAGATACCAAAATCCAGCAAGTACCTCTTGTAGTGCTTCTAACAACCATTCTCTTCATGTATCCTTCTTCACTGTCTCCCTCCTCCTGTTCCAGGCCACCAAACTAGTCTGACCCATCAAATCTAGAATGTGGATGCTTGATCCCTTCGATGATGGAATAGGAAGCATTGCTCTAAAACCCCTGAGTTCACGAGCTAGGGAACGTTTGCAAAGTAAGATGAGATTGGTCCTGTCCCGGGAAAGCAGTGTCTTCCCGGCTCCTTGTAGTTCCAAAAGTCTTGTCACATAAATTCTCCATTTATCTTTTTTCTACTCACTATTCATGGTATCTGGCTGGTAGATAGCCTTCTTGACAGTAAACTTCACTGCTGATCTTGAAAAGACCTCCATTCTGTGATAGACTGAGATAAGAAATGGCTTGTAAATTTTAATGTTTCCAAAACGAAGCTGCTATCCTTTAACCACCATAGACAATTGCCCCTACCCTCCTATCAGCATGGATCAGGTTAGTCATCCTGAGAGCAAAACACTGCACCTCCTCTGCCTTAATCTCTCAGCCAACCTTAAGTGGAATAACTACATTGAATCCATAGCTAAATCTGCTGCTAGGAAGGTTGGTTCATTGTGTTGGGCCAGGAAGTTTTTCTTGTCTGAAGCAATCTTGCACGTATAAAAATCTACCATGTG
Source organism: Ascarosepion bandense (assembly GCA_037127315.1). NCBI lineage: Eukaryota > Metazoa > Mollusca > Cephalopoda > Sepiida > Sepiidae > Ascarosepion > Ascarosepion bandense. Next base: position 276,876 of record JBBBDQ010001523.1, read on the forward strand.
CTCATGCATTGAATACTGCTGTCACATTGGGTTGGGTGCCCCTGCTATTCATTTCTAGGTTTTTGACAAAATCTAACCAATAATCTGCAATGTAGCTCAACTCCAGTCACTTTCTCATTGACGTAATATGGTTTCCCTCTCTCTTCTACAAGCTTCTGCTCTGATGAGCTTAGCTCCCTGATGCCCCCTCTGTGTGAATTTAGTCAAGCTACTAGACTAGCAACTAGGTCCCACCCTTTTACAGTGAAACCAATCAAATGTAACCAACTTCTACTCTATCAGCTTCTTTGCTCACACTTCCTACCTGTGGAATTCCCTTCCGTATACTAGCTTCCCTGACAGCTACAATCTCCAAGAATTTAAATGCAATGTCAATTGCCATCTTTTATTTCCTTGACCCACATTCTTGCCCTGACAATCCTTGTATCATGTTCTTTTTTCCATGTCCACTCAACTCTTATGCAGCTCTCCTCACATCAATGTTTTCATCCTTCTCTTAACCATTCTCTGACACCCCCTGTAACTTGCCCCTCTTTCTCATCACTCACCTCTTATGTAACCCCCTGCACATCAGTGGCAGTTCTGCCTTGCTTGGGGTGAAATGATTAAAAAAAGAAAAGTACAAAAATATAAATATTTGGGAAATGTTTTAACAGAAGACAGAAAGTGTGACCCCAAAATCCAAAGGTGCAATTGGGATAACGAAAGATGCCTTCCAAAAACTAAGATATTAAAAAAAAAGAGGAAAATTTTGATAGAAACAAATAAAAGAGGATCTGAACTGTTGTATATTATCAGTCCTCCTATATGGCGGTGAATGCTTGACCATCTCCACACAGATAAGGAAGAAACTTGAGGTAACAGAAACATGGTTCTACAGAAGGATTCTCAGAATATCATGGACCAAAAAAGTGAGCAACAATAAAGTTTTGGAGAAAATGCTAACAAAAAGGACTCTTATACTTAAGATCGGAAAGAGATAGTTAAAATATCTAGGGTATATAATGATGAAAGAAGACTTGGTAAATTTGACACGGCATATTGAAGGCAAAATAGATAGGAAACATTAGTTTCATGCACTATGCAATCATTAGGTGCATATTATGAACTGAATTATGAATTTATTAATATACACTTTTCTACATAATCCTCTTTGTATTATACAAAGGTGAAAGTAAAAATAAAGAAGAGTCCTATTTTAAACTTGAAATAAAACTTTATGGGGATTCAGTTGTGAGTAGAATTTTGTTTGGTTAGTTTAATATTTGGTTAGTATTGAAGATAAACAAGAAAATGTAGAGTAAGATAAGTTTTTTGATATATTAAAAGGTAATTGCAAAATTATTTCAATATTACAATCTTTTTTAGCAGTACAGATAACCTGGTAAGCATATTGACAGTAACATTAATTACAATTTAAAATACTTTAGGAAATTGATATTTGATTATGCTATAGGAATAATTATGAATAAAATTTAGAATATTAACAAAATAAAACACCTTTCTTTATTATTGATAGCTTAGTTTGATTTGAGATAAAAACCCAAATATTATAACATCAAGTGAGGGTCAGACTGAAGCCAACGTAACTTTTTGGTGGAGGTGGTCAGACTCACTACAGTAGTAGCAGCAAATGGCTTGTTAACCATCACTCTCTGAATCTGACAGAATATTTTCTTTTTATAATCATATTGCCCCAAGCAAGGCATTTTACTGCCACTGTTTTGCATGGGGGTTACATAGGAGGAAAGTTATGAGAAAGAGTGACAGGTTATAGGGAGTATCAGGAAGTGGGTAAGAGAAGGATGAGAAAAAAAAAAGTATTTCTTTCAAGTTGCATTTCTCTATAGTATTAGAAAGTTCAGGATTATTTCTCAATATCTGTGACAAGACAAAACGCAAAGCCGAGGGATCTAAGTCAATTTTTAACCTTACCCACAATTACGCGTGTGGAAGCCCTGACCTCGTGACGAGGAAAATATTCCTCCTTTACCAGAATTTAAGAGAATTAATTATTTGCGTCGTGAAGCTTATAGAGTTACCTCCCTTGTAAAATCACTCTAAAAAGAAGACTCGAATCCTCGTGGTGACTTCTTCCGAGCTGGAAAGATGAGTTCCTTTAAGAAGACAATAATAAAAAGTTACCCGCGATTCCGAGAAGAAGTAACCGTAGACAGTCTTTATTGGAAATTAGAACCACCAGTTATTAAACGAGAATACGGTGCTATCAGCTATGTGCACTTTTCTCAATGTGAACCTTACAATTTTGCTGTCACTAACTCTACACGTGTTCACATTTATAGTGTTCAAACCAACCAGATCGAACGAACTATTACTCGCTTTAAACAAATTGCCTACAGCGGTTCTTTCCGATCAGATGGGTCTCTTCTTGTTGCAGGTGGTCAAGAAGGGATCGTCCGTTTGTTTGGTGTCGAGAAAAACTCCTTGCTAAGAGTATTTAAAGGCCATACTGCTCCCGTTCATGTAACCCATTTTACATGCGATAATGTACGACTTTTCTCGGCTTCCGACGATCTTTCGCTTCGACTCTGGGATGTTGCCACTGAAGTTAATCTGGCTACTTACAAGGAACACAAAGATTTCATCCGATGTGGTACATCTCCATCTTCTAACCCAGGCATAATATTAACTGGTGGTTATGACCACGTGGTTAAAATGTACGACACCCGACTTAAACAAAGTGTTATGTCAATCGATCATGGCTGTCCAGTCGAAAGTGTTATCATATTCCCTTCGGGAGGTCTGTTCTTCTCAGCTGGTGGAAATTATATTAAAGTATGGGATGCTTTAGCAGGAGGCAAGCTTCTAAAGCAAATATGCCATCATCATAAGCCTATTACTTCCCTGGGATTTTGCAGCAATTATCAACGTTTGTTGTCCGGGTCGTTAGATAGACATATAAAAATGTACGACATTTCGACTTACCAAGTCGTCCACACGCTTGATTATGCCGGGTCTGTTCTTAGTGCAGCCGTTTCCCCTAATGATAGCTGTCTTGTAATGGGAACTACTGATGGGCTTCTTTCGATTCAAAATCGCAAGAAAGAGATAGAAACGAGAGAAGTAAACTCTAATCAACCTCAGAAATCTTCATTTCATTACAGCGTCAGGGCTAGGCGTTATTTTACCCGAGAAAAGGATGATATGGTTATAAAAAACAAAAGAAAAGAGACTCTTTCCCCTTGGGACAAACAACTGAAGCAATTTAACCACAGTCGAGCTCTTGATTGTACATTGGATTTTAAAGTGAGGTCTAAAAATCCAGAAATTGTTGTCGGTGTATTACAGGAATTGATTCGACGTGATGTGATCAAATCTGCCTTGGCTGGGCGCGATGAACGTCAACTTCAAATCCTATTAAAATTTATCATCGTCAATATCAATAATATAAATTTCATGCCAACTTTAATCGATGTGGCTAATATTTTACTTTCCCTTTATTCATCAACGATGGGTCAGTCTGGACCTTGTTCGGAGGCCCTTCTTAAATTGCAGACTATTTTGAACGAAGAAGTGAAATATCTTAAGGTTTGTTCTCAAACCCTTGGGTCAATGGACATGATTTTTGCTGCAGCCGAATTAAATAATCAGTCAACTACAAAGTAAGCTTAACTTTCATTAAAATAAATTTACTTTGTATTTATATTTTTGAAATAGTAAAATTAAAATTTCTTTTTATAAAATTGAAGAGTAAATGTTTTTTTATTTCCCTGTTTATTTTCTCTTCCAAAAAAATAGAAAAGTACAAAAAGTTTTAAAAAAAAACATTAAATGACATTTTCTTTTTTTACATTAACTTAATTTTTTGTTAAATATTCGTGTTACTTGAAGTAAAGAACATTTCTTTTTTCCCATGACGTTAAAACAAAGTTACAAAATAAAACAGAAATATTTCAAAATTTATTTGAAACATTTAAATAAAATCTGTCAAAAACATTTCATAACAAATTTACATTTTTTTTTCTCCATTTCATTTCCAGTCAAGGCACATTTAAGTTTTAATGAAAATTGAAAACTAAAAAAGCAAACTTTTTTTTTAATAAATAAATAATTAACTTCTACAATACGAAGAAATAATTGTTGTTTCTGCCTAAAGTTTAGGCCCTAAACTCATTCAAGAATTCGGTTCACCAAACTTTTTCTATATAATAAAAAAATAACAAACTTAGTTTAACAATTAATTACATTTATTTTGATAAAACAGATATAAAAAGTAGGGAGTAAATTACTTTTTTTTTTTAATTTAATTTAGAAAAAATTAAATAATACAAATTTTAAAAAAAAATGAACAAAATTTGAGTTTTAAAATAAATTCACAACTTAGCATTCGTAATGTTTGTTTATTTCTTTTTTACTAGTTCGAACCTATTTTATTTATTTTTTTTTTTTTAGCCATTATTCACATTATTTTTTTTATAAAGGTAGGTTTCGTCAATAAACATTAAACAATTATCGATTTGAGTTCAGCATTTAAATTTGCACGGAAATAAGAATGTTTTGAAAAGATTTGACCGGGTTTAGGCCTTCGGGGAACAAATCAAAAATTTACCTTTATCACTGGTACAACATTTCGATCCCTATTTATTTTTGTTTGTCTTTTTCAATACAAAGTCAAGAAGAAGAAGAAGGCGCCTTTCGTCTGTTTTTATTTATTTATTTTTAAGGTTTTTGTCAAATTCAAATTCACTAACATTTTTATTTTAGATTTATTCAGATTGTGCAATGAAAAAGGCTCCTCAAACCAAAGTCCAAAATAGATTTATTTACTCAGAAATAAAAGAAAAAAAGAAAAAAAACTGCCAATTAATTTTTGCCAAACTACACTTAAAAAATATAAATGTGAGGCATTCAGTCAGAATCGCACTGACCCTCAGTTTTTAAGGTAGAAATAAAACTTAGAAGCCACGGCTTCTGACACGGGAAAAATGGAAATTGCTGTTTATACTGAAATCCAGGGAAAATTTATTTTCAGTAAAAAAAAAAAAAAAAAAATCGAAATTCGAAAGGGTAAAAAAAAAAGATTTTAAAATTAAATTCAGCCTAATAAATAATAATAATAATAAAGGAAAGAAACGACCTCAGAGTTGAAGAAAGGATTTGATCAAAATAAAATTTATTTTAGGGTGGAAATAAACTCAAAAACACTAACAGATTCTTTAAAAAAATACATTTTTTTTGCTGCAAATTATTTTTCTTAATTTCCTTTTCAAATTTAAAAATAGTCATTCTTGCAACTAAAAAATCAATCACATGCCAAAATTGACAACATTTTATTTTAACAAAATAAAAATGTTTGTCTTTTTTTCTCTCTTTCTTTCTTTCTTTCTTTCTTAAATGAAAGCAAAATGAACCCTAATTCCTGATTTTGAAAATTTACAAAAAGTCATAGAATTATTAATTTAAATGACTTTTCAGAACTTATGTTTTTTGTTGGTACCTAGCTTACAGTTGGAAAATATAATCAAATAATCGTAAATATTAAAGCTAATCATCAAAGATTTATAAAAGTCTGATCAGTACTAATCCAAAAATGCTTTTAAAAAAATACTTCGTAGACAAGAAGCAATGTGTCCACCAATTTTTGTCTTTTATTTACTTTTTTTTAGTACAGTTCCTTCAAAAATAGATGTTGTCATATCATTAATTCTCCTTTGTAAGTTTAATAATGTGGAAAGTTCAATCTAAAGGAAAAATCTCCATTACCCAGAGAAATTTCTTTTCAATTGGGTTCTGTGCAATTTTTATAATATGCGAGGCCTGAGAAATCATTCTTGATTGGTGAACTGACTTGATTAGAAAAAAGTGCAATGGTAGATGAGTTTTTTGGAATGAGCCGCCATGTCCTTATCAAGCCTTAGACAGAAACTACATTTTTGCATTTGCTTGTCGGCATAAAAATGTTAACTGCTCAGATTTAAAATGTTTCAAAATTAGTATTTTTTTTAAAGTTTGAAGAGTTGTGAAGATCAACAAAGTTGAAGCTGTCTTTAAAAAAAAAAATAAAAAAAACACTTATAGTAAGATGCAACATTTTTTATTTCTATTTTATCTAAAAATAGATAAGAATCATTTTAATATTTACTGAAATGTTATGAATTTTATCTAAATTTCTTTATAAATCAAAAAGCAGTTCCTAGAACGGGCCATGCTAGGTTAATTTAATTGAAACCGTTGAGAAACAATTTCAAAGAGAAACGCAATCAAGAGACGGGAGATAACTCGGAAATGATTTTATCTATAATCACAGGATAAAACATTTTCATAACTATTTTAAAAGATGAAAATATCTTGTAATTTTTTTCTTTTGATAAGTTTAAAAAATGTGCAAATTAAATTTATATATATATATATATATATATATATATATATATATATATATAAATCATATCGCCCCAAGCAAGGCATTTTACTGCCACTGTTTTGCAGGGGGTTACATGAGAGGAAAGTTATGAGAAAGTGACAGGTTATAGGGGATGTCAGGAAGTGGGTAAGAGAAGTATGACTGCGTCCATAAAGTGAGGGATTATTTACATAATTTCTTGTCTGATAAGCTGTATTGATTAGCTACACATGCATGTCTTTTAGATTTATTTACATTTTCCATAATATAAAGGCATAGAAATTTTTTTTTTTTATATAATCATATTGCCCCAAGTAAGGCATTTTACTGCCACTGTTTTGCAGGGAGTTACATAGGAGGAAAATTATGAGAAAGAGTGGCAGGTTAAAGTGGGTGTCAGGAAGTGGGTAAGAGAACAATGAGAATAATGATGAGAGTGGAGTTGACGGAGAAAGGAGCATAAGAGAGAGGATGCAGGTTAGTGAGATAGATTACTATTGACTTTACATTTAAATTCTTGGAGATTGTAGCTGTCGGGAAAGAGAATTCCACAGGTTGGAAGTTTGCGAAAAGAAGCTGTTGGAGTAAAATTTGCATTTAAATTGTATTATTTCCACATATTTTCTCTTTTTTAAATCTCAAACGATTATTGAACTCACGTTCTCAGTTGACATCAATTGGAAAGACTATTAAATCCATTAAGTCAGCTGCTAAGAAAGTCCGTTCACTGTGTCTCCAGAATCTGTCTTACATACCTGTAAATCTATCATTCATCTGTTTAGAATATTGCTGACATTTTTACAGTTAAATCAACCAAATGCAGCTGACAATTCTACTCCAGCAGCTTCTTTTCTCGCACTTCCCACTTGTGGAACTCCTTTCTGTATACTTGCTTTCCTGATGGCTACAACTTCCAGGAATTTAAATGCAATGTCAATTCCCATCTCTTATCCACTTGACTTTAGTTCTTTCTACATCACCCCGTGTATCTTGTTCTTTTCCTTTCTCTCTACCTTCGCAACTGTCTTCACACCTGTGTTTCCATCCTTCTCTTGTTCTTTCTCTGACACCCCTGGAACTGGTTCGTCTTTCTCTTCAATCTCCTCCTACCTAAACTTTTACTCTCTTATGTAGCTCCCACCCTGCGCATCAGTGGCAGTACCACCTTGCTTGGGGTGAAATGACTTAAAAAAATGGTCTGGTGCCTCTGCTATTTAACTTGAGCTTCTTGATAAAATCCAAAGAAGAATCTGCAATATTGTGGGTACTGATTTGACAGCTTGGCATGCATCAAATGAAAATGATTAAAAAAATAAATGTCCCATCCTGGTTAATGTCATATTTGCTAAACTTCAATTCATATTTGGCAATGTTTGTATGTCAAGAAAACTATTCATTATGTCATCTTTAAATTCTTATTAAATAACTTAAAATTATAAATCATGCTCATTTTTCTAACCTGATAAAAAATTAATAAAGAAAATTTTCCATATGCCGGAATTGCAATCTATTATATATTTCTATTCTCTTTGGTGACGGTTGTTTTTAGAGGGTAGTCAACAGAAAGCACGCACATACAAGGGAGTGACAGGCTGGTGTTGTCTTCCTTGCATTCTCTTTGTGTCCTCTGGCTTCATCTTTTTTTTGACCTAGAAAAACGGTCTTAAATAAGTCCAGGTCTGTTGAACTTCACCTAATTACATCAGGCGCACCCACCGAATATTGCCTTTGGCCAGTTGCATTTTGATGTCATCATATTCCTGTCTTCCATTGTTTGATTTTTTTTCCAACTTTGGCATGGCCGATGCAACACCTGTTTATTTGTCATTGTTTCTGACACCAAATTAAATTTTGTCGGCTCACTAAAATATAATCAATTCCTTTAATGTAAGCTGATTTTAGCAGGTTACAAACCACATTTCTTTTCTTGTTGTTTTATATTTCTAGCCTTGAACATTCTTTCATTACCTGCAATATTTGCTTCTGACTGAAATAAAATTTAATGTAAATTATATTGTGGGTCACAAGCTGTATACCATTTCCCATTGTTTTATACCTTAAAAAAAACAGTGTCTTACACCATCCTCCAGCAGTTTCAGAATTTGAGTCATGTCATTTATGTTGATTGGGACAATTTTAAAAAATTAATAAATTTTGGTGAACAGAATATTAACTTTTTTTTTAAAGATTTTGATTTAACTTTTTAAAAAACAAAAATAATTATCATTTTTAACACGGGAACTTAACAAAGCTTTTTCAATTTTCTCCTAAAACAGAGAGCTTTTTGAAAGTAATGTTTTCACTTTATATAATTTTGTCACAACATAACTTACATTGGTAATACGGTCTTATATCGGGTAAAAATAAAAATTTTAAAATGTTGGTTTCTAAATTAGGCAAACTCTCCTCACTTGGAAAATGTTATAACAATCTTTTTACTTGTGGCTTCATGTTCAATGAAAATCAATTTCTTATATTTATTTAAGAAATTAAATTGTTAAAAGTCATTGAAGTTACATCTCTTGGACCTTATCCAAACCTGACAAGTTTTGGAAAAAAGTTGTAACTAATTTAGATAAAACTGATTTAAATTTCACTTTCCAATCTTTTATTCTGAAAATTAATTAATTTCTGTCTTGCTTTCAAGACAATCAGAAGTTTTAATAAAATGATTTGTTTGTTGCTCAGAGTTGAAATGACAAGAAGTTTCTGGAATCTGAAAAGAAAAAAAAAATTGAATGAATAAGAATATTTCTTTTTACATTTCCCATGGCATTCAAATTCAGAGAAATTTAGTGATATTTTGAGATAAACATTTTCATTTTGGCTGTTTCAGCTGGTACGCTCTTACGTTTTTCAGGTTACGTATACTAACTTGCAGTGGTTGTATTGTTCATAGTATTTTGTTTTTTAACAGCCAAAAAGAGTTTCTTTTTTTACAAATCTCACGGAACACCAATAATTTCTTCCCAGTGTGATTAGTTGCCTATTGTCCAGATGACCTAGGCCAGGAATTGAACTTGGATAGTCTGCTTATAAACATCACAAACCTATCTAGCTGCAAATATTGAAGGGAAGTATTTTATTCTTACTTTTTGCAAAAATTCAAAATTTTAATGACTTCTGTATGAACTACAAGTGCTGTCTGGAATGGTCATGCTGGTGAGAATAATTATCGCACAGGATTATTTGAAAATGTGTACGTTATACAAAAATATGCACTGTGGGGGTTGGGTTGATGGAAATAATTTAAACATGGTGGCACTTGTATTTGGTATTTCACATGATACAATTTCCCAGTTTGATAAAAAAACTGCATTTACATTTGTAAATTCTGACATGAATATTCATTCTGTGGCTTCTTCAGGTTAATCTGAAGAAAACAAAGAGTACAGATACACTTGGCAAAATGCAGTTTTTATAGCTTTTCTACTTTGTCTTGTTATCGTCACTTTGGTTTTGGATGCCATTACATATACTACAAACACACATTCTGTAATATTATGATTTTGAAGATGGCTTTAAACTACAAAATATCACATTTATTTGATGAAGGATGGAGAACTGGTCACATAGGTTTAAAAACAGATTTCCAAAAACACTAATACCAATAAATCATCAATTCATAAGAAACTATTTCCAAACTTTTGAGACTTTTTTTATGAAATGCAGTTGCTTTCAGCTTATACTATTGTATTCTCCCCATTGCTACCTAATGAATGACCCCTATTTTCACAAATTCCTCTGTAAAGTTAAATTACTCCTGTATCTTTAGTGGCCATTTTGGTAATTACAGGCCAGATAGAGGGAAAAAGAGACAGGAAAACAATGGATAACATATTTGAAGGACCTAATCAGGTGGATGATGGAACATGGGTTGCATGGTGTAACAGAAGAAGGCGTGCTAAGAGCCACCAGGGATTGGGAGACATGGAAAGCCATGATCGCCTACGTTCTAAAGGGACAGGGAACATAGAAGAAGAAGAATACACTTTAATCCATTAGATCATTACTCACTTCGAGACTATAGTGTTTTAATTCTCGAGCCTAAAATCTAATATCTATACTCATCTGGTAGAACTGCATCAGTGTTCTGATTTATACAGTGGAATTGTACTTCAGTGTTCTCCTTTTCTTAATCAGATGTTATTCATCCCTGCAAGTTCTAATGAGAAATTTGTCTCAGCCTAACACGTGCGCTATTTTTTTCAATAGTAGTGTTCTATAATTTTCTTGAATTCCCAAATTTGGAAATGTGATGACGATTTAAACATGACCAGTCATCAAATAGGCTACCTGATATTTTGCTTATAAAAATGCCAGTTGGTCTAGAGAATTATCTTGTAAGTACATACATTTTGATAAAAACCCTGTCAAAATAATGGATTTAATAAGCAAAAATGAAACTTCCTTTAACAATACAGAAGCATTTTTATATTAATATGCATGACCTTACAACAGTCCAGAACTATGCGTACAATAATATCTAACATTTATAGATGAGTTTTCTATATTCTATGTACTTATACAAGGGTACACAAATGTCTTTCTTTTGGTAATTTCACCTCGGAAAGTTAAAAACATTATTCTGTCATCGCTATAACATAATTAAACCTAGTGACCTTAATTTAGTAACTCTTATATGAATTCTAGATATGAACTACTACTCAGTATCTAATCAAATGACCAAATACTGTAATAATTTAGAAAAGGGTTTTAGTAGGGTTGATATCTTTACAGCAAAAGTTGTATAAGTTCAGATCATCTAGTTTTTATTCGTTGGATTTACTATGTCCCTGTCCACATAAAACGTATCAAACAGAATACTCCCTCTTATATCTCCGGTGGCAACAACTATTATTTTATCAAAATGCCCTTTTGTAAAGAATGCCTTGATAATCATCATCACGTTTATGTTCTGTACTTCTTAATCATTGATAACACTATCATCTGAGGATGTGTAAAACGTTTAATTGCATAGGCAGATAATTATTACTACACTAGCGCCCTTGGCACTCGTACAGATCCCTAAGTACCTTTATAGAACTTTCGAGCTACCAAGAAAACGTGATCCAGCCGATTCACTGCCACCCACCTCCAGCTAACAAAATAGTACATTGTATGCAAAGATTAACATGTTGAGACTACATTTTTAAAAGCATGAAACAAAAAATAATAAAATTATGAAATGTTTAATTATTTTCTCATCGTTTTTCGTTTAATAAATGTAACTGTTCATTTGTATAAATTTTCCAACAAAACAAGGCACAAAAAAATAAACAGAAAATATAGTTATATCTTTCTTGCCTTTCAAGGTAATTATTAAAATGTAACAAGAGACTGATATTGAAAGACAAAAGTGAATGAAAAATGAAAGTTATCGAAAAAGTTAAAAGCAAGAATGAAGGGTTTTTATATTAAGCATAAAAAAGAACTGAAAGCCCTGCAAAACATGTTCGGAGACTCAGAGAGACCTATTAAAATAAAACAATGGAAAAAAAGAATGAAAGAAAAATACAACAGTCTGCAGGTAAGAAAATATAAACAGCGGCAAAATGAAATGTAAAGCAGTTGCAGATTGAAAGAAAACGTCAAGCGAAAAAAAACAAGATTTATTTGAAATGCCCAAATATATGAATATGAAAAGTCAACGAGGGGAAGACAAAGAAATTATAAATTAAAGAAGAAAAACAGAATATAATTGCCTGAATGAATAATGAACGAAGAAGGAAAATACATATACAGAACGAATTATCAAGAGATTCATTTGGAGGAAATAGTGAAGAGAAATGTCAAACAGAAATGTTTGAGCGCAGAGAAAAAAGATACGAAATTATGATAATTTATTTCTCACTCGACTCAATAAAAAATATGAAACACGTCTACTACACTAGACGTTTGGAAACATAAAACATGTTTTCTCTTTTCCAATCTTCTCACTTTGTTTTTTTTTTTCAATTGGAGTAGATAGATCTATCTATCGCCCGGTTCACACTCCACCCACGTCTGTTGAACAGGTTAAGAGGCTCATCCCTTGTTCCCTGTTTAGAATGTGGTTTCTGGCTTTCTCTTTTCTAATCTTTTCACTATTACATAGCCGCTGCACATCAGTGGCATTACCGCCTTGCTCGGGGTGATACGATTAAAAAAAAAAAATTGTAGAAATTTTCAAGTGATACATGTATTTTTCATCCTTAAGGAATGATGAATGGAACCCTTACCTTTTTATTTCCTTTTTTCCCCACACCAAGGTTATTTAGGTAGACCTCTAGCAAAGTCTGTGTTCTGTTTTCGCAAATCTTCAGAGAATATTCTTTGTTGAATCTATTTGTCAGTTCATCACTGGAATCATCTAAAAATTTAAAAGCATAAGAACAAATAAATAGCAACAAAACTTGTAAAAAAAAAAGTTTTAAATATTTTTTTTTTTTTTTTGCCTACATTTAATAGTTTCATTCAGTTCATTTTTTACTTGAAAATGTACAAGTAAAGTTTACCTATAAAATTCCATTAAAAAATAAAGCTTGTAATGCAACAATCTTATTTTTTAACCAAGAATGTCATTTATATATTAAACACTTTATTTTATTTTATTTTTTTTAAAACAAACAATCTATATTACACATTTATAGATCTACCATTTGTTCATGCATTGAATATAGTTGTTACATTTGGTTTGGTGCTTCCGCTATGCATTACAACCTAATTGCCACAGCATAAAATATAAAAAGAAAAAAAAAATGTTGTTGCCAAGCAGTTTCCACTCCGGTAATGGATGATTCTCTCACTGGGTCAGATACGTGGGTAAGAAAAATAATCAACAGAGACAAAGAAAAAATGCCAAGATTATAATGTAACGAAATTTAATATAAAGTAAAAATAATACAGGGAAACGTGTCTGCGTGGAAAGGTGTGTGCAGTGTTTGTGATATGAGGATAAAAAAATACTTCACTTTTGTCCATAGTCTGAAATAAAAAAAAAAAAAAAAAACATATATACATTTTTTTTCTTCTTTCTCTCTCTCTCTCTCTCTTCTTTTTTTTTTTTTTTTTTTTTTTTTTTAAATATATTTCACACTTAGTAATTCCCCATTACTTCTTCATTTGTGGCTATTTACTCAACCAATCGTTCATATGTGGTTTGGTATTAATGTTGATGAACTGAATGTAATGTTCAGTTTCTTCATTACTCAATCTCCTCATATGTTAATAACATAAAAAAGAGTTTTCATTCCTCAAAGTCTGCTGTCAAATGGTTCTCAAATGTTTTTCCTGTGCAATTTTCATACTGGGTCATGTGACTCCATGCACGTGATGTATTATTTTTGCCATCAGCTGATCTTGTTTCTAAGGGTCATTGTCTGACTTATGTTAATTTGACTGCTGACTTCATGAGGTCACCAGAAAAAGATAAATATCACAGAGAGAGAGAGAGAGAGAGAGAAAGAGTGACAGTTTGACAGGATGACCATTTAGTATGGTGAGGGTTAAGAGTGAATACATAAGAATTTAACATGTATATAGAGATTCTTGACAAAATACAAAGAATCTGCAATGTTATTGGTCCTGACCTAGCATCTTAGTTTCAGTCAATTTCCCATGGCTGTATCATGTCATTTCTATATATATTTTCATGGTAATTGTTCTGATGACCTTTCCTTCACCGGTACCTCAACTTTATACATTTAAGTGCAGTACTAGATTAACACCTAGGTCTCAGCCTTTTTGCTGTTGAAATTTCTAGATGTAACTGTAAGTTCTGTGCTAACAGGTTCTTCTCTTGCACTTCTTGCTTTCCAGTTGACTTTGATCTTCAAAAGTGAGTCGTTGTCTGTCTCCTTCTTCCTCCTTAATGTTTTTTTCTTGGATTCCATCACACTCAGGAACTTCTTGCATCTTAGTGGCTTTATCACCTTGCTTGAAGAGAAATGATCAAAAAACTTTCAGCACAAGAATATTTGTGTTAGCTGAAATGTTTGAGATGATTTAATGTCAACATGTAAGTTTTATTGATGAATTATTCAACTTTCTCTAAATATAATTTCAAAAGACTACTTTGACTCTACAAAAATATTTTTGAAAACAAAAACAAAAAGAAAACAATCACCATGAAGCAGATAATGCAGTGGAGTAAAAGACACGCATTCATTACATATTTTCCAAAAATTATCTTTGCAAAATTATTAAAGAACATCAAGTTTTAAAAAGCAAAATCCCAGATTAGTACACCTTTTGAAAAAAATAAAGACTATTTGAAATTATCAAATCAATATTATAAAATAAAAATCTAAAAAATATCAAAGAAAATTTTTGTCTTTTGTATTCCAGGCAATAACCATTGAATAGAAATGAACAAATTTCCAAAACGGGCCCTATCTTATTCTATTTTTAAAATTTAATTCATATAGACTTTTCTTCTGGGTTTCGGTTTTTAATTTTTTTCATTAATTATTTTTCAAGAACATATCTTTAAAAAGGGTAAAACTCAAACGTGATATTCCTTAATACACAATTGAAAATCATCAAATTAGAAAGAGGGGGAGGGGGTAATTGCATGAAAAAAACATTTTTTCTCTACAATTTTGAAGAGAGAATGCTTTAAAAAGAATTTTTCTCTTTTAGATAAAATGTTAAAATCCAATAATTAGATGGATTTTAAAATCAATGAATGAGAAAAATCTATCTCTAAGTAAAGAATCCAGCTTAAAATTCCCTGCAAGTTACCCAGATAAACAAAGACATTGGCCAAAATGTGATAATAAAGATGAGGATATTAGTCCAAATGTAAATAATGATTATTCTTCATCAAAGAAATTAATGAAAACATTTTAATTTGTTGTAAAAGAAAATTAATTTTACAAATATTTGATTTCAGTATCTTTAGTAAATTGTTTTTGAAATGTTTCTTTATACACACACACACACACACACACACACACACACACACACAATTGTTTAAAATTTGGTTATATAAAAAATTGAAAATAAACTTAGAAATTTCTCTTATAAAACAATTTTTGATGAGATTAAAAAAGACATAAAACAAATTAGGATATAAACCCCAAATAACAAAAAAGAGAAAATATATCATTTGGTTAAACTCTCCTTTTAATTTAAAAGTAAAATCCAAAATTGGGAAAATATTTTTCAAACTACTTAAACACTTCCTTAAAAGCTCCAAGCTACACAAAATATTTAATAGAAATACATTCAAATTGAGTTACAGCTTTACTTCCAAATTAGAAAATCACATAGACAAAATACCAAAAATTAAAAAAATGTAACAATACCGTTAAAGAAAAATACAACTGCAGAGACAAAAACAAATGTCCACTTGAAGGGGTTTGTGAAACCAAAAGAGTTATCTACAAAGCAGAAGTTGAAGATAAAATATATTTAGGAATTTACTGAAGGTATTTTTAAAACATGATGGAATCACAAGTCAACTTCAAACTAGGTGACTACATATGGAAATTAAAAGAAAAAATAGAGCCTCCATGTGCTGTTGAAAATATTTAAAAAAAAAAAAAAGTAACAAACAAACCTTACAATGGTGGTGATGTCTGCAGATTGTGCCAAGAAAAGTTGGTAATAGTATTATTTCCAGCATGACAAAAGCTGCCAAATGAAAGGTTTGAAATAATGTCCAGATATAGACACATTAAAAAATATTTTTTTGACTTCTTAAAACCCAGATGAAAGGATTTCCAATAATAAATCACCACTTCCTTATTTTAAACTTCCGGTTATGTTAACCATTAAGAAATCAATCAATACAAATTGCTGGTCGAATTCACATACACACACATATATGAAGGACAATAAATGCATTAGTTAAAAAAAGGATTTTTATTATAGGTAGAGGAGAAAATGTCGTGTCTCTTATACCGAGTATTGTGGTTGTGGAAGGCAAAAACAAAACAAGACTCTTATTCCAATGAGAAAGTGAAAAGAAATTTGCATTCATTAAAAACAAAACAGAATACATATTTACAGTACAAGTTTACACAAAATCTTCCATTATGTGCTTTACAATTAGGCAAGATAACATGTTCTAAAATTAAAATAAGCTCATAAAAGGTAAAAATAATTAGTTTTTTTTTTCAAAAAATTTACTTTCATACATTCAAGTCAAAAAACCTTAGAATGATGGCAAATTCACAAGTATCATTGTATAATTCAGATAATAGTTCAGTTTTTAAACTGAAATTCAATACTGAAACGAAATGAATGAATCTTGCCTTTTTTAATAAAAGTTCAGAATCACAGTTAATGTCTCTTTATTGTGTAAGTCTTTCAGTTTTGTTGTTGGCAGCAGCATGCTTGGCTTTTATTTTTTCTTTTATGTCATCATAATAGTTGTTCACATTTTCTTTACAGAAAAACTCTTTTCTTCTTCTTCATCTAAGTTCCATTCCAGCAACGACTTTCACCTGTGAAAGCTAAGCCTCTTCTGCTGGTTAAACAAGTCAGACTTCTTAAATAGCCATCAGTTGGCTCCCAGTTGAAACAGAAATTTGACACCTTGGGTTTGTAGTTTACTTGTTAAAAAATTCACAGAATGTATCTCTTAAGCCACGCCTCTTTGCAAACTTTATTTAAATGGATTTTGAGACCATAAGACTTGAGCCTTTTTCTTCTTCTTTTGTGCTATGCCCCTCCAGGATGTAGGCGATCATGGCCCTCCACATTTCCCTATTCCTTGTCACTCTTAACACCCTTTCTCTTGTTACCCCTTCCAAACCCTGCTTGGCCATCCACTTGCTCAAGCCCATCAAGTATGTCACATGTAGCGTTCTCGTCTCTCGTTCCCTCTACCTGTCTTGTGAGCATCAGATCCTCCAAGCTCTCCTTCTTCATTACATGTCTGAGAAACTTCAGCTGTCTTTTCCTGGTGATAAGTATTAGTTTCCTTTTTGTTTTCATTCTTTCTAAAACCTTGTTGTTGCTCACATGTTTGTCCCATGCTATTCTCAGTATCCTTCTGTAGAACCACATTTTGGTTGCTTCAAGTCTTTCCTTCATCCTTGGTAAGATCATCCAACATTCACTGTCATATTGAAGGACAGACATCGCATAATTCAGTGAGATTTTCCTGTCTCTCAATACTTTACTAGGCTTCTGGAATGCATCTTTGGTCATGCCAATGCGCCTTTGGATGTCAGTGTCACACTTTCTATCTTCTGTTAGAACACTTTCCAGGTATTTAAATTTTTGTACCTGCTTGATTTTAGTATCCCTCCACCTGTAGTTGGCATTTTGGGCTCCTCTTTTTACTGATAACCAAGCATTCAGTTTTCTTGTAGTTTATTTGTAGTCCTTTCTTTCTGCTTTACACATTTGAAAGCCAAATTTTATGTATTTTTTTTCATAAACTGTCAGGCTTCATTTTGGTGGTATTTATAACAGCAGATTTGAGCCTCACATATACAAAATTTTGCACATCAAATGTGTTTAACCTTTCCTTTTATAATTATTTTTTAAGCATTCTTCTCAAAACAAGAGGCAAATAAACAAACCTAGTCTATTGTATTATTATTATTTTTGTTGTTTATATTCACCCATTAATTATTTTTATTACAAATTTTCATATTAAATCATGCAATTTTTTTTAATCATTTCACCCCAAGCAAGGCGGGACCACCACTAGTGCCCAGGGGGTTACAGTGAGAGAAAAGATTGGGTACAGCAGGGTATTGAAAAAAGGATAAAAGGTAAATGGGATTCAAGAAGATAGAAGATGGTAATTGACATTGCATTTAAATTTTTGGCAATTGTGGCTATAAAGAAAGCAAGTAAATGGAAGACAGTTCCACAGGTGAGAAGTGCAAGAAAAACAACTGTTCAAATAGAAGTGGCAATTACATTTAACTATTTCAACTGTAAATGCCAATCTAGTAACACACTTGAATTCACATGGCCGGGGCACCAGGTGAAAAAGCTTGTCAGAGCAGTTACTATAAAAGATATTTGTAGAAAAGAAAGAGGGAAGCCACATCACACTGGTGAGAAAGTAAGTGAAGTCAAGATATCAGGTCAAGACAGATTACATTGCAGATCCTTCTTTTGATTTTTGTTGAGAACCTCAAGAGGAATAGTGTCGGAAATTTACAGATGTAACGGGTCTCCTGATTGGCTGATTTAACCCGAACCTCGTTTTGAACTTTAGGCGGGCTTTACCAGAGGTTTTATGTTTTTTTTCTGATGGTTTTGTTCTCTCCTTTTTTCAGCTAGCACGAACAGTATTGGACGTATTTGTGCCGCTCTGGATTTTTGTTGCAGCAGGGCCTAAATTGGCGCCCACTTGTCTCGCTATATCGAGACCATCTTACCAATTCTTTGTAATCTTTTAGGCTAATGCCACAACTTTGTAACAGAGAAAATCTCTTGTTACCCTTCTTACCTTAAAAAGGATACCCTATGGGCAAAGCCTTGCCTTCCTAGAGAAAAATTCTCTAAGCACTATCATCTTATACCAAGATAAGAAACTGTGAAAGAAGCTGACCCAGAAGAAAGTTCCTGTACGTCGCGGATCGCAGTACCTTGTGTCTTTTTCATCCCACTCCTAGACGGAGGATACTATACCAAGCTAAGCAGAGAAAAGAGACTATACCAAGCTACACTGTAGCAGCAAAATTCAGCATATTTTTGCAAGACAAATAAATTGTTTTTTCTATACCAGGTATGTCTTGTTATGTTTGATAATTTCCTTTCACTGCTTAAGCGCTAAGCTATGTGAATATATTTCTCACAATAGCAGGAGCATCCAACCAGATATGGCAACAGTATTCAATGCACGGATGAATGGGAGATTTATAAATTTGCAAGATGAATTCTGATAAAAAAAACTTTCTGGCCCAACACAGAGACCCCAACCTTCCTAGCAGTAAATGCAGCTATAAATATGAAAAAAATTTTAATACATTATTCTAAATTTTATTTGGTCTTTAAACTCATATCTACCATACTTTTTAATTTGTCAATCTCTTTCTCTTTAAACCCCGTGAATAGCAGAAAGGGTGATCCTGGTCCCCAAACTGACATTCGGCCTCATTATTTCTTACAAAAAGCATAGAGAGGAACTCATTACTTCTGTCAAAATAGAAGCATTTTAGGAAAGAAAAAAAAACTTTTATGGAAATACTTTTTATAAATGTAAATTTTGATCCAGTGATTTTGGTAAATATAATAATGGGCTAAATACACTTGATAAGATAATGAAATAATTTCTAAAACCCAAAAGATTTTAGCTGAAATGATGAAATGATTCTAAAATGACTGAAGACAAAGTTCATTTGCAAACTTCTGCAGTTTTTCAAGTAACAAGAAAGAATTTCTATTTAAAAAACGAATTTAACCACTTTTAAAGATTATTATTGTTTATTTTTGTTCTCTTGAAATAACAATTTGTCATTTCTTGCTTTTTGAAAATGAAAATGAATTACTTACTTGATGGGGATACTTTGATGGGTGACAATTTTGTACTGAAAGCCATTTTTTTTGTATTTTCTCCAAAATGAGCTTTCAAAGGTTTTGATGATATTTTCACTAAAAAAAAAAAGTCACCCTGTTTATTTTATTTCTGAGTAGACTAAACAGTAAAAAAATTAACTTCAGTTGTAAAATTATGACAAACCAACTTTCTGTTTTGAATAAAGAATTTTATAAACTTTGAGTTAGATTAAAGTTATTTTTAAAATTTGAAGCTGAGTGGACCAAAGTTGTTGACCAAAATGTTTAAGAAACAAATTTTGCAATCATTTACAAAAAATTCTTAGGAAAGAATGAAAATCTTTTAAGATCTTCTGAATTAATTTTATGTAATGAGAATTGTTGAAGTTTGTAAAAGAATTAACATATCTTTATTCTCTCAACAAGAACATTTAATAAGAAGGGAAATCTAGCCCTTAGAAAAAAGTTGTAGACCAGATCCCTGCCTCATTATCAGGGCATCAGTATTCTTTTTTGAACATGAGTCTGAAATTTGTTTCTATGAATTCATTAATTTTTGGTGTTTGTGTGAAGGAAATTAAAAAAAAAGTACTAAACAACTTCTAAAAACCGATAGATGCTGCAGACACTGAAATAAGGGTAAAAAATAAAACAAAAAATGACTTTTGAAGAATGTGTGAAATTAAAAATACTTTTGTCAAATGTCTATATAAATCTAAAATGTAAAATTGAAATGTTCTTAGAAAATAAATATTAAAATAAATTCTTTTCGGCATCATATTTCCATTAAAAGAAATAAAATGTTTTACCTGTTGTTGGCATAAATTGAACTTGGGTTTCATCATTGTATAACTTGCTTCTAGTTTTTATATATTGTTTCTGTCAATTAGAAGAAATTAAACCAGTTTTAATGAGTCAATTAATAAACTTTATTTGATTATCTTCCAAAAATTAATCTAAGATTTAGTAACGATACAATCGATAAAATTAGGGACATCTGAAAAAATGGCCTTCCCTAACAATAGCTTGACACACCTTTTAATGACAACAAATCATTAAAAGGTATGCTTAATTGTATAATAATTAATATGGCTTCCGTATCAATGCATTAAACAAGAAAAAGAAGTGACTGACAAACGGTACATCTTCAGTAACTGATTTATATTTAAGGCCAAATAAATTTGAAGATTAGAAAGCAGGGATTAAAAAATAAAAAAACAAAAAATACAGCACTTTGTATATTTATAAGAGTAAGTAAGAATGCAAGAAAAATCTGTTATTGTGTCTGCAAGTCATAAAAAAATTTTTTCTCAGATAAAAAATAGTATTTTTCAAAATATAATAACAACAACAGTAACAAGAACAAAATACCTTTTGTTGTTGTTGCTTGTCCCCAGTTTTTGTTTGAGATGATTTTGATCTCTGAAATAAGAAATGGTTTTGCAACAAACAAAATTCCAATGTAAAATAAAAAAAAAAAAGAAATTTATCTATCAGACAATTTTAAAGCCATTCTAAAAATCATGCTGGTAGGTATTTTCTTTTTCTTTTTTTTTTTAATCATTTCACCCCAAGCAAGGCATTCCGCTGTCACTATAGCGCAGGGGGTTACATAGGGGAAGGTGCTGAGAGAGTAATTAGATATAGGGAATGTCAGAAGGAGGGTGATAGATGAGTAAGGAGGTACATAGGAAGAGTGAGAGAATGGATGCGAGTTAGTGTGTTAGGCAGTGTCTATTGACCTTACATTTAAACTCCTGGAGATTGTAGCTGTCGGGGAAGCAAGTATATGGAAGGGAATTTGATGAATAAACAAGGATATATATTTTTGAAATACTTATTCTCATTATACTAATTGTGATACAATAAATTAACAAAACAATTTGTTACAAAAATTACTTCCACTCAAAAGATCCCGAATAATAAAAATAAATATTTATAAAAAAGAACCACATGATGTTTTGTTCTGTGTGGAGATCTGAATATCTTATGGATATTTATATATATTCAAACAAGTTTTATTGAAATGAACAATTTCTCTAAAACTTTCAAGATGTGTGACAACTTACCTGCAAACTGTAAAAATATAATTAAAAAGGAAACTGCACAGATCTTGTGGGTTGATTTAATTAAAACTCATCTGAATTCATTCTTGCTGCTTGTGTATGTATGTGTGTGGGTATAATATATATATATATATATATATATTTTTACTTATTATAAATTATATTTTAGAACATGTACATAATTTTTTTTTATATATATCCACTACAAATCATACATTTGTTTTTACATTGAAACTTCAATTATAAGAAAAGAAATTTAAAATTTAAAATTTAATAGAAAAAATCGGTTTCCAAACTGTGATCTAATTAAAATTTAATAGGAAAAATCTATTTCCTAAATCCAAAATTAAGATTAAATATACAAATTTACATTAATTATAAAGACTCTGCTTAAATACAAAAATATTCTGTACAAAATAAGCATCCCACCCCTTACCGGCTCTTCTAAGAAATCAAAAGGATATAGTCTAGTTGCAAGATAATAAAAACTTACATTCTAACTGCTAATGTTAAATCTGTCTAGAAATCAAAGACTCTCATTAATCAACCATTTTAACTACCCACACCACTTTCTTCAAAATTCTAACGGTCAATACACACTTGTTCCCTTATCACTAACCCCCACCAACATCTCACACACAACTGACCAAATATAAGAAAAAAGCTTTCCATTCCTATCCATACCGCCTGATGAGACATTGAAGTTTCAATAGTGGATATATATAAAAAAATTATGTACATGTTCTAAAATATAATTTATAATAAATATTCACAGCTCTATATATATATATTATATATCAGCACTGTTTTAAATTAATGTTTTGGACGTTGTAAAAATTCTTTCTTCCTTCTGTATTCACTGGGATATATATATATATATATATATATATATATATATATATATATATATATATAAAAGGAAGCAGCTTGAAGGTGAAATCCCAAAGAGATTCTATGGACATACAATCTAAGAAACACAAGCCATAAATAAGTCATAAATTAGAATGATGTGACACCCCACTTTACTGGCCTGACTGCACAAAGGTAAACGACATCAGAATTCTCTCTAGACAGGCACACATACACAATTACCATCCAATGCCCACTTAAATATACAAGTATCTTCACTAACTTACATTTAGAATTAGCTACAGTTTTAATGCATGACCAATGAGAATCGACCCAAACAATGTTGAAAATATCCAAGATTTTGTCTTTTTATTTGTTTTCACTCAATCTCTTTAAAGCTTTAATAAAAGTGAAAGATGTTAGACTGATAAACATTTTCAATTTGTTCTTTATTTTATCATATGGTCTGCTATGTGCCTTGACTATTAAAAACAGGATTGTTGTGGAGAAATTTGCTTAATTGTGACACTTTTCATAGCCAAGTTGGTTATGGCATGTTGGATCTAATGACAGTCTCTCCTACAAAGGGGGACACAGGCTTGGATCATTTATTTTCTTAAATAAGATTTCTTAAATATTCAGGCCAGTAGATAAAATAAAATACTCTTTAAATAAATGGAGCATCTACTCAGATACGGATGTCCACTAAAAATTCCATTTAAAGTCATAAAAATATGTTAGTAGGTATAAACTATTAATAGTTCTGTGGATAATAAGATAAGTTATAAAAGTAACGTCTATTGAACAGGTGTAGAGGGTCATCCCTTGTTCCCTGTTTAGGATGTGGTTTCCGGCTTTCTCTTTTCCAATCTTTTCACTCTTACGTAGCCCCTTGCACACCAGTGGCCTTACCGCCTTGCTTGGGGTGATATGATTAAAAAAAATTAAAAAAAAAAAAAAAGAAATGTTGCAAATATGCATAAAGATGATAATTTTTGTTACCTTAAATTTTTTGTCTCGTTGTTTTTTGGTTTTCAGATTTTTTTTCTTCTTGGAAATCTGAAATTGAATCAAATAGAAAAATGCCAAGATTTGGCCAAAACCTCAAAAACGGAAGAAAGAGAAAAAGAATGATAAGTGGCAGAAGAAACAAATGAAAGATACCGAGGTTTTTCTTTTAAAAATAATCAAGTGTAATAAAATTCTATTTTTCAAATGTCATTCCAAGGGAGGTAACTCTCTGTAGTTAAATCATTTGACATCCACAACATTTCATAAATTTCAGAACAAGAAGCATTGCTAATTTTTTTTTTAAATTATAATCTAAATTCCTCAAACTGAAGTCATCAAAAGTTTAATTTGAATATTGAATTACTGCTGGTGTTCATTTATTGAAAATTAATTTATTTGACCTTTATTTTGGAATGATGTGATGCTAAATTTTCCTTTTCTTTTTTAGAATGATGTTCACCCTATACAAGGCCCGAGAGCCACTTGTGGTAGAGCGTAAGTGGCACAGCTTATGCATATATATGTGAAAGACAACGGTTAACCCTAGATTTGAACAAGTAAAGATTGTAGCAATTGGGAGATGGTTCCACAACGTAATGATGTTATAAGGTTGCCAAACATTCAAAGTTAATGATGATTTTGACTCACAACCAACCAGGGTCTAATTATCAGCAATGGCATGACTGAACACGTTTATGTTCAAGAGTTTTATCTTCTTTAATTTCTTTTACGTTGTGTGTATCTTCAGGATGTGGGTGATCATGGTTTGACCCAACTTCCTATTCTTTAAGGTTCTTAGTAAGATTTGTTGTTCCATTATCCTCCCCATTGTTCTATTATCCATTTATACGTCCTAGAGATTTCAATTCTGTCCTTTATGTTTCCATTTTTCTTAAAACTTCCTCACTGTTCACATGTTCAGTCCATGGAATTCTCAGCATTGTTCTGTGGAACCATAGCTCTGATGCTTGTCTCTGATTCTAAGTATAAGGGACCTTTTTGTTTCTACTTTTCTTACAACTTTACTGTCAGCAAAGAACAGAATCCTAACACTATTTCTTTTTCTAAGTGTCATAGCGAGCATATGGTTGCAAGGAAAGAACAAACAAGGATTCAAATTTCAACGACGTGCATTGTTTTTCAGAATATGTACTTAATATTCAATGCCAGTATATGTAATTGTGTGAAAAGGTAAAAAATTAGTTGATATATGATCTTTTAGTTGCTGGTAGTAAGGGAAATGAGTAGGTGTAAGAGTGTTTTGGTAAGGGCTGGAGTTGACAGATTTGTTGGGTTGGTTGATTGAGGTCACAGTGGTGATGACAAAAGAGGCCTGGAGTAGATTAGTGAGGTCACATGGTAGCACAAGTGAGGTGTCATTGGTTGGTTTAATTCATTTATCTTTAGGGTTGGAATCATGGTTTTGTGTGTAGATGGATGGTGATTTGTGATCAGGTCAAAGTGTTGAGCCAAACTGCTTGTTGATGAGGCCTGCTGTTTCTACATCTGTGGTTTAACAGATGCTTGCTCTCAGGCTTGTGCTGTTTTTTCATTGACAACATTTGTGATTATTGTAGTTTAGATTTTTGCAGGGATTTGTTTTTGAGGACCAGATGGCAACTTTACAGAAGACAACTTTTATTTTGGCTTTTTCTTTCTTAGCACTCACATGTTTATTGAAATGTATTTATGACTCAAAGAAATTTTGATAAAAGTAGTATACCACAAGAAACATGATCTTCTTATTAAGTGATAAAACATAGATTTATTTATTTTTTGCATTCAAGCAAACATTAAAACTGATCATTATTAGAGAATATCTAATTTCCTTTTTATGAAAGTTTTGATTAAAAATTGGAATAATAATTTCATTTTATAAAGGGTACATAAATCCTTTCATTGATGTACAAAGTTTAGAGTTTTTTCTTCTATTTTTGCCAGTCTTTTCCTTCTTTTCATTCCTTTTTTATAATCCTCTATTCTTAAGCACACACACCATTGGAGACTCTTCTCTTCCAGGCTCTCTGAGACCATTTCAAGTAGGCATTAAAAAGATCTTTATTTTAATCAGATACATTAAAACAATGGAATAGGGGAAACATCATTGCAGGAGTTATTGAAGCTAATATCCTGATTGTCAAAAAAATGAGGACAACTTGTGAAATATTAAATAATAGCAATGATTTGTCTCTGAACTGAAGATGAAGAATCTCAAAAAGGAGACAAAATCAGCCTTACCTGATTGGCTTGTATGCCTTCTGGTGAGTCGTCTGAATCAGAAGTATCAGAACCTGCATCACTGAAGAAAGAAAATGGTAGAATAGGAAATAGTTTATGAGAATTTCCAAATGAAAGACATGTTAGGAAGATTTAATATTTCTTTCTCTTTTCTGTATCACCACCACAAACAATAAAACTACCTAGTCATTCATTTGACATGAAATATTACCATTATTTCTGACAAGTGTCTCTATTAAACAGATTTTGATCTCTGCAAGAGTAGTAATGTACACCATACCCAGGGGCTTGCCCAGGGTGGATTGGGGGCAGTCTGTTATATAGAAATCCTGTAATTAATGCAGCTAATGTGTGCATCGGTAACTTTAAAAATTTCAATTTTCAACTACTAGTTAAAATGAAGCATGTTTTACTGCACTAACCAAGTATTATATTTGCACTAATTGATTTGATATATAAAAACTTTTGTAGACTAATGGATGCGCATTATCCCGGGGATTCCTGTACTGAACTTTCACTTATTCAAAATATTTTACCAAATTACTGTAGATATTTTAAATATTTTTGAGAATGTTTTGCTAATTGATGATAAACCTAATCTTCTTGTTCTTATTTTTTATACAAATCATGGCCTTGTACCAAACTGTTAGATATCTTAACAAAATATCATGTCTGTGACATGTCACAATTGTTAATCCAGAAAAGAATGGATCAGTGAATACTTGGCTAAACCATTCCCCCAAAAAGAACTTCATCTATTAAGACCCCCAAGTAACTGTTACTTTCATTATCAACCTTGATAGGATCCAATTACACTCACACTCCTTTTCTTTTCTCTACCCAGGTGTTAACTTTGTAAAGTTCATTATTATAATAATCATTATTTACATTTGGAATATCCTCATCTTTGTTAAACATTTTGACCACTATATTCTCCAGCCTTCTTCAGATGTCTGTGTACGAGGATCATTCAATAAATAAGGTGAATTTTTTGGTTTAACGACTTCAAATACAGATAGAAGCTTACTTTTTTAAAAAAAATTTTTTCCTTTACTTCTTTTTCAAAGGGATTTAATTTTTTTTGCAGATTGAAAAAAATCTTTGAGAGTTTTGGAGATTAACAAAGATGGCCGACCAAAAAGCATGCTCCAGGATTGAACAGAGTTCAGTTATCAAGTTTTTGATTGCTGAAGGGTGCAAACCAGTTGAAATTCATAGGAGAATATCAACTGTGTATGGTGCCAAGGTTTAAGCCAAAAAAATGTCTACAAGTTGGCTAAATTGTTTAAAGAAGGACAGAGCAGTGTTAAGGATGAAGACAGGCCTGGGAGGCCTATAGAAGTGAGGTCTCCTGAGGTGATCAAATCAGTCAATGACCTCATTCACTCTGACAGAAAGGTGACAGTAGATGACATCGCAAGGATTTTGAGCCTATCTTTTGGGACAGTACACAAAATTGTCTATGATGACCTTGCCTACTCGAAGGTCAACTGCCGGTGGGTGCCAAAGATGCTTACTGCAAAGCACAAACAGAAAAGGGTCAAGTTGTCCCAGCAGTGTCATCCCCCTTACAGCCCAGACGTTGCCTCTTCAGACTTTCACCTGTTTGGTCCCTTGAAAGCGTTCACGAGAGGCATGAAGTTTGAAAGTGACAATGAAGTCAAAAGGGCTGTGAGCAATTGGCTGAGACATCAGTTTTAAGATTTTTATGCTGAGGGAAGATGGAAGCTTGTGCACAGATGGGAAAAGTGTGTGACACTGTTGGGAGACTACACTGAAAAAAAAAAAAAAGTAAGCTTCTATCTGTATTAGAAGTCCTTATACCGAAAAATTCACCTTATTTATTGAATGATTCTCGTATATTGGAAATTTTCAGGGAATTTTGAATTGGACCATTTAATTAATCTGTAGGGGTAGATTGTTCTCGTTCTGCTGTTGATATCTGGGGGAAATCACGTTTTGTTCTCTTTTTAGTATTGCCTTTTTTTCAATTGAGTCTACATTTGTACTGCATAACCCAAAGAGTGAACCCTGCCATCAACTTCACAAATCAATGCTTTAATTGTCAAGGCTATTGTCACATGGTAAATGGAAAGCAGAGCAAGAAAAAGCTACACTTATTGATTAAAGGAAAATTGAGTTTGAAATTGCCTAAATATTAAGAAACCCCTGAAGAAGAATGATTAAAAATACTTTTTTTTTCCTTTACAGTTTGTTTTTTCCCCTCCTGGCTAATTTTCTATTAATTCCTGATTATTTTCATTTTCAAGTCCCAACTTGATACAATGGAGTCAAACTGTTGACTTACCTTGATTCAAAGATCAACATGTCTTCTTTACTGATGGTTATATTATCAATGCACATGCCTTTCTGTTGCCATTTGGACAGAATGCAACTGCTGAAATAGTCTTTTAATTCATTTGACAAATTTATGAACTGGAAAAACAAAATAAAAACAATATATTTTGAAAAGGTTTTCATTTGAATTCAAAGTTAATCTTTGCCATTTTAAAACTTTAGATTAAATTTCTGTTATTATGAAGTTGTAAAAACTAAGAACCTGATATTGAAATATTTTCATTTTATAAATTACAAAAAGTATTGAACATCAAGAGAAATAGAAAATGACACAAAAATCAACATTGAAGGAGGCAAGTAAAACCTTTTGACTATAATGTTATATAATAAGACCTTAAATTAATGATAACTAGCAGTATAGCCCGGCGTTGCTTGGGTGTAATGAAAGCTTTAAAACTAATCCATGGTCCTGGAGCTCAGACTCTTTGGACGTTGGCAAGAAAGACTAAACAGCAATAGTTGTTTCTAGTTAAAGCGAAACCGTAGACTGAAAGAAAAATGAATGGATGTAAGTCAAATTTTGATTTCCTGGTATCGATATCAAATAAGTTTTTTGTCGTAAACTGAATTTTGAAGGCTAAATAAATTCTCTGAGTAAATGGTATCATGGCTGAGACTAAGAACTACAATTATACCTACTTAGAGCCAAACCCGAAGCAAAAACTAAAATAAAAGGGCTAAAAAAAATACAGATATACAGGCAGATAAACAGGCACACACACAAACATCTTGCCTTTTATATATATATATATATATATATATATATATTATTGATTTTCTGTACTATTGTAAGAACTGCAACCTTGAAACTTCTGAATATCGTTTCTTATGTCTTTGTCTATGAGTGTATCAAATTTGATTAAAATCGGACCACTCCTTCTATAACCTGATTTTTTCAATTATTGATTTTCGATATTTATTGGAGGTACCCCGACACAAAACCTAGCTAAGAACACTCGCAGATGCTTATAGTACAACTGTGTAAATTTTCAAGAAAATTGGTTCAGCTGTTTCGGAGTCTATAGGTAATGGACACACAGACACACACAAAGTTCCATTTATAAATAAGTTTAGATTTAGATAGAAGTGTATGACAACTAACATTGACTATTATTCATAGGCAAGGATATAAAGGTTGAAGGGATAATCATAGAATCTGTTTAATATCAAGATGCCTTACTGGTAATCAAATAAAGAATAACAGTTTAAAGTCTCGTACCTTATTTTGATCAGGTTCACAATAGTTAAGGAGTGCGTCACAGAAATGATGTCCCATTGATTCGTAGTCTTCAGTGTTGAAATGCATTCCTTTTTTGTTGCCCATAGTTGATCCACAAAATGAGGCCTGATAAATGAGCAAAGATTTTTTATCAGTGCTTGTCACTTCAGATAAAATGAACAGACAATTGTTTATAATACTTCTAAAAAGTTTGTATTAAAAATTGTTTACCTCAAGAGTGAAGCTGTTTATAATTCCCATGTTCCACATAATCACACGTCCAGTTCCCTCCTTGCTTTTTTGGATTTTAAATTTGCAGGACTCAAATCTGAACTGAATTAAAGGAAAGTGTTTGTTTATTTTTGTTCCAATTTTTAACTGACACAAACCAGGGCAAAACAAATTATACAAAATTTGCCGGATTCACATTTGGACTGAATTAAAAGAAGTGGCCTATTTTTAGACAAATCCCACTGTTCTGCTAGTATTGATGTTAGTATTAACCCTTTGATTTTGTTTTGAAATTAACCTCTCTTGTGTTTCAATAGCTTGAGAGTGGAAAAGAGGCCAAGAATAGATTAGAACAGTTATTCTGTTTAATTTAGTGAAGTAACATACTTATACTCAAAATCATTCCTAAGTTGTATATAATAAGATAGTGGTGTAGTATGAGTTTGCCTCGCTTCTCCTCAGAAAAATTTTGGCCCCTAAGTGCAACCCCCCTCCCTCCACACACACACCCTTTCAGAGTTCCACAATTGCCACTGGGCATAATCTTAAAATTGCAGATGAAAAAATAGAGGTTATTCATAAGTCTTTGCATTGAGAATGAAAAGTATAAGAATAATCATTCATTTTTTTTTTTTTTTACTTTCTAAGCAAAAATAAACAAAATAAAAAAGCGGAGATCAAGGAGATGCGTGTTTTTTGCAGTGGGGAGATCCCGAATATGATAAAATTCTTACTTTATCTGGAACATTTTTGCTGAGCAGAAGAGGGAAGATACGTTCCTGGAGAAACTTGCCTTGGTTTTTATTTCGATTCTCACAACCATACATAAACATGTTCTGCTTACGACTGTGCCCATGAAGATCACAGTAAATTAGGACTTCTCGTTTGATCAACAACCTGGCAACACAACAAATGACAATTTAATCAATTCACTTTTTTTTTTTCCAAAAAAACATTTTTGCAGTATTACTTGCGTTTCACCTTCAAGTTATTCAGAATAAAAATAAACAATTGTTGTTGTAATTTCAGGAATGGGGGGGGGGTTGACTTTGTTGAATTTTTTTTTATTTTGGTTGTTTCATGTGTCAAGCTCTTTGGCCTTCATCGGATGCTTGTCGACCCGAGTAGCATTCAGGGAATTTTGAATTGAATCCTTTATTTCATCTGTGGAGACAGATTTGTTCTCATTTGATATTTTATGTGAATTAGAAATAATTAAAACAAAGTGTTTTTTACTTTAAAGATTTTTCTAGTTATTGCCTGAAGCATTGCTTCCATTTTCTGTTGATGCTTTCTTCAGCCCTTTGTTGCATTTGGTGATCATTACAAGTCACTTTTTGTACTTTTCTCTCTTTCATTTCCTTCACCAGAAAACTACAGTGTAAGGAAATTATGCTCTGTTAATGTAAAATCTGTCTTGTGACTCTAAATTCTTGTACACAAATGATGATTAAATTAGATCCAAGATCTATAAAAGCAAAGAAACTGTTGAATTAAAAAGAAAAAGAAAAATATAGACTTTATGTAAGAACAGGTCAGAATTCATTTTAGTAGGAAAGCCTGTTTAGTTCCCGACCAAAATGTTGCATAAAAACAATGTTAACAAAAATAAAGCTTATGAGAGATAGATTTTCTGAAGTGCTCATATAGTCACTCTTTTCTCTCTCAACCATTTCAGCCAATGAACAATGCAATACAGACTGCAAGTTTTTCTCACTGGCATGAAATAAATATAAAAAACTTCAGTTTAAAGATTCTATTTTTCCATGCCACACTTCACTGCCCTGAGAAAAAATTGAAGGAATAATGAAAATTCACTATTTCAAAAGTTCAGAAACTATTTTTAATGGCAGCAAATCTTCAACTGACTGAATTCATGAAAGGTAAAAAAAAAAAAAATGGTATGTTGAACAATGGAACTCACTTTTTGATCATATTCCGAATGTTCCACACAGGTGGGAAAGTGTCTTTTAATATTGTCTTGTAATTTCGGTTCAGGTCTTGTCCAGAAAGAGAGCAGCGGTAATTCCCAACTATGACACCGTCAGGATTCAGCATAGGCACAACTTTGAAGACAAAATTATCTCTGAGAATCTACAAGGGAAGAGATCGTTAAAAAAAATGGGAAAAAATCAGATGAAGAAATAAGATAATAACCTCGATTGGAAGTTATTTTAGTTTAGACAGCAAAAACAATTGGTTTCAAGTGATGCGAAAGGTGTTTATCTCCCTTTAATTGAGATGAAGTCATGTCAGTTCTTCTTCTATGTGCCTTGTCCTTTCAGGATGTAGGCGATCATGGCTTTCCACGTCTCCCTATCCCAGGTGGCTCTTAGCATGCTTTCTCCTGTTACACCATGCAACCCCCGTTCTGTCATCCGCTAGCTCAAGCCCATAAATCTAGAATATAAATGTATAGAAACTAACATGGCCACAAAATGAAGGATCAGTTTATATATAGATTATAATATAGAATTGATCCCCTATTTTATACCCACATTATAATTTCTTATAAACAGTTGGCATATATATTCTTCTTTCATGTGCCCTCTCCCTTCAGGACGTCGGTGATCATGGCTTTCCACATCTCCCTATCCCTGATAGCACTTAGCATGCTTTCTCCTGTTACACCATGCAACCCGTTTTGTCATCCGCCTGCTCAGGCCCTTCAAATATGTTATCCACTGCTTTTCCCTGTCTCTTTTTCCTTCTATCTGGCCTGTTAGTATCAGATTCTCCAAGCCCTCCTTCCTCATTGCATGTCCCAGGAACTTTAGCTGTCTCTTCCTGATGTTCAATATTAATTTCCTTTTCGTTTCCATCCTTTCCAAAACCTCATCATTGCTCACATGCTCGATCCATGATATTCGCAGCATTCTTCAGTAGAACCACATTTCAGTTGCTTCAAGTTTTTCCTTCATCGTTGATATTGTCCAGAATTCATTATCATATTGAAGAACTGACATCACATAGCAATCAAGCACTCTCTTCTTTGTTGCTAGAAAAATTTTCCTTTCTCTTAATACTTTACTCAGCTTCTGGAACATGTCCTTTGCCGTGCTGATACGCTTTCAAATCTCTGTGTTACACTTTCCATCTTCTGTTAGAACATTTCCCAGGTAGTTAAATTTTTGTACCTGCTTGATTTTAGAGTCACTCACCTGTATTTGGCATTTTGGGCTGCTTTTTTTGCTGATGACTATGCATTTGATTTTCTTGCAGTTTATTTGCTGTTCTTTTTTGTTACTATCTTCAGCTGCCTTCTGTAGGAAGTCTTGTAGTTTCTTTTCTGTGTCTGCTATCAGCACTGTATCATCTGCATACTTGATGCTGTTCAAATTGTGGCCTCTAATGACAAATCCTGGCATAATATCTCGGGTCCTCATAATAGTCTCACTGTACAAGTTGAATAGATCTGGTGAAAAGACACATCCTTGTCTTTCGGTTACTGAGTGAAATCATGTGGTTGCTGAGTGAAGTCAGTTCATAAGAGTGACAAAAGTGGGTAGTCATTTGGTTAGCTGCCTGGAGTTAATTATGCAGGCAACACACAAATCTAATTGGGAAATATAAAAGATGATCTTGTAGTTTTTCCAACAGAAACTATTTCCGTCTTTTAGTCTTCCTGGTGGAAAAAATGTTCTCAGCAGAGGCATAGAAGATAAATTTGGCTTGCTCAAATTTCCATAGTGAAATATAAATATGGCTACTCCAGAAACACAGAAGAATCTTCTGGCAGCTCAAATTCTTGTTGGGAATTATATCAAGTAAGACACTATACATCTTTATATTTTCACATTACTTGTTGTATACGTGTGTTATAGTTTCTCTGTGAGGGGCAAGTGTAAATATTTGTATGTAGTTTTGTGTATAACTTAGCAATATAAAACTCTTTTTGAGAACAAAGCATGTTTTCCTTTACTTTCAGCTATTCTGTTGCAGCCATGTATTAAGGTGTTACTATATCATAGATAGAATAATGCCCATAATGGAAGAAATGCAAAATAAAATATTCCATTTCTTACATAGCATTTCCATAGGTCAATTACTGTAGTTATATAGCAATTAACTGCTTGACTATTTCAATTAAATATTGATTAGTTAAGTATTTTAATCACATAAAAGCTTAGTTTCATATTTCAGTTGCATAATAATTGATGGATTGATTATTTTAACCTTATTATACTTTACTTGCCAAATTATTTTAATCGTGTAATAATTGATGGGTTAACAATTTAGTCATATGACAATTTATGAACTATTTTAACCGCATATAATTTGTTTGGTCATGTGGCATTCTTTACTTTAGGTCAACTCATGGTGCAACTGAGGGCTAAAACTGAAGGCTGATTTCAAATCTTGTCATCTCACAACTGATTTTAGTTTCAGTTTTGATTTGCACTAGTTCACAGCTGTAGTCAGCTTAAAAAATTCAAAGAAAAAAGTAGAGATTAAAAGCAAATAGGCCTCCAGTTTTTATCCTAAGTTGCACCATGAGTTAGCCTGAAGTAAAGAACCCCACATTTAGTCAACTATTTCTATCAGATGATAATTGAATGGTCAAATATTTTAGTTACTTAAAAATGATTTGTCAAATATTTTAGCCTCATAACTATTGTTTTGTTTGCTATTATAGTAATGTAACAAGGGATTAGTCAACCATTTCAGTCATATTGACTGGTCAATATTTTAGTTTCATAACAATTTATTGGTAAACTTCTTGTCAATTTTTTAGTCACATACCAATGTAACTTGCCATTTTAAGCCTTCTAATGTTTTGTCTTTTTTTTTTCTATAAATCAAAGTATTTTAAGTTTTGTTGGTAGATATTTTAATATTTTCTTTTCAGTGATAAAAACCGCTTGAAAATGTAGAGTAGTAGATCAGATGTATTATATGGAAGGATGTCCTTGGACACAACACCAAGAAATTCCCCAACAATATTGGGCTAATTCTTTTATATGTGAGGCATATGTAAATGTATGTAAATGAGGCCAGTATAATCAAGCCAATAAAAGCAGTAATCAGTGAGCTCTTGAAGCAGTTCACAGTAGTCACTTTGATACTGGACAGAAATAAAAAAAAATGGCTTCATTCATTTAGTTATTAATATTAAAAAATTAGTTTCTTGTCATTTTTAGATTCTGCATATTGTCCATTCATTACTTTTTGTTTTGTTGTTTTAATTTTGTTGCAACGAATACATTATTTGGCTTTCTTCAGATTTATGTTACATGCATTAGTCGAAGAGAATCACAGGATTGAGTGTTAAAAGAACAACAAAAGATTTAAAGAAAACCAGTTTTTTTTCTCTTTTCATCAGACTACATCTACTTGATGTCTTTTCTTATTTATATTGACACATTCACATGACAAGTGTCAGCAAAATTTCACATTATTTTTTTAATGTGCAGGAGCCAATAACACGAAATAACACCATTGGATTTCAACACAACTTGTTTTCTTCATCATCTGCTGAAATATAATTTGGGCAGCCAGTGGTTCATTTACATAAAATATATCAGTCAGTTGCCATATTAGATACATGCTTGGGCGATCATGTCTTGAAAGAAACATGATTCACTGGGTAGAAGATTTTTCCTGCAGTAGGTTGCAATTACTTTCTGCAGTAGACTGGTTGCTAACCAAGGCTATAGAACCCAATTTGTCCTGTTATTTAACCCATAGCTGGAGAGAAGAAATGGATTAATACCTTTTCAAGGGTATTTGCACATAAGTGAATGCAATGAATTCAACTGGAATTTGAACTCAGCTATCCGGTTTCTTATTTCGAGCTGATATCCACTGCACCACAAATCAAATACAAGGGCCATTCAATAAATAAGGTGAAATTTTTGGTATAAGGACTTGTAATACAGATAAAAGCTTACTTTTTTTTTAAATTTTTTCCTTTACTTCTTTTTCAAAGGGATTTAATTTTTTTTGCAGATTGAAAAAAAACTTTGGGAGTTTTGGAGATTAACAAAGATGGTCGACCAAGAAGCATGCTCCAGTATTGAACAGAGGTCAGTTATCAAGTTTTTGGTTGCTGAAGGGTGCAAACCAGTTGAAATTCATAGGAGAATATCAACTGTGTATGGTGCCAAGGTTTCAGCCAAAAAAATGTCTACAAGCTGGCTAAATTGTTTAAAGAAGGACAGAGCAGTGTTAAGGATGAAGACAGGCTTGGGAGGTCTACAGAAGTGAGGTCTCCTGAGTTGATCAAATCAGTCAATGACCTCATTCAGTCTGACAGAAGGGTGACAGTGGATGACATTGCAAGGACTTTGAGCCTATCTGTTGGGACAGCACACAAAATTGTCAATGATGACCTTGCATACTCGAAGGTCAGCTGCCGGTGCCCAAACGGTGTAGACCATCAACGAGGTGGGCTGGGAACTGCTCCCTCATCCCTCTTACCGCCCAGACGTTGCCCCTTCAGACTTTCACCTGTTTGGTCCCTTGAAAGCGTTCACAAGATGCACAAAGTTTGAAAGTAACGATGAAGTTAAAAGTGCTGTTAGCGATTGGCTGAGACATCAGTCCAAAGATTTTTACGCTGAGAGAATATGGAAGCTTGTGCACAAATGGGAAAAGTGTGTGACACTGTTGGGAGACTATGTTAAAGAATAAAAAAAATATGTATGCTTCTATCTGTATTATAAGTCCTTATACTAAAAAATCGACCATATTTATTGAATGACCCTCATATATACACTGGCTAAATTACGAGAACAAAATTTAGAACAGAATTTTTTTAGAGAAAACCTTATGAGATATTGATCAAAACTAATTTGATGTGTAATAATAATAATATTACTGGTTGGTTATGTCATAATTATTATTATTATTTGATTAGTATTTGCATTTTAATTTTTAGCTGTTTTTTTTTTTTATCACAATTTTTCACATTTACTTACCAAGAAATAATAAAAGCATTTTTAGAATGAAAAATCCAAGAAGGGAAATGAAAACCTGCCTGTGCATTTGGTGAGTCTCCGGTGATATAATCTAAGAATCCTTTCATTATCCAACTTGTATTACTTTCC
Source organism: Ascarosepion bandense (assembly GCA_037127315.1). Taxonomy (NCBI): domain Eukaryota; kingdom Metazoa; phylum Mollusca; class Cephalopoda; order Sepiida; family Sepiidae; genus Ascarosepion; species Ascarosepion bandense. The sequence continues at coordinate 313,710 of JBBBDQ010001523.1, forward strand.
CCTGGATGGACACGAGCTGTCATCACAATTACTTTCTTCGGCTGACAATCAAAAAAGACATAATGAGAATTGTGTCATTTGCAAACAGTTAAGACAAATATTGAAAGGATGATTTTAGAAGTGGAAGCAACACTCACAGTGCAACTCAAATCGAAAGGGAAAAATACATGAACATATTGGATATAAAAAGTATTACAATGCTTTTGATAGTGCTTTATATGCATATAAAGAAAAACTGATACGAATGTTTGGACAATGGTTGGGGTGTAACGGGATGCCTATTGAGGTTGGGTGTCGCGGGTTTCTGGAGCATTCAGTTATTTCTTTCCTTTCTAAAATAGGCATCACTGGCAGTGGTTTAAAAAGCGCTTCGCACCGCATTTGAACAACGGTACAGAACGCATCAAGTTGGATTTGGTTGAGATCAAAACAACAAGCAAACAAAATTTGTGTGGTCATCTATAACGTTTTTTTTCTTCCTTCACGAGTGGGTTAATAACGGCAAATGCATTTAAGGAATTTCATTGCCGATATAAACTGCAAAGAGGAACAATCATTTTATTTACTTCTTTATGAGAATATACAAGAGGGACAATCAACAAGTTTATCTTCATACCCTGCCTGGTGGCAAATGCTACTGGTGGCATTAGGGGTGGCGGTCACGCCATAGCCACTGAAACTGTGACATCACCCCTGGTCGCGGCTGATGAAGACAGGGTATCGCACGTGCTAACACACGTTATATGTTACAAAAAAAAATCTAAAATTGTAGTTAGAAATAAAAATACAAAGTCTTCTTTTTTCTCTCTCTCTCTCTCTCTCTCTCTCTTTATATATATATATAGTCATCAGTTTTATCTCATTTTCAAGAATGTAATTTCCTCTTTGCTGATTGCTTCCTTTATGATGATTATATTGATAACTAAATTTGCTGCCAATGTACAGGTTCAGGACTAGAAGCTTCCAGTTTCACCAAAACCCGCTCCCGTTATCCATTCCCTACCACCATTCGGCTTTGGGTGGAGGTGAAATAAAACCAGAGTAGAAGAAAGTGATGATGAAATTAATTTGTTTAAGGTGGACCTCATCTTGCTAGGAAGTGACACACACACTTGATTTCATGACCCTCCCTCTGCTGCAGTAATGGAATGCAGCATGCAAAATCCAATTACGAAACTGCAACAAACTGTCACTGACTCTTAAAATTTTGAGTAGTGCCTTTTTTTGGGAGTTGGTGATTCTTAGTCTGGATTCTCATTTTTGATTTTGCCATCAAGGGTGCATCTACCAGGAGTTTAGAATTTGAATTTAGAATTTTTGGCTGTTTAAAAATTCCTGAAGATACCGAAAGGTTGAAACCTAGGTTGCCGAAATAGCTCATTTTGAAATTAAAAATATCCAAAAGTTCTAAAATAAATGTATTGAACACTTTTTAATACAACTGTGTACTGGTTTAATTTAATTATGACCAAAAACTAACTAATTTATATATATATATATATATATATATAAATTATATAATTCTAGGTGAAGAGGACTCAAGGTTTTTTATTTTGAGTGCTCTGGCATTTATTCTATTATGAACAGTGCTCAATATAATGAGTATTATACAGCTTAATATAATTATGTAGTTATAAATTAATTGTACATTGTGACACGGAAATTTCTATGTTTTGAGATAGATTCCCTTTAAATGTAAATCATCTGCACAACCAACAGCAACATCGCCTGATGATAAGAATCTATCTGGAAACAGAAATTTCTGTGTCGCAATGTACAATTCATAACTATATATATATATATATATATATATATATATAGTATTAAATTGTAATGATGCTTAGTGCCAAAATTGTTGTTTTTCAGTAGTTTACTGATAGGAAGGCATTTTTGGCAAGCAGGGTTTTTTGTCAAAGTGCTCAATATCAAGATAAAATGTTAATAGAATTCATGTGGAGAGGTTTTTCACTGAACTGAGTAGTGTTTTTTCAGTCATGCCAACTTCAAAGTTTAATAAAGGCATTATTACAATGTCTTCACTCTTCAGGATTTTTGTTTATTGCTTTGTTTCCCATTTTTTCCGTATTTATATCAATTTTGGTGTAATTTGATAATTTTGTGCGTGATTCTTTTTGAATTCTGTTTTCTAAATGATGTAGGTAGTCTTTTTTTTAATTGCTTTTATTGTTCTGACTTCTTTTTAGCATGCCTGATTGATGTAGGGTTTATTTTTTGAGTGGTGCAGGTGGTTAATCGCTTTTTTAATGTTTTTAAGTTGTATAGAATTTCCAACTCAGATTGCAAATTTCATTTTACGCATAGATGTATGCCAAACCATATCTCCCATACTTGGTTATAAAACAAAATGTGAACATCTCCCTGTGTCCTTTGTGTCAGTGCCCAAATCTCTGCGGCTGATCAAAAGTCGATCAAACTTGGCCCAGTCCTACATTATGTTTGACTGATCACAAAGCTAGTTTTGGTTGAAATTCATCAAAGTCCGCTGCACAGATGACCTATACAGAGCTGGGAGCCAAAATAAGAAAAAAAAATTTTGTGAAATTAACAATAAAAAGTGAAGTCGTTAGATGTTAAGAAATGTCCTGTTTACTTACGACTACCTTTTTATTGGCACAGATGGTGAGGTGATGGCTAGGCGAATTTCTTCTTCCATTAGTAAATGTTATTTTGCTGCAAATGTTCGTGTAATAATTTCTACACGTACAGTTTTCTCTTCTATGCGTAAGGATGTTTTGCCTCTTCGGCATGTTAATTCAGTTGTTTACAACTTTAAGTGTAGTTGCGGATGCGATTACATAGGCAGAACATCACAGCATTTAGATCAAAGAATCAAGCAGCACCTACCTCGGAAAGTTTTGAACTCTTCCGCTGATACAAACCACTTGGTGAATACATTCGGGTCCTCAATAAGTGAACACATTATTAATAGCAGGAATTGTATAAGTAATTTGAGTGCTGACAATTTTTCGATCCTTGCTAAGTCGCACTCCATTTTCCATCTAAAGGTGCTAGAGTCCATATACATAAGATCCCGGGGGTCTGCTCTCTGTAAGCAGAGAGAATGTCTCCTGGGACTTAGTATTATTGGGCTCTAACATCCTTAATTTTTTTTCCTCACATCACTATTCCATTTCAACTTTTTAGCTATTTATTATAAAAATCTCAGTCTCTAGGCTTGAAAAGTACTGGGCGAAACCGGTTTTCTATTTTAATACGATGTCATTAAAATTTTATAAGGATAAGTCGTTGGATGTTCAGAAATGCCCTGTTCTCTTACGACTACCATTTATTGGCACAGATGGTGAGGTGATGGCTAGGCGAATTTCTTCTTCCATTAGTAAGTGTTACTTTGCTGCAAATGTTCGTGTAATATTTTCAATGCGTACAACTTTCTCTTCTATTCGTAAGGATGTTTTGCCTCTTCAACATATTAATTCAGTTGTTTATAATTTTCAGTGTATTTGCTGATGTGACAACAGAGGCAGAACATCTCAGCGCTTAGATCAGAGAATCAAGCAGCACCTACCTCCAAAAACTTTTAACTCCTCTGCTAACAGTAGCCACTTGGTGAATACATCTGGGTCTTCAATAAGTCAGCACATTATTAATAGCAGGAATTGTGTGAGTAATTTGAGTGCAGACAATTTTTCGATTCTTGTCAAGTCACACTCTATTTCCCATCTTAAGGTGCTAGAGTCCATATACATAAGATCCCAGGGGAGTGCTTTCTACAAGCAGAGAGAATGCCTACTGGGACTTAGTATTATTGGGCTCTAGTATTCCTTGAAATATTTTTTTTCTCTTTCCCATATCACCTTTCCATTTCATCTTTTAGCTATTTATTATAAAAAATCCCAGAGTTAAGGCTTGATAATGTTCTGGGCGAAATCGGTTGTCTAGTTTTAGTTCTTAAATAAAAATGTCATCAAAACTCTCTATATTTCTTGCTATTATTAAGTTTTGTCCGGTTAAGCATTTTTTAAATAAAATGTTTATATATATATATATATATATATATATATATATATATATATATACACATTCTGTTCTGTTTGACTGTATCACTCTTGCATGCAGACAATTATAATTCCAACCCAAAGCTTCTATAGGGTTTAAGACTTTATCTGTTGGTTGTTCTGGCACAAGGCTAAAGTTGGAGGTTCTTCTAAAGCAGACAGTCACATGGCAATATGTCTCTAGTGTTAACTTAACCTGTACCAGTCTAACTCTAACTCCAAACTCTCACTCATGAACTAACTGTCTGTCAAATCTACCTCATGTGTCATGTCTCCATTGGGTCTCTCTGGTCTGCACACACTGTTTTTTGATCTGCGCCAGTTTCTGTGTTCTCCAGGTCTCTCGGGTCTCTGTCTTGATTGCATTCTTTATAGTCTAATCTCCGGTCTGTGTCTCTTCATGGCTGTCAACTTTTCCTCTTCACATTGTATACATCTTTCTCTCTCTGTCTCTCTCTCTCTCTCTCTCTCTCTCTCTCTCTAGCAGCGGATGATTGCCCAATGCCACCCAAGCCCACACTGAATCTCTTGGTGTGGCTGGTTGAACTCAATCTCTACTCAACCCACTGACACTTGTTTATATTGAGCCTAGCATCATTGAGCAGGGGTGGGAGTAATGCACTCTTGGTATGCTAGCATTTTCAAACGACCACTCAGTCCTCCTTTTGGTCACCTGATCTATCTTGTCTCCTTCTTCCCTGTGTGTGCTTTTACTACTGCCCAAGGGGTGGAAATGTTTTTCTGACTTTCCCAAAATCCCACTGGGGCCTTTTTTCTCATTGGTCATCTGATCAACCCCCTCTCCTCTCCTCTGTGAGTGCTTCTTACTGCTGCCTGAGGGGGTTTAGTCCAGCCCAAACAGCGAAATCTAATTGTTGCTCCAAATTTTTCCTATCGAACCTTGGTGTGTGGTTGCCCATCACATTTGTGTTTTATCATTTCAAACTGCCCCCTGCCAACAAGTGACAAAAAAAGGAGACAATCTCTTGACCAGAGATGTTTTTAATTATCTAGGCTTTCTTGCTTTGTATACAAATGTCGTAAGAAATTACCTAGCTTTTAATTATCAGTGCCACAAAGTTCCCTTAAAACAAAGAAACTTTATTTCTAAGAATTCCATCTCTCTTTCTGATCAGGGATGGCCTGTCCCTAAGAGTCATAAAATTCTTTCAACAATTTCCTATGCAAGGGAAAAGATTCTGTTTCAAATCAAATCATAGTCAGCTGTCATTTTACCAAGAGTTGTTAAATTTTAACAATAATTGAGAGACTCACCTTTTCGCAATAATGGCTATCTTAAATTTAGTGAGAAGAAATCATACAGAATTTTTATCTTTCTGACCAAATTTTGTGGCCGGTATCTAAGAGCCATAAAAACTTTATCTCGAGTGGTTGTTTGTTTTTGATGGCCATAAATATATTTATTTATTTTTCTTGGGTGGTCTTTTTAGAATATCCTTCACCTAGCTTTTAGTGAATGAAGAAGAAAAAAATATTCAATTATTTTTTTCAATTTTTCCTCTCGGCACCAGAAATAGTGTTACAAAAAAATAAGTTTCTGATAGATTCTAGAAATTTCCAACACCAATAAGCACTCCTCCTCCACCACACACACACTATGATGTTATTAAATATTTTTTAAGAGTTGAGCCACTTTTAATACTGAGTGACTGAATCAGGAAATTCCTCCTACCTTTCCATCTCCTTGGTTCTGAGATGAATTTGTAATGGTCAGAATGTAGATGTTGTTGCCAGCTAGAGTCTTGCACAAAATGCGTTGATAGCAAAATTTTGACTTGTAAGGATCAGTGTTGCAGTTGATCAGGTACATCTGAATCAAGAAAAAAAATCCATTCAGTGGAAACCAATTTTACAAAGAGAATCTAATTGGACTGAAATATATCTGAGGCCAAAATTGACTTTGTCAAACAAATGACAGATAAAATATTGATTTGTTGAATATGACAAAATATAATTGGTGAATTATACAGATATTTCTTTAGAATGGGTATTTTCTGTCTCAAGCCTGGTCAGTACCTAGATGGGTGACTACTTGGGAATACCAGGTGCTGTACACTTGGATGTGTGGGTGGTGTAATGGATAATAGCTCAGAATTGTTAATCAGAGATCAAAGTTTCAATTTCACTTGGGTTCGTTATATTCACTTATATGTAGAAATACCCTTGGGAAAGGTATGAATCCACTTTTTTCTTACCTCAGCATGGGTTAATTAGTAAGAATGTATCACTAAATCATTATCATCATGTTAAAACTTCTTAGAACATAAAAATATTTTCTGGCTTTAAATAATCGGCAAAGGGGTCAATAAGTCATAGAATCAGTTCATCTAATTTTCTGTTCAAGAAAATTATCATGAGAAGTTACTCAGAATCTATTAACAGATTTGTTTTTTTATGGGTTATCGACCTTTACTCAGAATATAAAGAAGCAAATTACAAAAACATTCTGGATCTGGAATAAATGTAACAAAATTGTTCTTCATTAAACCTGACTTTGTCTCAGGTCAACAGTCCATGCCCAATTGGTTAGGGACATGGTTAGTATTTTATGACAATTGACTATGTTGCCAGTAAAACTGAGATGTAAGTACTTTAAAGTAACCCTGCCTCCAGAAGTAGGAAAAGAAAAAATAAAAGCTTTACATGCAACATAGATGCATATTAATTTTAAGGAATTAATTAATTTTTACACATGATCCAGTGTTATTTCTTATTATATTTTGTGGATACACATCCTTCAGTAGACATCTCCCTTTCTTAAGCGATATAGTTTTGTCTACTGGTCTGGATTTTTCAAGTCTTTGATGATAGACTAAACTATCGCCCGGTTAACACTCCACCCACGTCCATTGAACAGGTGTAGAGGCTCATCCCTTGTTCCCTGTTTAGGATGTGGTTTCCGGCTTTCTCTTTTCCAATCTTTTCACTCTTACGTAGCCCCCTGCACACCAGTGGTCTTACCGCCTTGCTCGGGGTGATATGATTTAAAAAAAAAAAAAAAAAAAAAAAAAAAAAAAAGGACACATTTTCTTTAACAGAGCTTCCTAGTAGATGAAAATATTCAATGGAGTCCATCGAGAATCAATGATGACCCAAAATAGCACAAGTTGGTATGATTGCAATGATTTGCGCTGAGTCACAACGACTCTCTGTAATTCTCCTACAGTCCCAGGGCACAGTGTGTGATGGGTGAGAAGAGAAAGTATCCCACAGGGAATGCATGATAGTACTGCATTTTATTAAGTGCCTTCAGGTCCCGCTCTCCGGATTTTCCAGGCTGGTTTAAATTAAGTGTTTTCCTTCTAGACTGGTTGTTACCCTAGGCTACAGACTCCTTCGGTCCTGCTATTTAACCCATAGCTGGAGAGAGAAAAGATGGATTCATACTTTTCCCAAGGGCATTAGTACATAAGTGAATATAATGAACTACAAATGGAATTTGAAATCAGATTTCCATTTTCTCAATCTGATCCACAATCTATTACTCCACCATGCCTCTGTTGTTTTTAAGCAATAAATTTTCATCAACTGGCCTTGGTTTTTTTCAAAAGCCTTTTATAAGGACACATTTTCCTTTTGAAAGTTACTAAAAAAAGACGGACTAGTAGATGAAAATGTAATGCTTAAAAAACAGAGGGGCCTACTCAACCACATGCATATTCACTTAATATAATGTATACAGTAATAATAAATAGATAGACAGATAAGTAATATATATATATATATATATATATATATATATATATATATATATATCAGCATACAGTGTGGGTATAGAAGAATCTAAAGGAGTATCCTGTACATACAGTGGTAGAATAATTCTCTAAGAGAGCTCTAAATATATATCTACATTAATACATATAGAGCAAATATAAGAAAAATTAAGGCAGACATGTTATTTCATGGTAAATCAGAAGTGTAGGCTTATTTCAGGTGAACCATCATCAGCTTCCGTCTTTATTTTACAAAGGATTTTACACAAACCATATATATACATACACTAACAGCCATAATTATTAGGCCACTCCAGTTTTTTTAAAAGGAATTATGTATTTCATACTATTTTTAATGGATGAAATACTAAATGAAAATAGAATGGTACTTTTGTTATTATTACTTTGCAAAATTTTGCAAGGCAAGGAAGCAAAGATAAACTTGTCCGAATCTCCCTAAATTTTCTTCATTCTTTCATTGATGAAACTGCAATATAGGTAATTATTAAATATTTATAAATTCATTTGATGCACATGTTATTGTGCAGTATTAACAAAAGAATGATTCTATTTTAATTTACAAATAACCCACTTGGCAATAAATACTAAATGTATGTAATACATCATTTTTTTAAAACACTGGGGTGGCCTAATAATTATGGCCGGTAGTATATATATATATATATATAAGTAGATAATCTAATATTTAAGTTTGTAAATAAATATTCTGAGTCTTTCTTTGTATTCATTCCTCAAATGCAAAGAAAGTGTGGTGAACAGGAAGTTATCTATTCAACGGCTTAAAACAAAATGACATATTTTAGTTTTTGCATCTGAGGATTGATGCAGATCTTGTTTGAAAAACACTTTAAAAGAAATATACATATATTAACCAATCTGAGAACAAAAAATATATTTGAAATTGATTCTCTTTTGACTTCTAAAAAAGAGTTTGAGTAATTTTGTCTACTCTATTCAGAAGATCCAATTTCAGTGCTTCCCTTGACACAAGCCAGGCAGACACTATTGGCTTACCCTCTCATCCTCACTCTCTCTCGTGCTGCTTTTATCTATCTCTCCTTCTTCTTCTTCAAAAAAAGAATATTTTTGTAAAGCCAGACACAAAGAAAAAGACACAGGAAACGAACATTTAACTGAGTAGTTACATGAAAAACATTGTGGTGATACCAGGGACCTGGATGTTTGCCCTCAGCATCCAGAAAGCAAATGACCAAAACTGGTCTCTGCGCATCTGGGCTCCACGCAGAAGTCCCGGAGGTAAACCAAAAATGAATAAATATCAAATTCCTTTTACGGACCTGTAGCAGAACTCTGGATCCTGATTGTTCATCAAATCACAAAATTCAAAATATGTCAGAGAAACGGTTTTTCAATAGCTAAAGAAAAAAATCGTTCTTTGAGCCACACCACGATTGAATTGAATATTTAAGGGTGGTCTCTAACCAGTCATTTCAGAGGAGGCATTTTGCTGACACACATTAAAGATGTAACTCTCAACTTCAAGTGACCTGAACATTGTCCCCTCCCTCTCTCTCTCTCTCTCTCTCTCAACAATTACTGCTACAAACTTTGAACACAAACTCTACTCATAACTTCTTACTAAGGTTTATAATTGAACATTAATTTCTACAACTCTTGTTATTCCTTCTTTTAATAAATTTCTTTTTTACATTCAAAGTGTATATTTTATTATTCCACTATTCTACACTAATCCACACATTCCAACTGCCGACAACCAACCTTCTGATGAAAACCCTTCTGATGAATATCATTTAACATAAATCCTGTAAGCTGTAGGGAGTTCGGTTAAGAAAGACACAAGGCCAAAAAAAAGAAACATTAACTAGCTCCCTATACTACAACAGCAATGACTACAATGCCACTCCACTCAATATACAATTCTCATCAAATTTCAATCTATTACTACCTTCCCACATTCAACAAACTAAACTCTTCTTACCAACCTTGTACCAGACAACATTACTAAACATTTCTGATCAGCCTTGCACAAGACATATGGACATTACTCATTTTATAATATACAGAATTGTTAATGTTTATAAAAGATATTTTAATACATCTTGATTGTTTTTTGTTTTCATACATTTCTAAACAAGGCCAAACCAAATTAAATCTAACCGCTAATAAACTTACCTGATCCACCATAAAACTTTCATATGTGCAGTTTGTAATATTATTATTATTTCTATTCAATGGGATCTGAACATTTCTGTTCTAGAAACAGGGGAAAATAAAAGTCAGTCAATCATTATCCCAACTTTTGAAAAGTTGGAGAAGGAATAAATAGACACGTGTGATTATTGTTCTATCACCATCACTGTTGAGAACTGTGGTGATACTGAGCAAAAGCGATGGACCGGATGTTAGTGCTTTCGCGACCAAAAAGCAAATGACCAAAAGTCGTCCGTGTGCATCCAGGTTCACGCAGATGTTCCGGTTGAAAAATAAAAATTAATTAAATATTAAATTTCCAGTTTGTGAGCCTACACAAATTTTATTTATCGGCCAATGGGAAGCCCAGAATCAAATACAAGTGTGAAATCCAAATGATCACCTGCAATCCAAAAAGTGGAAATAAAAAGCCGAGACAGAAAGCACCCAGCCAGACAGACCGACACATACATGGACTGACTCGAGAGAGAGAGGAGAGTAATTAGGATCTCCCTTGACCTAAGTCAAGTGGCTACTATGCTCACCTCCCCTCACCTCTCTTTCCTTCTTCCCTGCCTCAAAAACTACTTACTGACCTAAGGAGCGAATACATCAAAGACATTCCTTACTTACACGCTCCCAAAGTCCTCAGCATTAATTCTCTTTCAGCATTTTATTGCCATGAACATTTTAACCTCTGTTGGATCTATACTTCAAATATTACTTCAATTGTAAAAACATTAATTGATATGTGTATGTATAAAATGTTAATTTTCTACTCAGATTGCCTTTCTTGATTTGTAATCATTTTATGACTTATAGTGGGCTATCTACAGCAAGGCCAAATTCCATTAACCTGCAACAGTATACAACTACCCTTCACTAAAATGGACACCCACTACAAACGGGAAAAGAATAGATAAGCAGCCCCTATAGAACAAGCAATTTAAAGTTCAGGCTACTGTGTTCCTCTGTCAAGTATTGAGGAAAGGAAGGTGTTATTTGAACATCAAGTAACTAAATGAACTGAATTTTGTTACAAACTTTTTTTAATAATTTCACCCCAAGCAAGGCAAAAAATAGCAAGGAGGGTAACTGAGAGTGAAAAAAATAGACAGGACAATAAAAGGACAGGGTTCAAGTAGAAAGGTGATGATTTGAGATTTATCTGCTAGATTGATTCGTTTAATCATTTCATCCCAAGAAAAGTCATAAAATCCACTAAGATGCAACTGGTTGCTCAGTCCTAGGTATGACGGTAAATTGCATCCGTCAGCAAGGCCTCTGATTGGGAGGAGCATGGAACCACCTCTTAATTGCTGTTGTTCCCAGGTCCACCCTGATCCAGAGTAGTAGCACCTGTTAGGGTCCCAGCTATGGGCAAATAGTTAACCTTCAAACTGGGGTCAAAACATTATGAAAGTATAAAAATAGACTTTTATAGAAATATTTACATAAAAATAGACTTTTATAGAAAAATACACATTTTTTAAGGAAAAATATAACCAACAATATATTATTGAAGCGAAAAAAATCATTACCATAATACATTTTTTAAGAAAAAAATTATTGCCATGATACATTTTTGAAGGAAAAAATAATTAATAAAAAATAAATTTTTTCATCAAAATTTGACTAAATCAACCTTCTCACTATAAACATTAAAAAAAAACAACTTAAAACCCTACCTTTTTGGCATTAAATAACCCACAGAGTTTGATATGCCGTTAAACAAAACTCAAACTCAAAATTTGTTGCTGAGAATAAAAAAAAAAGAGAGAGGACAATAAAAGAACAGGATTCAAGGAGGCAGAAGATGTCAATTGATGTTTCATTTAAATTTCTGAAGATCGTAGTAGGAAAATAGAAAGCTGAAAATTCCACAAGCAAAAAGTGCAAGAGAAGAAACAAATAGCATAAAACTTATGGTTACAACAAGTAATTTTAACAATGAAAGAATGAGACCTAACTACCAATATAGTTAAATTCCAATGGAGAAAACTCATTAGAGCAACTACCATGAAAATATTTATAGAAGAGGCAATGGGAAGCTACATTATGGCATTGGAAAAATGTTAAGGTCATTTTTGTCATTATTCCAAGACTTTGAACAATCTTCAGAATGTGTCAACTTTAGTTTTGTGCGACATGTGGCTGACAGAACCTTGCTTAAAGTTTCTTTAAATCTTCTAAATCAAATGCAGAAATGTCTTGTCCAGGATGTTGCAGAACCAAATGAGTGGCACAACTGATCAATACTTCCAACGATGGTGCTACATCTATGCCAGAATGTTAAAGCAAGAAGGGACAAAAAAAAAAAAAAGCACTTGAAAGAGACGCCCATCCAACCACATCTCTACATTTGGTTGGCATGATTGGCATTATCCCAGACATAGTGTTTATGTCTGACTAGCAGTATAGGCCGGCGTTGCTCGCGTGTAATGAAAGCTTTAAAACTAATCCATGGTCCTGGAGTTCAGACTCTTTGGATGTTGGCATGAAAGACTAAACAGCAAGAGTTGTTTCCAGTTAAAGCGAAACTGAAAGAAAAATGAATGGATGTAAGTCAAATTTTGATTTCCTGGTATCGATATCAAATAAGATTTTTTTGTCGTAAACTGAATTTTGAAGGCTAAATAAGTCCTCTGAGTAAATGGTATCATAGCTGAGACTAAGAACTACAATTATACCTACTTAGGGCCAAACCCAAAGCAAAAACTAAAATAAAGGGGCTGAAAAACATACAGACATACAGGCAGATAAACCAACACACACGCAAACATCTTGCCTTTTATATATATTATCGATTTTCTGCACTATTGTATGAACTGTAACCTTGAAACTTCTGAATATCGTTTCTTATGTCTTTGTCTATGAGTGTATCAAAGTTGATTAAAATCGGACCACTCCTTCTATAACCCGATTTTTTCGATTATCGATTTTCGATATTTATCAGGAGTACCTCAACACAAAACCTAGCTAAGAACACTCGCAGACGCTTATAGTACAACTGTGTAAATTTTTTAAAAGAAAATCGGTTCAGCCGTTTTGGAGTCTATAGGTAACGAACACACACACACACACACACACACACACACAAAGTTCCATTTATAAATAAGGTTAGATACTGGGGCCATAGAGAGACACAGACATAGCATGAAGTGCTGCTACATTTAGTGACACTTACTCATAGTGTCTCATTGATGCATCAAGAATCTTTGAATAGTAAAAATACATTTCAGGAATTCAATATTATCACCTCAATTTATTATTATTCACTAGCGAAACCCATAGAATTTCCACGGAAGAATAATTATGATTTCATGGAAAAATATTTTTTTAGCATACTACAAATGATAGTAACGTCTTCATACATAAAGGTATTGGATAATGAAATAACAAGGAAGTAAGTAACTAAGGAAGGAACAAGCAGAGTTACAATACAAATTTAGTGAATCTTAATTAAGAACCAAAAGACAAGGTGTTTGAAAATAAGAAATAAACCAGACCTGAGATAGAAGAAATGTCATTTCTTCATAACACTGGAGATTGATGCTTTTCTTTCAAGCAACCTAATCTTGTTGAATTATCTCACCTGAAGATCTGTATAGGTGTACGGATAACAATGAGCAAAGTAAACGGTGTCGTCATCATACGAAAATTCAACGAGCCAGGTGAGGCTGAAGAAAATTCGATCATTCTCATCATCTCCACATCTGGGAAAAAAAGACGAAAACATAACAGCACCATTCAATGATATTGTCAAGAGAAATATATTTTGATACGTTGACATCTATATGGGTCATATGACATTTGTTTAATCAGAGATATAAAAATGCTTTTAATTTTATATCAGTTTTCTTTCAAGTGAAAACCAATTTTTCAGTTGTTCTTAATCCATTAATGCATATCTTCCCAATTTTGTAATGTTGGCCGTCAAACGGAGAGGAATGGCAGAAACCTCAAGAAATGTGGGATTTTACAGTCAACATTAACACATTGGCTCCTACACAACCCACTTGTGGGTCATGGTGGTATGTCTGCAATGCCCACGTGACCATCTGGTGGGTTGTTTTCCATTTTCTTTTCTATGATGCTTATTGGGATTGGGATGCTATTGGTTATGAGATCATGTGACACCAGAACCATTTTTTTTTTTAAATACTGTCCTGGTGTTTATTTCTGTCTTTGCTTCACAAATCATCCTGGGGAAAAATGGATTGTCCAAATTATAACTGACACATTCTTTTTTTATTTGTCTATATTTCTGAGATGAGGTAGTATTTACAGTATTTACATTATTTGGACTATTGTCCTTATCTTTGTTGTCATTTGTATGACGTTTCGGCCATTGTACATTCCAGCCTTTTTCAGGTGCTAGGAATTTCGAATTAAATCCTTTATTACAACCACTGGGGTATATGAACTTCATTCCTTGCCTAGAGCCTCTTTTGATAGTCATGACTTTCTTTTCTTTCTGATCGAATGCCAATGATAAGATCATGGGGATTAGCAATGTGAGAAAGCCGGATTCATTGAATTTGTGTCTTTTCTAAAGATATTAATAACACAAGAATTTTTAAGTGGATTTCATCATTGGTATGTTAATCCTATTTTCCAGATTGATAACCATAAGTTATTTCACACAGACACATAACAAACATGATATACAATTAAAATATGTAATGTATTTATAGTCATTTATATAAAAAGGTTAATAATTTGATGATGATGTGAATAAACATTAAATATCAACAAAATCACCCACGAATTGTTTGTTAATCAAATATTGACGTCCTGTTTCCAATATATTTTTTATCCTTTCTTTTAATAGCAAGCAAAATAATGTTCTGATAATAACATAATTGATATTTCTTGTTTCTTAATCAAAAATTGATTGCATAGTTTGTTTGGCATATTTAATATTTTAAACTTGCCCAATTCACATACATATTTTAAAGTTGCCCAAATCACATACTTATATATATATATATATACTTAGTTTGTGGTCCTAATAGGGTTAGACCAGTACACATTTGTATTAAAAAGTGTTCAATACAATTATATTGCAGAACTTTTGAATATTTTCCATTTTTAAATGAGTTATTATGCTACCGAGGTTTCTACCATGAGTGGTGTCTTCAGGTGATTTTTAATAACTGATTTTACCTTTTACCGTTTTTCTTTTTAAGAACGCTCTTGTAAGGGTGTTTTATTTGAACGTTCATGTGGCTGGGAATTTATGAACGTACAAATTTTAAATTAAAACGGATGATGGCATTTTCATCCATGAAAGTTCATAAAAGAACAGAAATTATGACTAAATGCCTCCACACTAAGAAATACCTCTTAGGTTCATACAACCATGGATGAAAACGTCATAATTCACTTGAATTTAAACAATGCGCATTCATAAATTCTCTACCACGTGAATGTTCAAATAAAACATCATTACGAGGGCATTCTTAAAAAGAAAAATGGTAAAAGGTAAAATCAGTTATTAAAAATCGCCTGAAGACACCACTCATGGTAGAAACCTGGGTAGTAAAATAACTCGTTTAAAAATGGGAAATATATATAAATATTTAGTTTTGGTTTTAGGTAAATACTAAAATGTTTTAATATTGAAATATGACAATAAAATCCAATTTTATACAAGTTTGTGAGCTTTTTTAGTTTTGTTTTCAGGTAAAGACTAAAATGTTTTAATATTTTATTGTCATATTTCAACATTTTAGTATTTACCTAAAAACAAAACTAAAAAACTCACAAACTTGTATAAAATTGGATTTTATTGTCTCATATATATATATATATATATATATATACACACACACACACATTTATGTAGATGTGTGTGTCCATGTAAAAATATAAGTGCATGTGTGAGTTGTACAGGAGAGAGTGTTGGGTCACTGACCTGAGGTTGTTCCTGTAATATTTGATGTGGTTTCCTATCCTCTGCCATCCTTTTGGTTGTTTAAGATCAGACGCAGCTTTTTCACTGTACAGCAATGGCTTCATGCCATAATTGTACAAACTATCACTCTATAAAAGACACAGAAGCAACAATAAATCAAAATAGAACTTAATTAATTGACATGTAATGACAATATAAAAAGCAAAACAGGCACTGTATATTGTTAATTATATATATATATATATATATATATATGTATTTTAGACATGTCAGATTAAATAAATTGCAAACATTGTGTCTTCTTATCTTTAATAAAATCCGTTCATACTCACAGATAATCTTTCGCATATTGTAATTGAGAGATGTCAGAAATGAGCTGTAATGTTGACAGATGTTATTATCATTTATTTCTCAAGGTACCCAAGTACTTTCAATCTCCTTCCGAGATTTCCTTTCTTTCATGACAATGTTACAGCTCATTTCTGACATCTTTCAATTATAATAAGTGAAAGATTATCTGTGAATATGAACGGATTTTATTAAGAATAAGCAGACAAAATGTTTGCAGTTTATTTAATCTGACATGTCTAAAAGAAAATTTGCTGCCTAAATACACAAATGTTAAATTTATTTAAAATTTGTGTATTTAGGCAGCAAATTTTCTTAATTGACATGTAATGACAATATAAAAAGCAAAACAGGTACTGTATATAGTTAATTATATATATATATATATATGAAATTATTTGTTTGAACATTGTTTTTGATCGATACACATATTTAAGTAGATATTCTGTTTTTAATCAAACAGTATTATATACTTATTTCTACCAGCCTGATTATTTATGATAAATTTTTGTTACAAAAATGTGTGTCATTTGGCAGGATTTGAACCTGTGACTCCTATCCATATAGGGGAAGCCACCAATTGATCTGGCGTGTATTAGACCTCTCGACCATGAATGACCAACAGTCTAAACGACGTCAAATCAAGCCTATATAACACAATTTTCGATTCACGCAAATAACCATATCTGCTCTGAAATGTATCGTAATGTCAACAAATGTAAACATGTTATGGAAATTAACGAAGATTAATGAAATAGTTATTGTTTACATTTGTTGACATTACGATACATTTCAGAGCAGATATTTTCTATTTGTTCTTTTTCTTTATCAT
This sequence comes from Ascarosepion bandense, assembly GCA_037127315.1. Lineage (NCBI taxonomy): Eukaryota > Metazoa > Mollusca > Cephalopoda > Sepiida > Sepiidae > Ascarosepion > Ascarosepion bandense. The sequence continues at coordinate 330,774 of JBBBDQ010001523.1, forward strand.
CTTGTTGGATTTTGATACAAATATTTGACTCTCTCTCTCTCTCTCTCTCTCTCTCTCTATATATATATATATATATATATATAAACAAGTTGCCATTACCACACCAAGCTATAATGCACTTTAAAAAAGGGATCATATTTTATTAATAAAACAGAATACAAAAGTAACACAGTGTTTAAAATTTAAGGCACCTTTCGACCAACCCTTCTTCATAACAAAAATCGTTAGTAATTTAAAACTAAGCAGCTAATAAGAAAATTTTTTTATTAACGACTTAAGATAAAAATGTAAACTACTTAAAGGATAAGGGGAGTGGGGAAAAATATCCTTTGTTAGGTAATGGCTTCTCTGAAAAGGGCCAATTTGTCTTAATTCTTGCTGCATAATTGACCTCCCATTGACACTCATATTGATATACAACTAAACTGCTTTGATGGGCGAGCAAAACATCCTTACAGCACAGAGAGAAAAGCCCTTCTAATTTATAAAAATGCTCTGGACCATAATAGCACTGAAACACTGCTTAATGAAAATAGAAATTTTATCGGCATATGTCTGACTAACAAGACCAATCCACAGGACATATGCAGGGCATTTAGATGGCCCATACATCTTAGCCTCACTGAACTTAGCAATAACACATTCAGGATAGCCATTCATCAGAAATAGTTGTTTAATTTTCTTTAGCTCAGCATCGAGTTTGCACTCAGAACATAGCATCAGAGCCTGATGGGTAAGACGCTAATAAAATTAATTTTCCTGTTTCTGGGAGCAAAAGAGTCCCAAGTTAAGTAAAACCCGGAGAAAGTTGGTTTACGATAAACACTAGTAATAAGGCACAAAACTGTTCTTTCTACTAGTACATCCAAGAAAGTTAACCAATTATTCTCTTCTACCTCCGTAATATATTTTAGCACAAGATGGAAATCATTCAAATGTGAAAAGAACTCTTCCTTATTAGAAAACAACGTAAACGTATCATCAACGTAGCAGAAGTAACAATAGGGATTATCAATCTTATCAAAAAGCTGTTTCTCATGAAAGCCAACAAAAATGTTGGCCATCAGAGAAGCCAATGAACTACCCATAACTAATCCATCTATTTGTCAATACATGGAATTATTGAAGCAGAAGGAGGCATATTTAACCATCCTCTCCATCAACTTGACAAAGACACTTTCAGGAAAAGATGGAGACTTTGTGGGGCTACAATACAAAAGGTCGGCACAAATATCAATTGTTTCATCAATTGGGACATTTGTGAACAGACTTGATATATTGAACAACACAAAATAATTTTAATTTTCACATATATTCAGCAAACTGAAACAAGTCAGGCACACAATACTCTGAATAGAATACTAACAACAGATCAAGAACTTCAAACAACCACTTATCCAGGCTGTGTTGGGCTGAACCCAGCATAGACAAAATGGGTCTAAGTGAAAAGTCTACTTTGTGAATTTTTGGTAACCCATTTAAGGATAAATCTAAACTTATTTATAAATGGAACTTTGTCTGTGTGTGTGTCGGCTGAACCAATTTTCTTGAAAATTTACACAGTTGTACTATAAGCGTCTGTGAGTGTTCTTAGCTAGGTTTTGTGTTGAGGTACCCCTGATAAATATCGAAAATCGATAATCAAAAAAAATTGGGTTATAGAAGGAGGGGTCCGATTTTAATCAAATTTGATACACTCATAGATAATGACATAAGAAACGATATTCAGAAGTTTCAAGGTTGCAGTTCTTACAATAGTGCAGAAAATAGATAATATATATATATATAAAAGGCAAGATGTTTGTGTGTGTGTCTCTTTATCTGTCTGTATGTCCTTTATACAAATCCACAATTTTTATCCGATTCTCACCAAACTTCACACAAACATTCTTTAGGCTGAGGCTGAGCTCCAGAACCGTGGATTAGTTTTAAAGCTTTCATTACACCCGAGCAATGCCGGGCTATACTGCCAGTATTATTATAGATTTCTTTAGTCAGAAATTTTCTTTTATAAAATTCTTACAATTTCTTCTGTAAAGGTATTATCACAACTGACGTCTCCTAATTTCCGGAATTCACTGTTATGATTTAAAATACAAATATATAGTGACATAAATTAATAAATATACATATGATGGTGCATATCAGGTTGAAATATGCATCTGATGATTGCATAATGCATGAAACTTTGAACTGTGCCATTGATGTAGGATAATATGTATATTTATTAATACATTGTTATTTCAGTCATACCAACTTCAAAGTTTTATGGGCTATTTGCTTTTTCTTTTTGGTCAATTTTGATTTCTTTGTGTGTGAGTGATTTTTTACTTGATGTAGTAAATAACCCTGAAGAGTGAAGACATCAAAATAAACCTCTCCAGATTAATTCTATTAACACTTTGTCCTTATCTTGATATAACTGGCACTTTATGACAAAAAATTTGCTTACCCAAAGTGCCTTTCTGTCAGTAAACCACTGAATATCATCACAATTAAACCTATAATTAAATGGTTATAAATTCAGAATTTATTTGGCAGTTGTAAAAATACAAGCTGCTTCATCAGACCTGAAAAATCAAATAGTTTAATTAAACTCAGAAGATTAAAAAATTTTTTAGGTTAACACAGAGAGGAAATATTGAGGTTATGTGAAGGGTAGAGGTGTATACAATTTAACATTGGAGTAGTGACCATACCAGAAATGTCATAAAAATCAAATAATGCATACACCAACCCACACATATACAAAAAATCTTAAAGAAAAAAACACTAATAAACAAGAACAAACAAGAAAAAAGATATAGCTGTACACAAAACAAATGCACACCACGTTGAATACACCAGTTCTCGCTCGATCACCGAAGTTAGCAACGTTGAGCCTAGTCAGTACTTAGATGGGTGACCGCTTGGGAATACCAGGTGCTGTAAGCGTTTAGTGACGGATGTGTGTTGTGGTGCAGTGGATACCGGCTTGGAAAGAGAAATCAGTGAGCCGAGTTCGAATTCCAGTTGAATACTCTGCATTCACTTAAGCACTGGTACCCTTGGGAAAGGTATTAATCCATCCATTCCCTCCAGTTATGGGTTAAATAACAAAGGTAGGACTTGGAGACCCTGCTCTTAAAAACAAATCCCAATGACTCTTGATACTCGAAAAGAAAAATGTTGTAAAAATAAAAATAACCTTACCCAAAATCATTGGTTATGACCTTAAATGATCCCATAAGGATTGACAGGTCGTTAAACCTCAAAACAAACAAACAAACAAATCTAAGAGGCCAAATATGCACACATTAATATACACACTGAGGAGAAAGAACAGTATGTCAAAGTCTGTCAAGATCTCTGTCAGCATGTTGCTGATGACCTATCTTTTATGTCAAGGAACATCTCTGGTGACAAAAGTTGGGTCTATAGGTAGGAACATGAGACAAAGCAGCAGTCAACACAGGGGAAGAGCCCTTCATCTCCACAACTGAAGAAGGCACAAGAGAGCCACAGCTATAGAGCATGCACATTGTTTTTTTTCTCAACATCTGCAGTATTGTACATCGAGAATTAGCTCCTCAAGGCCAGACTGTCAATTGAAAGTTCTCCTGCAACTTTTTGAGGCATTTGAGGGAGGACATTCAGTGAAAGCAACCAGATCCGTAGAGTACAAAGAATTGACTTGTTCACAATGACAATGCACCCTGTCACTGAGCTCTCCTTACTTGTGAGTTTCTAGCCAAAAATATTCTATTGCTCCAGTGTCCATCCTACTCACCAGATTTAGCACTTATGAACTTTCATTTCTTTTCCAATTTGAAAATGCATCTCAAAGGTTGTTGTTTGAACACCATTGCCATGATCCAGATTGGACCACAGAATGTCCTCAACATGCTTAAAGAAAACAAATTTCAGGCTAGATTCCAAAAGTGGCAGGAACACTGGGACTGGTGGCATTGCTGTGCAAGGTGGCTATTTAAAGAAGATAATGTTAAAACAAAAAAAAAAACATAGGTAAATATATTATTTTTTTTCATATAATTAGTCTGGGAACTTTTTAATGCCACCTCACATCCACACTGGATGGCAGAACCACCAATTTTCAAGTAGAACTTGAGGATGATTGGTCCCAGTATAGATGGAATGGTGAGTCTTAACAATAATGTCCTGAACTGGTGGAACTAATGAATGTAGTTTCTCAGATTTTCCCTGGAAACGGTAATAGAGTTACAGACTTGCAATTGTTTTCATCTGTGGGAGAGGGTGTTGCAGAGTAGAAAATAATTCATTACGCACACAACTGCATAAACATTTTTTTAACTCTGTCAAGGCTGGAAAATGAGGATTGGGAAGTCCTCACCCAGATATGGCAACAGTAGTCTATTTTTGACCTGGGTCACTCCCTAAATTTGACTGAATGACCAAACATCAGAATTTTTCTGGAAGCATACTAAATTAATTATATTTGTAGCATTTCCTTTATTCCAGAAGTTAAAAAAATCCAGCAAATGAAAAGCAATGATCACAAGTTTCTGAACAGAGAAATGTAAAAAGTTGTTTACATACCTTAAGAAAATTAACAATAGTAAATCTGTAAGGAATATTTTTTCTGGTATTAGTCACTTGGAAATAGTACCACTGGGTGTGTTTCTGGGTGTAAAGGTCACAGTGTACGTACAGCTCATAATCATATTCCCCACTGTCAACAAAAGAAAACCAGATTAAAAAAAAGAGAAAAAAATTAATATCAGAAAATACAACAGCCAATATATTAAAATTCTACATATAGCATATTTAGTACATTTAATCTAACCTTAGGGATGTGCGTTGTGGTACAGTGGATATCGGCTCAGAACAAGAAACCAGGGAGCCGGTTCAAATTCCAGTTGAATCCATTGTATTCACTTACGCGCAAATACCCTTGGGAAAGGTATTAATCCATCTCTTCCTTCCAGATATGGGTTAAATAGCAGGACAGATTGGGTTCTATAGCCTCGGTCGGCAACCAGTCTACCGCAGAAAGCAATGGCAACCTACTGCGGGATAATCTTCTGCCCAGTCAGTCATGTCTCTTTTGAGACATGATTGCCCAAGCATGTATCACGTATGGCACTTAACTGACTGAATCTAAACTTATTTATAAATGGAACTTTGTCTGTGTGTGTGTGTGTGTGTGTGTGTGTGTGTGTGTGTGTGTGTGTGTCCATTACCTATAGACTCCGAAACGGCTGAACCGATTTTCTTGAAAATTTACAGTTGTACGATAGGCGTCTTCGAGTGTTCTTAGCTAGGTTTTGTGTCGAGGTACCCTCGATAAATATCGAAAATTGATAATCAAAAAAATCGGGTTATAGGAGTGGTCCGATTTTAATCAAATTTGATACATCCATAGACAATGACATAAGAAACGATATTCAGAAGTTTCAAGGTTGCAGTTCTTACAATAGTGCAGAAAATCAATAATATATATATATATATATATATATATATATATATATATATATATATAAAAGGCAAGATGTTTGCATGTGTGTCTGTTTATCTGCCTGTATGTCTGTATTTTGTTCAGCCCTTTTATTTTAGTTTTTGCTTCGGTTTTGGCTCTAAGTAGGTATAATTGTAGTTCTTAGTCTCAGCCATGATACCATTTATTCAGAGGACTTATTTAACCTTCAAAATTCAGTTTATGACGAAAAAAACTTATTTGATATTGATACCAGGAAATCAAAATTTGACTTACATCCATTCATTTTTCTTTCAGTCTATGGTTTCACTTTAACTGGAAACAACTATTGCTTTTTAGTCTTTCATGTCAACGTCCAAAGAGTCTGAGCTCCTGGACCATGGATTAGTTTTAAAGCTTTCATTACACCCGAGCAACGGGCTATACTGCTAGTAATTAATATATATGGTGCAATATACTAGACTCTCTCATCATTTTTAAAGAATGAGAGTCAAGCAGCTCAGTTCATAGAACCAACAGCCAGACTCCCTACCACACATATCGTTTGATTGTAGAGGTGAAGGCTTGCACAGAATCAATGCCACTATCAATGACTCATAGAGTAGAACTGAATCAAAATCACATGTATTAACTGATTGGCTGGATGGTACAGTTATGCTTTGAATTATTCTAGAGGCTCTGGAGTAGAAATAATTGTGGTTCTGAATGCAGTTATTTGTAACTATTTCTTTTAGATTTGGTTGATCTTTTTTATTTTATTTTTCTGCTGTTGTTATTATGTCCTCATGTTTGACTGTAATGTGTGTCACAATATCAAAGGCACCTCACTATAAGAGAGGCACTATATCTCAAACAATTTTCTCCTACCATCAATCTTACATTATTTAACAGTGGAAATGGAGTTTTGAAATTTAAAAAAAAAATAGACACCCACACGATGCCCAGCTGCACAAATCACATGACAACTTTAAAGAACTCTCCTTTTCAAAAAACACAAAAAATTACATTACAGTCAAATATGAAGACATAATAACAACACTGGAAAAATAACATCCTTGAAAATGGACAGTAAAGTGGCTGAAAGCACTTGGAAAGTTGAAAATTATAAAACATTTTTACACTTCTTATCTCCAGCAAAAAGAAAACATGTTAGAATCCTGGAAAAATTAAATAAAAAATTCATAAAGTCTTCCCTGTTGGATATTTTTAATAAAATATATTTGAATGAAAGATTACTGCCCAAATATCCAATAATATATATATATATATATATATATATATATATATATATATATATATATAAAGCAAACAAACACTTTCTGGTTCCTGGTCATTAGTTGTGATAAGGTATTTCAATTTATTGCTCCTCTCATCCTCAAAATATTCATACACATTTTCCTTATACACATTTTTGTCTTTCATTCCAACCTGAAAAATCCAATCCCAAGACATGTCAAGTTGACATTTGTCTCATCATCTTTAAATATATATACATACACATTTAGATAAGGAGGTAAATAAGTATATATATGTGTGTGTGTATGTGTGTGTGCGTGCATACATGTATATACACATCAATATATAGATATTAATCAGATGTGAATGGTACAGTGCTTAATGTTGTATAACAGAGCAAAAATATATATTAATAAATATACATATCCTTTGTTTTATTCAGAAATCTGAGTTTCATGTATCACACCAATCTTCCGCAATTAACATATCATAGTGGCTTATTTACGATTTTATATGTATAGTATATGTTAACCACCTGAAGATTGCTGTGATACATCAAACTCAGATTTGTGAATAAAACATAGTATATATATATATATATATACACACACACACACACTACCACCCATAATTATTAGGCCACCCCAGTTTTTTAAAAGAAATGATGTATTTCATACTATTTTTAGTATTTATTGCCAAGTGGATAATTCTAAATGAAAATAGAATTGTTCTTTGTTAATAGTGAACAATAACATGTGTGCACCAAATGAACTTTCCTGGTGTCCAGTTTTTGTGCTCTCTTCCCCATGCTAGTCTCTTCTTCTTATTGGCTGGCTGAAGCAAAGGCTTCCTGGCTGCCTTGTAAAATTTTGCAAAGTAATAATTACAAAAGATAATTATGGACGGTAGTGTGTATATATATATATATATATATATATATATATATATATAAAGCTCTACATATAACACTACAAATAGATATTATGATATGATATCTACATTATATATTATTTATAGATTCTATATTGTTACCTAGAAGGTAGCTATCAGTGTGGGAAAAATAAACGTCTTGTGGTTATTTCATTATTTAAGAAAATATTGGAAATAAATTAATATATTTTAGTTCATTACTACAACAAAGGTAGAAATCATTACATGAATTCTTATAAAAAATGTAAAAATATTAAAAGAATTCATAAAAGCCATCGAAAGTGAAGTGACAATCTTCTGTAATTTTGATTTTCATCTTTCAAATTTTGTGTTAATGATCAAGCGACTATGACTTACACCTGAACTGCTTTAGACAGGTTACCACTCTCAAATCGTGATTCAAACAACAAGGTGTCTTCATCAAGAGCATCCATCTTTACACAACATTTCTTGTAAGTTTTACTGGCCCGACAGGAACTGAGAAACTGCAGAAGATATAAAATATTTAATGAAAATAAAGAAAAACTTTTTAAGAAAATAAGGAAAAATATTTAAGGAAACCAAAGAAACATATTTAATGAAAGAAAATATTTAATGAAAATGAAGAAAAATATTTAATGAAAGAAAAATATTTAATGAAAATAAAGAAAAAGTATTTATTGAAAATAAAGAAAAATATTTAATGAATGGAAAATATTTAATAAAAATGAAGAAAAATATTTAATGAAAATAAAGAAAAACTATCAAATAAAAATGAAAAAAAAATGAATGAAAATAAAGACAAACTATTTATTGAAAATAAAGAAAGTTATTGTATTTTTGCAATGATTCTAATTGGAGTCGAGGAATGAGTTTTATGTGCCAACAGAGCTTTTCTTCTGCTTTCATTTTGAACAGATCTTATTTGTAATAACATGAAGGATTTATGAGAGAACCCTGTTCTTCTTTATATCATCATTCTTTAATATTTATCGAGACTGAACTAAGCTTATGTAGAAACTAAAACTTATAAATAGTATGAAAATTAAAGAGAAACTGAAAGTTCACTTTTGATATTTGACCAATTAATTGATCATTGAATAGTTGGAATGGATTTCTAAAATCATTTGATTAAAAATAATTGGAGTTTTATAATTGAAAGCAACATTTTAAAATGTTATTGGCTTTTTTATTTGGTTATGGCAAAGGTTTTTTCATCCACGGTTAGATGTTAGGTTAGGATTAAGTTTATTGGTTATCTATTCTATGCGCACATGCAGTAAGCATAAAAGGAGAGAAACATGCAAGCAAGAAAGGCAGAATGCAGCTTAAGGTCAGCAGAGCAACTTTGCATATTAATGTGCATCACACAACAAACCAGAAAATAAGTCTTACAAGACGTCATTTATGTGCAGACCAGCAAGAGACAAGTGTTCAAATTCTTTCACATTCTGGCCCCTTGAAAGGCAGCATCCAAATAAAAAGATGAATTCAGGATTATTTGAATAAATATGGAAATTAAAATATTTGAGAGCTTGGTTTTATTTATTTATTCAAGTAACTATATTTACTTTTATGTATAAGTGAATGCTAATAAAATAATCACCTGTAAAATTGTAGCTGGTTTTTCTTTAACTCTTCTTACTAGAATTAATTTAAATCCATTCCATGATTTGATGACTGCAATGTTCTTTTGAAATCATGTACAGAAAACAATTTTTGGTAAACTTGGACCTTTGTGCCTGAAATAAAAAATGGAGTGTCAAAAGGACAGTTTTTCTATTGACACCGCCATTTTAACTACCTTCACTACTTGGCAATGTTTATATGATTTTTTTTGTGGATTGATTCTATTAATCTATAAAAAACTAATACAATTAAAACTAATGCAATGCAATATTTATCATTTACCAATTTTATAAAGAAATAAATGAAAAAACAATGTTTTATTCATAAATCGATAAACATGACTAAATCATTAAAATATGAGAACCAACTATCAGGAAATCCTTATTATATACCATTTTATAAAGTTTGAATCAATTGGCAATTAGCCAATATTTTGCCAACCATTCCAATAAACAACCTAATAAATAAAAAATGTTTATTACTTTCATTATCAATTCTCAAGAACAAAGAAAATGTATAATTCATTTTTATATGTTTAGGTTTTATTACAAGTCTAATCACTGACTTTTAAAACAATAAACATTGCCAAGGAGTGAAGGTAATTAAAATAATAGTGGTGTCAAGGAAAAACTGTCCTTTTGACTCACCATTTGTTTGTCGGTATGAAAGTTGAAGTTTGCCCAATTTTCCCACTGGGAAAATGCTGGTAGATGTTTTCAGCCTTTATTTTATGATTAATTCTAAAAGACATATATGTATATTGATTATTATTATAGAATAAATCAAAGGATAAAAATGGAATCCTTTTTCTGAAAGGAAAAGTTATCAAAATCATTCTTCAATGTTATAGATTAGGGACCAAAAATTGGAAACTCAAAGTGTGGCTATTGAGCTGTGAGAAGAAGAAATTACACAAGAGTGAAGTATTTTGTCCTTAAGTGAATAATATAAAAAGGTTTGGTAAAGTAATATTAAAAGACAACTTTTATTTTCTTTTGACCCTGACATTTTAAATTTTACATATTCACTATTTTGTTTCATTATCTTTTGCCATTTTTCAGGCAACTTCTTAATTCCATCCTCCTAAGACCTTCTGAATAACTGCTCCAGATTCTGAATGCTTTTTTTTTTTAGATTTTCAGGGATTTTAACTTTTCTTTTTTCATGGTGCATAAACATCCATGGGGGGTTTCATTGTTAAAGTTTGTATAAACAATGCATCAAGTTGTACAAATGGATTTATGTAGTAAATAGAAAAAAGCATTGTTAATAGATTTAATGGACATTTTATTTAAAGATCATCAAGGATCAAAAAGATGTTCTGTTGTAAAAGAGAATGAATTGTAAGTGGCTAGAGTCAAGTTGATGTTCAAATGCTGAATAACAAAGTTCAGAATTTTTTTTACAATTTCTGAGAGATTCTACAAATGATTATTTTTGTAAATTGGCTTCCTTGCTTTTATTGGTTGAAAAATATTGTTTGTTTTGTGTAGATTGATCAGATTATTCTGTTTTTATAGTTGGTTTCAAAGTTGGTCTTTATTTTGTTGTTTTAATATTACCTATTTTACAAAAGTAATGTTTGCTCATTTGTAGTCTCAAAGTGATTTAGTGTATAATGAGAAAGAGCTTATACTGTGAAATATAAATTTCATATAGTGAAATAGAATTAATATATTGAGCTAGGGAGATAATTTGAAGCAACAGAAATGTGGTTTTACAGAAGGCTACTGAGGATGATCATGGACGAAGCACATGACCAATGAGATGTTGGAGAGAATGCAAATGAGAAGAAAACTCATATTTAACATAACAAAGAGACAGATGATGTTCCTGGGACACGTAATGAGGAAGGAGGGCTTGGAGAATTTAATACTCACACGATGGACAGAAAGAAAGAGAGACAGAGGAAAGCAGCATGAGACATACTTGATAGACCTGAGCAAATGGATGGTGGAGTGGAGTTTGGGAAAGATACAAAGATGAAAAATATTGAGAGCGACAAGAGACAGAGCCAAGTGGAAGTCTATGATTGCCTATATCCTGAAGGGACATGGCACATGAAAAAAAAGAACTTTCTTCTATGCAACAAATTTAAGTGTAGTATTATCGGAATGAGAATTCGGAGAGCTGAGTTCAAATTCCAGACAATGTACAAATACTTTTGGGAAAGGTATTAATTTATCTCTTCTCCCTCAGGACAGATTGGGTCCTATAGCCTTGATTGGCAACCAGGACTTCAAAAATTTAAATGCGATGTTAATCGTTAACTTTTGTAATATTAATTCCTGTTCTTTTATTGTTCACTCTATAACAATATTTTGTAGCGAATCAGAATTTATTAATTTTATTAATTAATTAATAACCATAACCGGAAAATCTTCAAATTGCTATTATAGATCATAAGAGAACATACTAAGAGAAATTTTCTTTATCCTCCGAATATGAGCAAAGGAAAACGGAGGTGATTAATTTTATTAACTAATTATTAACTGTAGCTGGAAAATCTTTATCTTTAAAAAGAAAGCAGAGACGAAAAATAACATGTGGTATTTCTCTATTATTGTAAACCCGGAAAGAAGAGAAAGAAAGAAAAGACTAAATTAGTTTCAAGCCAGAAACAATAGATGTTGGTTTCAGTCACCCAAAGAAAGCTAGTGATGGTCATTCTAAACATAAAGTAAAGATAAATTTAATTGTTATTTTTTCTGGCTAAAGGAAAAGGGGATTTCATTTTGTGTCCGATTGTCTGGCTGGCATGACTTGTGAAAAGAATTAAAGATAACAAATGTTTTGATTCTGAGTCAAAGTACTTAGAGAAAAAGTGTTTTCACTGACATCAGGGTAAAACTGATAAGGCATTCTTGTCACTTGAAAATATAGGTGACTCAGAGAATGGATATTAAAAACAGTTGCGTAGAAATTATTATTTGAGTAACAATGTCAATGGACCCTTGTCAACTTGTTTTGGGCGAAGACAGTTCAAAAAGGTTAATGCCTATTGTTTTAAGAAAAAAAAAATCCCCGAAATTGTTTCGTGAGAACAAGAAAATTTTGAGGAAGAAAATTCGGTTAAGTCCAGCCCAGAAAAGGGGTATGGGGAGATGACGTCATAAGATTGAGAGAGATTCCATTGGTCCTGTGAATAAGCCCCGAAAGGGGGAGACGACTAACAATTGACGTCATGGAAAGAAGACCAATCCCATTGGTTAAACCACAGGCAACAACGAGTAGCAGCTAACCTCAGGATTTTATTAGTTGCCGAGACAGGGGATTAGACACCCAGCAACCGTTGGCCCCACACCATGGCATGTGCATAAATACAGGGTCTCGAGGGACCAAAATCAGTTGGCATCGAGTTGGATTGGAGTTGGGACCCAGTGGCGGTTCGAGGCAGTTCAGTTTCAGTTCCAGTTACTGGCCTAAAAATGTAACAACGAAGATAGGCGCCATGTTGTTGGGCGCCAACCACAGAGCCTGCCGGCAAGCCAAAGTTACAAAAAGAAGAGAAGAGAATTTACAGACAAAGTTGCAGTTGAAGTCGGAACAACAGAGATTGACAGAAGAGGCCTGATGCCAGCTAACCAGAGTTAAAGACAGAAGAGAATTTACAGACAAAGTTGCAGTTGAAGTCGGAATGACAGATCGATAGAAGAGGCCTGATACCAGCCAACCTGAGTTAAAGACAGAAGAGAGTTTCCAGATAAAGTTTTTGAGATTGACAATGGAATGCAGTTTCCAGTTGCAGTTGAAGTCAGAATGACAGGAATTGACAGAAGAGGCCTGATGCCGAAAAACCAGAGTCAATGTACGAAGTGATTTTGCAGATAAAGTTTTTGAGATCGACAACTAAAAGCAGTTTCCAGTTGCAGTTGGAGGCGGAATGACAGAGATCAACAGAAGAGGTCTGATGCCGGCTAGCCAGAGTTAAAGACACAAGAGAATTTCCAGACAAAGTTTTTGAGTTGCAGTTGAAGTCGAAATGACAGAGACCGACAGAAGAGGTATGATGCTGGCTAACCAGAGTTAAATACAGAAGAGAATTTCCAGACAGTTTTTGGGATCGACAACTGAATGTAGTTTCTAGTTGCAGTTGGAGTCGGAATGACAGAGATCGACAGAAGAGGCCTGATGCTGGCTAACCAGACTTAAAGACAGAAGAGAATTTACAGACAAAATGGAGAGTTGCAGCTCGAGTGGCAGAGAGTTTGATTTCCCGGTCCAGAAATGTAATGACCAAAGACAGTTCCCAACCGAAGAAGTAAAGAGACAGAGAGATGATTGCCATGCCGTTGGTGCCAACCATAGAGAAGCCTGTCGCCAATCAACCAACCAGAGTTAAGAGACAGACAAGAAGAGAATTTTCAGACAAGTCTGAAATTGCTAACTGAAAGAGAATAACCCAGCACTTCGGCAATTTCCGTAACATTCCGGAAAACAAGCAACAAGTTGACCAGACTTATATAATGAACTTAGACTTCTGTTCGAAGCAGCGAGCTGCGGCCAGCCAGATTCCTTGTTATTGCTTAGGAGAATAATTTGATTTACCTAAGAAACGCCCGTTCTGCTACCAGTTGATAGAAGCAGGGATGGGAAATTATTCAAGAGACTATTGTGTATAATCTGTATATAAAGATGTTATTTCACAACACTTCAGACGTTGGTCCACTTATTTCCTTTGATGTTACATTTCTTTCTTTTATTACCCAATTGTGTGCACACTTCCCGGTTTGGTTTAGTTCAGCAGAGAGACAGCTTGTGAAAAACTCACATAACTGCCTTGTGATTAATCAACGCAACGTGGGACAAGGGAGAAAACCATGACAGAGTCAATCTACAACCAGCTGACTGGATTGAAACCAACAGCGACCGGCCGGGTGGTGGCATACTCTCCTTAATAATGTTTTTCTTTCTCTTATTTTCTTTCACATTCAATAATGCCTTGCATCTTAGTGACTTTATTACCTTGCTTGGGGTGGCTGATTTAAAAATAGTAGGGAAATTACTAGAGAGAGTACAGTAGGTATATTTGGATTGGTTAAGTGAGAAAAAGAAAACTTTATCAATATATCGACTGACTTTGGTACATGCAGTTAACCTTTAAGTCATTCCTGGCTTGAATCAGTTTTCAATTTAATATCACATATTCTAATATCTGATATTCTTAGTGATTTCTCTGATGAAATATGGTAGAGGAGTCTCTCAAAAAGTCTATCAAAAATGATAGATGTTCCATTTAACACACATTTCAGTAAACCTTTCAAATATGCCAGAATATCAATTAGACATTTTATTGAAAAGTAAAATAAATCATCAATAGAACTACATTATTAAAAACAAAAACACTTGATTTCTAGATGTGATTGTTTCTCATCATGAACAGATATCATAGTAAGAAAGAACTTCTCAAATTCCAAGAATTTTTCAGCCATTTTTTAAAAAATTAATCTAAATTATTAGCCTTGCATGTTGATGTACATATTTGTAATTTTATCTTTTATATTTTTGAACATTATTTTAATAGAAAATAATGCTTCCATCCAAATTTTTATCAATATTTTTTAAAACTTTAGGTGGAAGCATAAAAAATAAAATGAAATTTATACTTTTTACTTACAAAGGTACTTGTATTTGCAACATATTCATAGACAACATGGCTGTTTGGGAGTTCAGCCCGGATCATTGGAATATGTTCCTCTCCAGCTACAAATGAAAAAGTTGTTTGGTTTTATTCAAATCATTACAACAAAACATTGAAAAGAAATCAAACAATTTTGTTCTATAAAATCTTCAGGGAAGTTTAAATTATTATCATTTTGCTTTATTAATCAATTTTGTTTACGCTTATTGTGTTGTATCTTGTGCATAATTTGTTTGTAATTTATATATTTACATGGTGTGGCCAATAACGTATTTTTAATCCTCAAACAAAATTACACACACACACACACACACACACACACACACACACACACACACACACACACAGTGTTGCATCGTGATGATACTTCGTGCCAAGATTATTATTTCAGTTGTTTACTGGTAGAAATGCATTTTGGCAAAGCGGTTTTTTATCATAAAGTGCTCGATATCAAGATAGACATAGTGTTAATAGAATTAATGTGGAGAGTTTTGTCACCTAACTGAGCAGAATTATGCTGACTTCGAAGTTTTATGAAGGCATTAATGTGATGTCTTCATTCCTCAGGGATTTTGCTTTTTCTACTCCTGCTTCCCAGCAATTTTACTCATTTATATAAAACTTGGTGTAATTAAACATATTTGTATGTGAGTGGTTCTACAGATGGTTAATTTCTTTTTATTGCTTTTTGTTGTGTTAACCTTTTTTAATGTGCTCTAGTGTCTGCAGGTGATTAATTGCTTTTTATCATGTTGACTTCTCTTTAGCATCCTTAAGTGGATGTTTGCTTAAGTGCTTTACCATTTTAGGTTGACCTATTTTACCATGTTCATATATGAGGCCACTTAAACATTTTTAGGCCATGGTTAAGTGTTTGTGGGTGTGTGATTCCTTCTGTTTGATGTTTGTTATATCATCTTCTGTTTTTTGTTATTTTTTGTCATGAGTGTTTATACATTTATATGTGATAGTTTTGTGTTTTGTGTTTATTTGTTTTTGCTGGTATTTAGGTAGCAAAGCAGATATTTGTTTGAATGCCTACATTTCCCCTATTGTAACCCTATAACCATACTCTCTCATTTTCTGACCTCCACATCAGACATGTCACGAGATTATAATGCCTCTCCCAGTCATCACCATTGTGGTAACTCAACACAAGTGCTGTTATAGGTCATAGGAGTGAATTAAGCAGAGCTTAATCCAAGGACATTTTTCTGTATTTCCATATTTGGTCCAAAAACCGAACATGCTGTGGTGTGCTGGTCTTGTAAACAATCTCAACTTTCACTGAATGAGTCTCTCAACATAAAGTCAGTCCTGCCAAACGTTGGCTGACGGATAGTTTGGCAAACAAATAAACAAATTCCAGCCGATCATGTAAAAGATAGTTGATTGAGTTTTTATTCTTTTCTTAGAGACAGTTAAGCCAATTTGGCATGAAGCACTAGTCCTTGATCGACAGTCCAATGGGAGAGGGGGTGACAATGGAAATACTGATACTCAATCAATGGTCATTGGAAGTGAGTATGTGGATGACTATATATATATATTTATAGTCATCCGCAGACAGATCTGTTTTGCTGTATCACAGCTCATCCGTACAGTTATACATCCGATTACTTTTTTTAACCAGGATTGAAATCCGACCGAATTGACATCAGTCGGCGATTCTACCTCTGAGCTAGGGGTGCTCGGTAGAAGAAGGCAGACTTTTAACGTGTGATATGCCATGTGACCATACACCAGTAACTGAGAGTGTTCTAATTCATTACTGAATGAGATATATATATATATATATATATATATATATTAAAAAAGGATTAATTCAAAGATGTTGAATGGCCATTTCGATATGACGATCCCCACGGGGAGCGACACATCACCTCAGCAACAGAAAAAAACCTTTCAGAAACTGGAGAAAAATTAGTCTACTTTTCCTTTTTAAATAGATTGCAAAGAAATTAAAAAATAAATAATAAAATAAAATAAAATAAAATAAAAATAAAAATAAAGGGAAAGAAAAAGAAAAGGAAAAAGAAAAAGAAAAGGATAGAATAAAATCAAATAAATAAGAAAAGAAAAAAATTGACATCGTCTGGGTTCGCAAAAAAAAGGGGAGAATGTAACTAAAAATTAACAGACAGCCGTGTTGAATCGACGTCATTTAAAGCAACACGGAAAAAAGTTGGTAAGAGAGATAAAAGAAGGAAGGGAGGGAAAAAGAAAGAAACTAAAGAAAAAAAGAAAAAAACTAAAGAAAAAATTTTTTTTTTTTTTCTGTTGCTGAGGTGATGTGTCGCTCCCCGTGGGGATCGTCATATCGAAATGGCCATTCAACATCTTTGAATTAATCCTTTTTTAATATATATATTTGCTCTGTAATATCTTATTACATGGAGCTCTCTTCCTGTATCATTTTTTAATATTAAAATAAATTTTTAATATTAATTAGGATCGGTTTTTTGGAATTTACCTTCCTGCTTTTTTCCCTTGGATTGAAGTATCTGAATTAAAATATATATATATATATATATATATAGTCATCTACATGTAAGTCTGTTTCGTTGTATTACAGCTTATCAGTGTGGCTAGACATCTGATTGCTTCCAGCTGGGATCAAAACTAGACTGATTTGGTATCAGTCAGAGAACCTACCCCTAAGCTATTGGCACACGGCAGAGAGAGGAAGAGATTTTAATGCGTTAGATATATAGATTGGACAGCACACACCAGCAGCCAAGAGAACTCAATTCATGACTAAAGAGTAATGCAGTCTTTCACTTCCTTATAATATATATATATATATATATATATAAGAAAGTGAAAGAACTGGTAGATTAAAACCCACTGTTCATGTATTTACTTTTATAAAGAATGCTCAATACAAAGTAGAGCTTAATATTGTAATTTTGTTATTACAATGGTTTATACAAATAATATATCACTACACAAAAATGTTCATGTTTCAGAACAATACTGTACTTCTTCAGGTGAAATTTTAAAATAAATGGTGAAAATGATTTATTTAGAAAATATGAGATGAATTCATGGTTATTTAGAAAATTAAGAAATGGTGTTGAAGAATATGCTTGTAGGTATGTCAATATTGTTTCATCAAAAATGAGAATTAGGTTGAACTATGAAGTTGAAGATTTGGGTTGCAAAAGGAAACAGAGTAGCATAACACTTGTGTAGTAATATAATGCTTTTATAAACCATTGTAATAACAATATATATATATAAATATACACACACACACACACATACACACACGCACACACACATATGTATATATATATATAAATATATATATAATTTATAAGTATTATTAAAGATCGGTTTATGTTTACAAATATTTAAAACAATCTGTCGCTTTCTGCGTCATGTGATGTAAACAATCTCTCCACGAACGCTCTCGCAAAATATGTTTCTAATTTAAATTTTAAAATCATTTGTTTCTGATAAAAGGCCGAGGACGGACTGAAATATCAAATATAATAATAGAAATAAATAAATACTGTTAAAAAAATACATTTTTAAACTTACAACTTTTTAGTAGCTTTTCCTATATATATATATATATATATACACACACAAACACACACACACATATATATATATATATATATATATATATATATATATATATATATACTAGCAGTATAGCCTGGCATTGCTCGGGTGTAATGAAAGCTTTAAAACTAATCCATGGTCCTGGAGCTCAGACTCAGCCTAAAAAATATTTGTGTGAAGTTTGGTGAGAATCGGAGAAAAATTGTGGATTTGTATAAAGGACATACAGACAGATAAAGAGACACACACACAAACATCTTGCCTTATATATATATTATCAATTTTCTGCACTATTGTAAGAACTGCAACCTTGAAGCTTCTGAATATCATTTTTTATGCCTTTGTCTATGAGTGTATCAAATTTGATTTAAATCGGACCACTCCTTCTATAACCCGATTTTTTCGATTATCGATTTTCGATATTTATCGGGGGTACCTTGACACAAAACCTAGCTAAGAACATTTGCAGACACTTATAGTACAACTGTGTAAATTTTCAAGAAAATCGGTTCAGCCGTTTCGGAGTCTATAGGTAATGGATACACACACACACAGACATACACACACACACACACAGACAGACAAAGTTCCATTTATAAATAAGTTTAGATTATATATATGCATATATATATAACATAGAATATTTGGTATTTAAGTCAGGTAAATTCCAATAGAAATGAACTCAAAAGAACTCAATGTTAAATTTATTTATTTAATTTAACAGAGTGATAACATCTAGAAAAAATTTAGATATTCTACAAATTCATGGGTAATACATATTTCCCAGCAAAAAAAACCTGATGCTTGTTAGACCCAAATGATGCATCATTTGGGTCAGACAATCAGCAGGTTTTTTGTTGGGAAATACGTATTACCCATGAAATTGTAGAATATTAAAAATTTTTTTTAGATTATATATATATATACTGTAATAGTTGTTACAATGGTTTATAAATTCATAGTATCATAGTATTTTTTGAAAATCAAAAAAATCACCTGAAGAAGAAGCAGTTCACATAATGGGCTGGCTTCGAAACCCGAAAATTTTTGTGTTGTGATAGTATGAATTTATAGACCATTGTAACAACTATTACAGTATAACACTCTACATTTGTATCGAGCACTCTTTATAAAAGTAAAAGCATGAACAAAAGGTTAAAAAACCTATGAGTTCTACTACTTAGTTACAATATATATATATATATATATGAAGAAGTACATTCAAACAAGGCTGGTACATCATCAGTAAAACCCTCACACTTACATACATTTTGGGTATTTTTGCAAATACCACACTGTAATTTTAATTGCCTCTGTGTTGCTGTTGTTCCACAATGAACATCATGATGTACACACTTTATTATGATGTTTCTTAATCTCTCTGGTAGTATTAAAACATCACCATTGCATATTAGAACTTTCTCTGTAGTTAACCCAGTGCCTTATCACTTTATTGGATCTCCCTGCCCCAGAACAATGACTCCATTCGTTTCTTTTTATTCTATATTCAGTTTTGCTTAAAAGTGGATCATCTAAGGTTTCAAATGCAAAATGATTTTTGGTTAATGCATCAGTTTCAATCCCGTACAATATTTTATCTTTTAAATTGTCTGATCTTTCTAATTGTTCATTTTAGTCTAGGTAGTAATTTCAATAAATTGTAAATGCAAATTCTACTCCAGCATCTTCTTTTCTCGCACTTCCCGCCTGTGGAATTCCCTTCCATTTACTTGCTTTCCCAACAGCTATAATCTCCAAGAATTTAAACGTAAAGTCAATAGTCATCCCCTATCTCACTAACTTGCATCCTCTCTCTCATGCTCCTTTCTCCGTCCACTCCACTCTCATCAGTATTCTCATCCTTCTTTTACCCACTTCCTGACACCCCCTATAACCTGTCACACTTTCACATAACTTTCCTCCTATGTAACCCCCTGCAAAACAGTGGCAGTAAAATGCCTTGCTTGGGGCGATATGACTATGAAAAATAAATTTCTATACTATTATAGTATGAATATAAAGTGGGGATCAATTCTACATTACTATCAGTATATAAACTTATCCCCTACTTTATGGCCACAGTCATCCTTCTTTTACTCACTTCCTGACACCCCCTATAATCTGTCACTCTTTCTCATAACTTTTCTCCTATGTAACCCCCTGCAAAACAGTGGCAATAAAATGCCTTGCTTGGGGCGATAAGGTTATAAAAAAAAAAAAGTAGAGCATCTACATGTGGACATCATGTTTCCTTTTCATTTGATGTCAAAGTCAAAGGCTATAAGCTTTATGGCCCATCTTAAAATTCTAGAAGAGTTTGTTGTTCCTTTCTGGATTAAAAAATAAACTCTAGAGGTTTATGGTCAGATTTCAACAGAAGCTTCTTGCCTAATAAAAAGTTGCACGCTCTATCTGTGCTCCATATGATAGCTAACGCTTTTTTAAATGTTTGAATCGTTAGTTTTGGCTGACATTAATTTTCTAAAATGGTACATTATAGATGCCATGTTAATTTTCTAAAATGGTACATTATAGATGCCATGTTAATTTTCTAAAATGGTACATTATAGATGCCATGTTAATTTTCTAAAATGGTACATTATAGATGCCATGTTAATTTTCTAAAATGGTACATTATAGAGCGGCCTTTTTGAGATAAAATCCCCATTACAGCACTTTCACTTCTTTTTTAGGGTAAAAAATTTTTACAATGTTTTTTGTAAACATTTTGCTTTCTTTAAATTTTTGTAAACATTCTGCTTTCTTTAAATTTTTTCATGCTATATTCTGTGGATGTGTCCATTTAAAATTTGCTATTCTTTCTATGTGACTCTGCAATTAGTTCTATTAATCAACTACATTTTGGCAACTATCTGCCATAAACTGGCTAACCATAAAAAAGCTACCAATCCATTTTTATTTGTAGGTGCAAATACCTCCAATATTTTCCTTATCAAATTTGTGTCTGGTGAAATTTATTAAAATTCTAGAAATATCTTTTCAAAACAATGAAAATTGCTGAGGGAGTATACAGAAATAGTAGTGAAGAGAGAAAAAGGAGAAAATGTCCTTTTGACCCAAATAAAAAAAATGTCCTTTTGACCCAAATAAAAAATATGATCTTTTGACCTAAATCAAAAAATGTCTTTTTGACCCAAATAAAAAAATCCTTTTGACCTAAATTTTAAAAAATGATCTTTTGACCTAAATAAAACAATGTAATTTCAACCTAAGTACAAAAAAAAAAATTGACCCAAATAGAAAAATGATCTTTTGACCTAAATCAAAAAATGTCCTTTTGACCCAAATAAAAAAATCCTTTTGACCTAAATTTAAAAAAAAAGGATCTTTTAACCCAAATAAAAAAAAATGTCCTTTCGACCCAAATCAAGAAAAAAAAAATTTTTTGACCAAAAAAATGTCTTTTCAACCCAAATAAAAAAATTAAAAAAATACCCTTTTAACCCAAATGGAAAAAAAATGTCTTTTTGACCCAAATAAAAAATAAATGTTCTTTTGTCCCTCTCTGATGTTTTTGTGGGTATGTATGTTAAACTTGGCCAAATGTTAAACAAGAGAAATCAAAACGTTTGGGTTAAGACAAAATTTAAAATATCTTACTTTGTTCATAAAATGGTTCTGGTTGTGCAGGAGGCAATTGCTTGTGTTGAATGCATTCAAATTTTACCTGGAGTTCAATCGGCCTGAGAAGATTAAAAACCATTGTCACAATAAGAAGACAGTAGATTAAAAAATATCAGCTTTGATTGTTTATGGCACAAAAGATGAAAGTAATTTGAAAACCTGTGTAGTTAATCAGTATTTGAATAACAAGCAAAAATTTAGGGTTAATTTTATTTAAATTTTCATATTTAGAAAGAAATACAAATAAACCAGTAAACGAAAAATCTATCCTCCCCACCACCACCAACCTTTCTTTCTCTAATATTCGTGATATCCATTCCAACTACTGCATTATAGAATCTTTTCTCTTGGAATAGTCACCAGCTATCTTTGCATTTTGTGAAACCAATTTTAAATTCATCCATTGCTACCAATGAATTTTCTGTTTCCTCTTTGCAGAAAAAGATTCAAACATTCATAAGCATAGTCTTGGTGTTTAATCTTTTTGTTTGATGATTTTAATATGCATCATGAAAAGTGGCTTAAACACTCTAATGTTACCAATGTTGCCAGTATTAAGACTTTCAATATTTCTGTTACTCAAATTGTGGATTTCCCTATTTGTTTCCCTAGTAAATGTGAACAACATGATTCTTTCCTTGATTCATTTCTTACCTTCTTTCTTAGCTCTTGCCGAGCTTTACAACACTGTTCTCTTGTTAACTTGAATCACTTTGTAGTATCTATTGATATTTCATTCCAACCATCTATTAGACAGTAACCTCCTATTCATAAGATCTCTTTCCATTACCAGCGTGCTGATTGAGATTCACTTAGTGATTTTCTTTTCTTGAATCGATATTTTTAACCTTCCTATTGAGAATTGCACCAGTGAAGTTACTTCTTGGCTTGAAGCTTACATAGATGCTTATATTCCTTCTCAGAAATCCCAGGTAAAACCTCAATCTTCTCCATGGTTCACACTAGCATGTTCTGCTGTTATAACCTACTATTTCTGGATATACCAGCATGACAACTCTGATCACAACACTTCATGGCTGCAAGTAACAAATGTAAATATGTCTTCAAAGGAGCTACGTTTATTTTTACTGAGAAAATAAGGCTCCATATTGCATCTGACATGGCTCTCATGATTACAGGCAGCTCTGTAACAATGTATTAAATAAGAGTAAATTTTCTATTCCTCCTCTCTTTAATTAATTTGAAGTGTTAACATCTGCTGATAAAACTGAATGTTTCACCTGTAAATTCTCCATAACCTCTACTCTTGACTATATCCAGATTATCCCTGCTTAACTTACCACTTAGAACTAAATCTCTGTTGAGTGATATACATATAACCCTTACATGCTTTCTGCTATCATCTCTAACCACAATCCCCACAAAACATGTGATCCTGATGGTATCCATGTAATAGTCCTAAAGAAGTGTGCTCCTAAACGGACTCCTGTTCTCTCTAAACTGTACAAGTGCCTCACAGCTTTTTCCAGTCTTAGCCTTCTACCTCATTTTGGTTAACTACTAGAGGCTCTAATCCAGTGATTCTCAAATGATGTGGCATGCCTCATAAGTGTGGTGGAATAGGATAGCAGGTGAGGCAGAATGATTGAAAGACAATCAAAGATTTAGAAACAGTTTTAAAAATTTCATATGCCAAAAATATGATTTCAAAATTTAAAATATTATTATGGATTACTTTTAATTGCATGTAATAGTCCCGGGATAAATAGTTATGAATAATTAATTTTATCATTGGGATATTTTTTGCATTATATCAAGAATTAAGAATAGAGTAACTGGGTTCTGCAAATTATAGGAGAGAGATATCAATGATAATGTTCTGACTTTAAACCCATAGTTATCTCCCTTTAACTCTCTTACTGTTTTTCGTTTTTAAAATGTACATTTTATCACATCAAATTCTGGTAAGATGTGAGCAAATTTTCATTCTGAAAATGTGACCCACAGAAAAAATATTTAGGAACCTCTGTTTTAATCAATTAGTTAAGCATCTCTTATCATGGGGCCATCTATCAGACAAACAATATGGCTTTTGCTTCTCTAGGTCAACTGTTGATATAGTAACAATTACTGCAGAAAGAGTCTATCAAGCTTTAGATAAGAATAGTGAAGCTCGGACTGTTGCTTTGGACAATTCAAAAGTGTTTGACAGGATTTGGTACACCAGTGTTATTCTCAAATTGAAAGGTTATGGTATCTCCAGACAAATGTTTGAACTGATTCAGTCTCTCTTATCAAATCATGAAATGAAAGTTGTCCTAAACAACCATTCTTCTAGATCTTTTTGTACTAATGCTGATGCCCCCACCTGGCTTTAACCTTGGACCTACTTTGTTCTTCATTTTCTTCAATAACCTTTCTGATGACATCAGTTCTGATCTTGGTATCTATGCTGAAAACACAATCATTTACTCCTTGGTAGTAAGTCTTATCAATTCCATAAGGTCAAATTGGTGGCTGATATAAAAAATGACCTACAGTCTGTTGTTAACTGGAGCAAAGAATGGCTTGTTAATTTTAACCCTAAAACAAAACTTCTATCTGTTAATCATCTGATAGACTCTTTTTTTGCCTTTCATCAGCATGGCTGATGCTAACCTCTAGGCAAGTGACTTCTTGGACTGACATTATCGGCTGATATGGAGTTGAAAAACTATATTAAATTCATTGTTAAGTCAACTGCTAAGAAAGTTGTTTTTATCTCCAGATTCTATCTTCTATATCTATAAGTCTATCATTCGTTCATGCTTAGAATGTTGCTGCTGCATACAGTCTATTGTTATATATTTTGAGATTCTTGATAAGTTCCAAAAAAGAATCAGTAATATTATTGGTTCTGACCTGGCATCTCAGCTTCAGTTACTTTCTCATCAGTGTAAAATTGCTTCACTGACTTTTCTATAAATACTTTCATGATAATTGTTCAGATGAGCTCTTCACTATGATACCTTGATATCTTTTTTAATTTAAGTGCAGTACTCGACTGGCATCAAGATCTCATCAATGTACAGTTAAGTTGGCTAAATATAACTGCAAGTTCTATGCTAAGTGCTTTTTTTCTTGCACTTGTCATTTGTGGAACTCCCTTCTGGCTCCATGCTTTATAGCAAACTTGGATTTTTGAAAGTTCAAATGCAATTTTAATTTCTTATATAATGTCCTCTTGATTACACTTCTTTTGTTCTTGCTCCTTAGTAATACTTCTGTTTTGTAATTCTTTCCCATGCAGTAACTTTTTGTGTCTTTGGTTGGGGTGAATTTGATTTTAAAAATCCTGAAGACATTTATGCTATGAATAAACATTGAAATATTAACAAAATTACTTGTGAATGTTGTTTGTTAATCAAACATTAATGACTTACAGGTGTGTTTTCAAGACTTTTTTATCTTTTTTAATTAGCAAGGAAAACAATATACTGATAATGATGTGAATAAACACTGAAATATTAACAAAACCAATCACATTATTGTTAATTAAATATTGATCATCTGCACTAATAGGTTTTTCAGTTACCTTCAAACTGATAAGCTGTAAACTAGTTTGATGAAGAAATGTTTTGTAGAAATATGTTCAATTTTCATACACCTTTCAGTTTGTGAAATCCACATTAAGAACTGATAGCAACAAAGAATCAAAGAATGAAAAATATAGAAAGTAAATATCATAATGTTATTGATTTGTTAATATTTCAATGCTTACTTACAACATCATCAGAATGTTATCAATTAATAATGATCCAAAATGTCTTTAGCAATGATAAAGAATGCTGTGTCTGAGAGTTTAGCAATAATACTGTATTTAATTACATTTCAGACAATTCAGTTGATCTCTGAAGGTCATTCAATGATTTTATTTTTATTTTTTTTATATTAAACAATCCATTTAGTCACTTTGATTCTTGGCAATTTTCTAATTTGTCCAGAGTTCAATACGAACACAAACTGAAATGTGATCCAAATTAATCTTGTGTCGTTTGTTAAATCAAACGCTGATCATTACCAGCAAAAGTATTTTTTTCTTCAGTTACTCTCTTTCATTACTGAAAATATCATTTTTACTTAAGGAAGCATCAAATTGACTTTGAAACTTTCAAGCAATCTTTGAGATTAATTTCTTTCAGGTATGCAAAAGTGAATGAAAACTGAATTTGATTTCAAGTTTACAGTTTTCTCACCAAAATTGACATTCTATACATTCGACATGAATATTTCTATAAAAGAATACCGGGAACAAAAGTAAAAAGAAAGAATGTTTTTACAAACCAAAGAGCTTTGTTCTGTTTCCCCATTGGTAGAGCCATTGCGTACAGATTTTGCGGTTCTCGTAGTCGAGAAACCTAAATGAAAACAACAAATTGGAGAAATATATAATTCAATACTTACAACTAATGTCTTTACCTCCAGGTTTTGTTGCTTAACTGACATGTCTGTCTAGTCCATTATAAGTAAAATGTTATACTCAAGTAGAGCCTCACGATAAGCTTCAACTAGTAAGCCCTATTTATGCCCTAATACTTATGGTAGCCATACCAAGGGCTCATATACACTACAATACCTGACAAAAACAAGATACTCCATGCATACATATGGCTGGGTGCAATTTGTGAGCGCAACATTCTTCCCTACTAATAAAATAAAATAAAATAAACAAGAAAAGAAAAATTGGCATCGTCTGAGTTCGCAAAAAATGAAAGAGAATTGTAACGTAAATAGAACAGACGGCGTGTTGAATTGATATTAGGTTAAGCAAAACAGAAAAAAGGTGGGAGGTAAGAGAGATAAAAAAAGGGAGGGAAAAAGAAAAGAAAGAAAAAAATTTTTTTTTTTATATATTACAGACGCTCGACATATTCAAAAACCTAACTTCCCAAAAACGTTGAAGTATTATAAAAAGGCCTTTCACTTAAAAAGGTATATTTATTTTTAAAGGGAATAAAAAGATATAGGATTTAAAATAAATTTTTTTAAAAAATTAGGTCATTTAATTTAAACTAAATAAAGATACCACTAGGTATAAATGAACAAAAAAAAAAAAATTCATTTACAATTATACATACATACACACATACATTTCTTCAATTATATATACATATATACATAAATATACACACACACACATACATTCAATTACATACACACACATATATATGTATATACACATACATGCGCATCCACACACATATATATACATACATATACAAAAAATCCACACAAATATATATGTACGCACACATATATGTATACATATACACACATACACACACACACACATATATACATTATACATATGCACACATACACACATACATATAAAAATATATAAAAAAGTTTAATGAATATTATGAAGGGAAATATAAGTAGAGCATTTAAATAGCTAAAAAAAATTTATACACATAAATACCTATGTACACATACACACACATACATATACATATATACATATAAACATATGTACACACATATATATACAAATATACACATACACACACACAAACATACATATATACATAAAAAATTTTCAAAAGAAAAATTAAAAATTAAAAAATTAAAATTAAAAATCCGCCCTATGACGGCACTTATTGATGAATTCCTTTCTAAGATTCAAAAGTAAGTCCTGATGAGGATACTTCAAAATCAGAATCTTCTCCAATAGACATAGACAGCACCTATCATGAAAATTTTTAGGGGTACAGGCTGAGCCTATTAGTTTCCAGCTAATTACAGGGTCCTGCCCTTCCTCCTTCATTTTCCAGAATCTACGTGATAGTGCCGTCTGGAATCTTTGGTTAGGGTTCGAAAACGAGTACCTGTGGTTATATATATATATACATATAGCTCATCAGTATGGTTAGACATCTGACTGCTTCCAGCTAGGATTGAAACTCGACCAATTTGACATCAGCCAGAGATTCTACCACTAAGCTATTGGTATTCAGTGAAGGAAGGCAGATTTTAGTGTGTTATATACACAAACACCAGTAGCTAAAAGTGTTCGATTCATTACTGAATAACGAGAATGTTGTGTAAATAGCAGTTATATATATATATGATTATGTTTGTGTGCAGGTATATATTAAGAAATAGTTATATGTATGCATATATTTAAAAAAGTCACTATGATGCGTATATGCATGTCTCTGTGTGTGTACGTGTGCACAGGTATATATCGATAGGTTGGCATGTATATGTGTTCATGTTTGTATAGATACATAAAAAAGGCTCTTATCTATGTATGTGCAAGTGTATATATATATATATATATATATATATATATATATATATATAACAAAAAAAAACCCTGATTTGAAATCCTACAATACCAAATGGCTCTATTACAGGTAAACAAACACATAGGTAGACGCACACACTCTCTGAGTCTGGACACTGAGAGGTGACAAGCAAAGGTAATTTAATTTGATTCATGATTCCCACTTATCCTTGGAAATTCCAAGGCATTTTCCTCACACACAATTTTGTCTTTCTTTCATTTTAACCTGTGGAAGCCAATGAAAGCAAATGCTCTCCAGCAAAATGGGTTATAATTTTCTTTCATCACTAAAAATTATCTGGACTAATATTTTCATCCGTGTTGTTTTTATCATGCTTATTGAACTAGAAACAGAAGTTAATGCCATGTAAGCAAATTTTTAAAAATTGATGAAAAGTGAAAGAACATTTAATGTGATAATTTTCATGATTTTTTAAAATATAATTAGTTTTTCTTTGGGTTAAAAATTTTCAAATTTGAAATTTTTCCAATGTTAAATTACACACTGTTTTTTTTTTTTGTAATAATTTGAACTTCCTATTGATTTAATGAATAATTTGAATATTTAAATTATGTAAATTATGTTGCAATTTTATAATAAAAAAATGTGAATATTTGTGACAAATTAATATTAAGGATAAATAAAATGCAGCTTGTCATTTAAATTTATCAACTTTTATTTAATGGAATCTTTTACAAAATAAAAAAATGAAATTTCAGTGAAATTTTTAAAAATATTTTTAATAAAAAATGTAATGTTCCCATTTTGTTTTTTTTTATCTTAAAATTAAAACCTTAAATGTGAGTTTTACAAACTTTTTGTGAAACCAAGAGAAAAAAGTACTTTCAAAATGGCTGCTGGTTACTCACAATTTTTCCAGCTTCGAAAGAGAACACGAGCTGTGTGGTACGGAATATTTCTTCTGGAAATTTTTCTACAAGAAAAAAAAAAAAAAAATTGAATTATAAAGGAATGAATAATATATGAGGAGTGGTCATAATTTCCCTTTTTTAAAAAAAAAAAAAATGGTGTTCATCCTGTATAAATCCTAAGAGTCTTCACTTGTAGTTACAGAAATAAAAGGTACAGTTTATGGGGTGGAGAGGTAGATGATGGTAGACCCAGATTTGGACATGTTATGCTTGTAGAGATTAGGGAATCATCCTCTTAGGAGTCACTTCCGCAAAGCAGCAATTTGTGGACAAAAGCTGCTCGAGTGAAACCTAACTTTTCATCCAACGGGAACACAAAATAAACGAGGATAGTTCACTACAATGGTTGTGGCATGGTGGGTCTTAGTTGTGAAGTTTAGAACTGGTGTAACTTAAAGCCGTAGGAAGATGCTTAATGTTTATTAATTTGGCCTTGTGTCATACTTAACCGAACTCCCTACAGCTTACAAGTTTTATCCAGAATTATCACCAGAATTTTCAGGTTTTCTTTGTTATCATCATCAGAAGGTTGGTTGGCAGCAGAAGGTTGGGATGTGTGAATTTGTGTGGAATAGTGTAAGAATAAAATATACATTTTTCATGTTAAAATAGAAATTTATTAAAAGAAAAGAATAACAACAATTCGTAGAAATTAATGTTCAGTAAGAAACAAGTAATGAGTTAAGGGTATCAAGAGTTGTAGAAATGTTCGTAGTAGTAATTTGTTGGAAAGAGTTTATGTGTACGTACATATGTATGTATTAGTGTTTGTTTGGTAGGAATGTCTTCGAATGGAGAAGAAGAAGTAAAAGGAATAAACACACGAGAAAGAGGATGCTGTGCGATGCGACCTATGTCTGGGTCGTGGTTGAAGTTTCTCCTGTTACATCTTAGTTGTTTCATCTCGTCTCACTGCTCCCATCTGACTGTCTGATTAACACTGACTGAAGCCTTTTATAGTATTCAGATTTTTCATACTAGATTGCAAAGTCTTTATGGTCTTGCAAATTGCTTTCATTGGTCAGAAAATTAATTTAATATCTACTTGCGAAATCCAATTTTGACTTTTTTCTTTAAGCACATGGTTAATCCTTTTTCTATTTGAGAAAAACCAGGATTTCACAAGTTATTGTAAATTTTTGTAAAATTGAAGAAGGTTGATTTTAATTCTTAATTTCCTATGCCTACAAACTAAGGAATGTTGTTCATCTGAACAATTTTCTTGGAAATAGTCCTAGTGCAAGAGGCTTGTGACATTTCATCTTTAGCAAAGGGGTTGTTTGGGGAAAAAATAATTCATCACCCATAAGGACACAGAGATGCTTTTGGTCTTTTTCAAGACAGGAAAGTGAAGACTTTGCAACTCTGGCCCATAGATGGCAGCAGTGCTCCATTTTTGGCCTTTGTAAAGGTAGATGATTGCAGGAGGAGTTACAGGAAACGGATCCTTTTTCCCAGCATCTTTAGCAATGGATTGTATGTACAAGTTCCACTTGAGGTCTGGGTTGAGTTTAAGTCCCAAGAGGCCCTCAAGGCACATGGCCTTCCTGAGGGAACACCCATTCATTGTGATTGGTTAAAATTCTGGGTCTGCTCAGTGATGGTGGGACTTCACTTGTTTGGTTTTCAAGGCATTAAACATTACCACCCATTTTATCTTCCACTGAGCCGTTTAAGTTAGGTCAGAAGTGAAATCAGCTACCAGTCTCTGATCATCTACTGTTTTGAAGATGCACCTATACATCATCGTATCATCAGTATAGATATTCACAAATGATCAGAGTCTACTTTCAGGCAGATTATTTATGTAAAGTAGAAAAAGAGTAGGACTGAGAAGCAAACCTTGGCAAATGCCTGGCCATCAGATGACTGGCCATTAACAGCTAACTTCTTGTTGTGGAGTAGTTTTCACACTGAAGGTTATAATCGTGCTATGTCGGTTGTTAATCGACTTAACGTACCCAAAATGTTAGGAACTTGGTAATCTTCCACTGAAAGCTGACTCCTTAGTATTTGACTAACTTTCGACTAATATCAACTGCCTAGTAGTTCTACTGAACTCAAACAGAAGTCTAAAGAACTCCTATGAACTTCCTGTTATCTCTTATTAATATAAAAAGAAGAGCCAATTATCTGAGAAATAGGTGTGTTTCCCCAAAACACTTCTTGAACTTGTGTGTTAGGAAGGACTTGATAATTGAGAAAACTCTTCCACTGATTCTATAGCTAGAGAGTTTGTGTAGTAACCATTTATATCACACCTTGTCAAAGACTTTTAAAATATCTAATGTGATCATCTTTTAGATCTTGTTGTCTACTGCTTCATTGTGAGTAATGACAGGATATCAGTGGAGGACTGAGCTGATTGAAACCTCTACTGTTTGTCGCTCAAAAGGTTGTCTCTATTGAGATTATCAACAACCTTCATGTTGATTATAGGTTCAAAAATTTTGCTAATGACACTGAGAAGGCTGATGGGTCTATACTGTGACCAAGTTGATCCATATTCTTTCCTTGCACTTCCCATTGCTTGCTTTCCTAACAGCTACAATTTCCAAAAGTTTAAATGCAACTTCAATTGCCATCTTCCATCCATCTCTTATCTTTCTTTGACATCCCCTGTGCCTTGTTTTTCTCTCACTGTAACCCCCTATGCACCAGTGGCAGTCTTACCTTGCTTGGGGTGAAATGATTATAAAAAATAGCATTCTCACCTGCATTCTTGAAAACAGGGCATGCACTTGACACCTCCCACATGTTTGGGAAGGATTTTTCCTTCAAGCAGCAGTTATATAATTTAAGATTGGGGATAATATTCTTAAAGACAACCACTAGGAGGTTGAAATGACCTCAGAGCCATTTTATAAGAGTAAGCACTGATGCTTTGCCTCTATCCAGAATTTTCCAAGACCCAAATTCTTTGCTTTCAACTTTGGAGTGGACTGCTTGTGCATAGCTACATTTTTCATTTTTTAGACTTCTCTTGCTTTGATTGCGAGCAGTTCTGAATGCATCATCTTACTAGATCATTCGCCGTGATAGATATTGTAGTAGCTGTTATAGTGAGCTATGGCTATAGCACAATTCAGAGGTGAAGCAATGCTGGCTGTTCAATTTTTGCTGGAATCTTTTTGAGGATATAAAACTCTTCATTCCAAAAAGGATCCATTCTAAGATGAGGGCAGCAGTTTTAGAGGCAGTATATTTAAAGGCTGCATCATTTTAAAATTATAATAACTAAAGATAAATAAACTAAATAATAGAAAATATTGCATCTTTATTGATCTGTCTCTTCAGGGGATTCTCAAATATATTCCTTAAATTTTTTTTTTTTATTTGCCCTTTCATTCATTCAAAGATAATATTCTTGATGAGCTGATATGTAGTTTAACATTAAAAACTTGTATACATTAAAGGTGCCTGTCATAAAGCAGTAATTAGTAAGCTAGCCAATTCAATCTCTACTGAGCACTCTTCTATTGTGGCTTGTGCCAAACTAGATTAAGCTTAGTATAGGCTTGGACAATCACTTTGTTTGGATTTTTATTCTTTTTTATATCAGTTCTGTTGTATGATATGATCATAGAAATGTTATTACATAACAATATCTAAAAATCGATGAGTGTATTAGTACCAATTAGGGAGGTCGGTTGTATTCTTTCTTCAAACTCATTTTCTGTCTCAGTGCCAATTTTATCTTCCTCAGTTGACAAATAACTCTCGCGCGTCTGAGGCAATTGTAGCTTCTTTTTGCAGTCTACAATATCAGAAAAATAAAATAATATGATAAACACAGAAACAGACGAATTTTCTTGTGAAACAAATAACATTTCTCAATCTATACTTCTTTGCAGTTGGGAAAGCGAGAAAGAATGAACTCTTATTACTAAAAACACAAAACATATTTACATATTTGATCTTTCCATTTGTCTATATTTATGAGATGAGGTAGTATTTACAATATTAACATTATTCAGACTATTTTTCTCATCTTTGTTGCCATTTGTACGATGTTTCGCCCGTTGTACACTTCGGCCTTCTTCATATACCACCAGTGATTGTAATAAAGGGTTCAGTTTGAAATTTCTAGCACCTGAGGAAGGCCGGAGCGTACAATGGTCGAAACGTCATACAAATGGCAACAAAGATGAGGACAATAATCCAAATAATGTAAATACTGTTGATCTTTCCAGTTAGAAAACTCTAAAATCATTGGTGCAAAAATAATTGCAGTTCTTTTAACCATCAAATTTAAAGCAATCAATTCTGGTGTAGAGCAAAATTTATTAATTGAAGAACCATTACAATCTATAGATGCTCTTGCAAATAATAAAACAAATTTTTTAGCAGCATAGAAATCACGGATTCCTCAAATCAATAAATTTTTCAAAAGGTGTTGAACAGTGAAAACAAAACCATTTGCATAAATCAATGATTGGCACTTTAAAATGTTTGTTGCAGCAGTTGTTCTCAAAATTTTTTTCTATGTGACACATTTTCGCAACGAAAATTTGTTTGTGCCACACCAAATTTTATGTGACAAAAAGTACATTTAAAAAAAATACAGAGAGAGGGTTAAAGGGAGATAACTATGGATTTGAAGTCAGAATATTAACATTGATGACTCTCTCCTCCAATTTGCAGACCCTTGTTACTAAATTCTTAATACTTGATATAATGCAAAAATATCACAATGATAAAATCTGTAAATAATTATCATAACTATTTATACATGTAATTAAAAGTAATCCATAATAATATTTTAAATTTTGAAACCATATTTATTTTTGGCATATTAATTTTTGAAACTGTTTCTAAATCTTTTTCAATCATTCCACCTCATCTGATGTCCCCCTTCTGCCACACCCATTTGGAAACTGATGTGTTACAGGAACAGAGTTAAATAACAATTAATAGAGTTAAATAACAACTGATAATAAAATAAACAGCAAATAATAAAATACTGAAAAAAAAACACAATTATTTTTGCACCAACCAAATATTTATTCTCTGGAAAGGAATAAACAAAAGAGCAGTTTAAAACTAAAATGAACAATTGCTGATATTACTGTAGTTTCATGAACTTAAAAAAATAAAAAGGAAAAAAAAATGTGTTTATAGAAGAACAATACAATTTTTATTGCTATGAAATCTGCAGAGGAAAGATAAAAAAAATATTTGGCCAATGAATAAATCTTTCATCCTCCCAAAACTAGTAAAGTGATCAAACTTGGGTATGCAGCTTCTTTTCTCGCACTTCCCACCTGTGAAATTCTCTTCCGCATCCTTGCTTTCCTGACAGTTACAGTCTCCAAGAATTTAAATGTAAAGTCAATAGTCATCTCCTGTCTCACTAACTTACGTCCTCTCTCTCATGCTTTTCTACATCTACCCCATTCTCATCAGTACTCTCTTCCCTCTCTTACTCTCTTCCTGACACCCCCTGCAACCTCTCACTCCTCATAATATTCCTCCTCGTCCACCCCACTCTCATCAGTACTCTCTTCCCTCTCCTACTCTCTTCCTGACACCCCCTGCAACCTCTCACTCCTCAACATTCACCCTATGTAACCCCCTGCACAACAGTGGCAGTAAAATGCCTTGCTTGGGGCGACACAATTATAAAAGAAAATATATATATATATATCTAAATTATACAGCATAAAAAAATTGTTATAAATTAAAACTCTGTTACCAACAAGACAGTGGATATAAAATTCATGTAACTTGAGTGGCCTTGACTTTTAGACAAAATCATTTAAGTGCCAAACATGATACACACTTTGGCGATCATGTCTCGAAAGCAACATGACTGACTGGGTAGAAGATTTTACCTGAAGATCTTTTAGTGTTAAATTGGTTGCTAACCAAGGCTATAGAACCCAATCTGTCCTGTTATTTAACCCATAGCTAGAGAGAGAAGCAATAGATTTATACTTTTCACAATGGTATGCACGTAAGTGAAGACAATGAATTCAACAGGAATTGAAACTTGGCTCTCCAATTTCTCATTCAGAGCCGATATCCACTGCACCACAACGCACATCCCATAACTTAGATTACTTTGACATAATGTAATGGTTAGCTTGTCTCATTAGATCAATTAAGACGAAGTTGTAAATTTGATGCTCTGTATTTGTAACCTTGTGCCACATATAAGAAATGCTTAGTAAATCACAAAAGGAAAATAACCTGTGTTGACTGAATAACAAAAACATGTTTTCTATTTGAACATCAGGAATCAAATCTGAAATTCCTGATGACCTGACATTATAGCTAGAGTATAATATTGATTGCCTAGCCATTTTCAAAGCTGACAATAGGTACAGCAGTTTTTTGCTGCCACAACTTTGGGGTGGGGCTATATGAGAAAGTAGACTGGCCAAATTCTCAATCTGAAGTGCAATCTTCAAACATTGTGATATGATGAGAATTTTTGTTAAAATACCTGACAGCATTGAGATGGAAATGAATTCCTACTTTTTCCTTAGAATGGACACAAGCAGTCTCAACAGGAATTCAATTTCAGTTTATCAACTCTATTCTCTTTACACTCTTTGTTACATTAGGATATTGCTTAGAACAAATCCAACTGAATTTGAACCCTGAGTTTTAACAAATACCATTTAGGTTCCAATTTTACTGCTTTGCCGCTGCTATAATTTTGCAATAAAAGCTATAAATGTTTGGATACAACCTTGGAAGATTAGATGCAGACAGAATTGGTTTGTCTGCCTACATTCTTTTAAAAAAGGCCATGATTATTAGGGAAAAAAAAGAAAAAGTTCCTGGGAAATGTAATGAGGAAGGAGGGCTTGGAGAATCTGATACTCACAGATCAGATAGCGGGAAAGAGAGACAGGGGAAAAGCAATGCATAACATGCTCGATGGTCTTGAGCAAGTCGATGGTAGAGCAGGGTTTGGGTGGGATAGCAGGAGAAAGCATGCTAAGAGCCACTAGGGATAGGGAGATGAGGAAGCCCATGATCACCAACGTCCAGAAGGGACACGGCACATAGAAGAAAAAGAGCATTATTATCATGCACACTTGATCTTAATACTAAAATAGAATTTGCCTTAGAATTTCTTAGATTTTCTTTCTCATTTAAATTTTTGATGCATTTTCTAAGCATGACATCAACACAGCTGAGGGAGGAGGGAGTGATGGCCCTAGGCACCCATATTGGTAAAGCATCCAATTAAAGAGTGAAATAAAAATTCATTTTCTATTTAATTTATTTAAAAGTGTTTATTCATTGTTACATCTGTTTTTACACATCTAAAATGTCTTCCTGTCTCCCATTTCTCATTACTGGGTCCTATGGCTCCCCAACCCCCACTACATGAGTCTTCAGGGCATACAATCAAGTAGTTGCTCACCAAAACTCTGCATGTCACTGCATCAACAATCTAAACGATATCTAAATGAACACCACTTACCATTGTAGTAGCCACAACACTGAAGGTATTGCTTCAGGAGGTTACCATAAATATTCTGACAAAAAAAAAAAAAGAAAAAAAAATGAGAGATAAAAAAACAAGAGTTAAAATGTATTTTTTTCATAGACTTTGTTAGATTTCATCAAAAAGGCATGTTATAAAACATATTGACTCTCATTTTCTTTTATCTTTCTTTAATATTTCAGATGGTTCATTCTCTAGCCTTCTTCAGGTGAATGTATTATTTTGCACAGGGTTTTGTTGGCTTTGATGTGTGTTGTGGTGCAGTGGATATCGGCTCGGAACGAGAAATCAGAAAGACGATTCAAATTGAATTCGTTGCATTCACTTACGTGCAAATACCCTTGGGAAAGGTTATTAATCCTTCGTTTCTCCCTCCAGTTATGGGTTAAATAGCAGGACAGATTGGATTCTATAGCCTTGGTTGGCAACCAGTCTATTGCAGAAAGTAATGGAAACCTACTGTGGGAAAAATCTTCTGCCCAGTCAGTTATGTCTCTTTTGGGACATGATCACCCAAGCGTGTATCACGTATGGCACTTAACTGACTGACTGACTTTGTTGGCTTTGGATTTGCTTCTAAATCCGTCTCGTGTCATATGTTAAGATCTTGTTTCTTTTAGAGTTGAGTGTTAGTTTCCACATGACTTTACATGAATACTTCTAGGGGATCTTTCATTGTTACAAGACGGTAAATAAAAAAAGACTTTTCATCAATTCTGGGGATCTTTCATTGTAAACAAGAAGGAAAATAAAGAAAAAACTTTACATCAATTTTGGGGATCTTTCATTGTTACAAAAAGGAAAATAAAAAAAAAAGATTTTACATTAATTCTGGGGATCTTTCATTGTTACAAGAAGGTAAATAAAAAAAGACTTTACATCAATTCTGGGGATCTTTCATTGTTACAAGAAGGTAAATAAAAAGACTTTACATCAATTCTGGGGATCTTTCATTGTTACAAGAAGTAAATAAAAAAAGATTTTACATCAATTCCGGGGATCTTTCATTGTTACAAGAAAGATTTTACATCAATTCTGGGGATCTTTCATTGTTACAAGAAGGAAAATAAAGCTCTTTATTTTTTTCAAGTGCAAATACACTATCAAATACTATTATCACAACTAGAAAATCAACAAAAAAAAAAAAAACAAAGAAAAAAGAAAATGCTGAAGCAAATTGGCACATAGGATGAGGAAAGACTTTCATAATATCAGAAAATGTCTTTGTCCTAATGTTCTTTTCGTACTATGGAAGGATGTAATACAAATTTTCTCTATTTTGATAGAAATTTCAAAGAAAGAATTTAAAAATGTGACTCGTGTTAATATTAGAGAAATGACACCAAGGATATAAGAAAGTGTCAAATATTGTATATGTCGAAAAACAAGATTTTCAAAACAACTTTCTTCAATTTACATGCAAACTCTTGTCCTCATCTTCTTTTTTATGATTATAATATTTTTGCTGTTGTTTTCCTCTGACCCTCATCAGGTACCTGTTGATCTGAATAACTATCAGAGAATTTTGAAAAAAATCCTTCATTTAATCTACAGGAATAAAGTGTTTTTAATTCTCCTATCAATATCTAGACATGTCTTGTTCTTATCAAGTACTGTTCAACCTGTTTCTACTCAGTACACACTGCCTAACCGAGGAGGGCACAATGGTCAAAAACTGTCATAAGAAAGATGAGGACAATAATCCACATATAAATAATGATAACTTCTCCTCCTCCTCCCAGAAATTTAGAAAATAACTTACTTTAATTTTATTTTCTGGACTTTTTGGCCACATCATGACTCTGAGTTTCTTTTTGATTCTAAGCCACTGAAAATAAAAAATATAAAATATTATCATTGATGAGGTGAATTCAATGCAAAAACTGTGCTTCTAATTTGCTATTATGATGATAAAATATATAAATATTATGTTAAATATATTATAAACAGATAAAAATATTT
Organism: Ascarosepion bandense; assembly: GCA_037127315.1. Lineage (NCBI taxonomy): Eukaryota > Metazoa > Mollusca > Cephalopoda > Sepiida > Sepiidae > Ascarosepion > Ascarosepion bandense. The sequence continues at coordinate 369,511 of JBBBDQ010001523.1, forward strand.
TGAAAAAATAAAAATATGGAGGCACTTTGCACACATGCTACTGTTAAGTACATCATATTCAATATGTGCCATTGTCACATATCAGTCAACATGTATCAATCCGTATGTGTAGTTGCCACATGCAGACTACATTTGTAATTTTGTAGTATGGATAGAAAGGAAAGCTGATGTGAGAAAGAGACTGAATAAATAGAGAGTGGGTAAAAAGTTTGATATTGATGAGCTGTAGGTTTGATTTTATTTTTAGAAAATTTTTTGACTGGAACCTCATCTTTTTATTTTTCCTTAGTATGTTAGTATCTCTCTTTCTTTCTTTCTTTCTTTCTGTTGCCTGGTTGGTGGATAGGTGAAAGACACTGTCTCTTAGTCCCCCATCTCCCAATTTTCTCTGACCAAAAGTTAGAAATATCTTTTTTTTTATTCAATTTGCCGGCAGTTCGGCTTGGAATCATGACTTGAATAAGTATGCCATATTTTTTTGTTTTGTTTTCTTTGTTTTTGCCCAATATTCTTGCTTAATTTTAAAACTTTTCATGTCTAACTGTACGTTTGATTTTATTTTTAGAAAAATTTTTTGAGTGGACTTTCACTAAGTTAAAACTTAATAAGTCACTTTTTTTTCTTTTTCTAAATCTTCAACATTTTTTTTGTTCTCAATTGGAGTAGATAGACTTAACTATCGCCCGGTTCACACTCCACCCATGTCATTTGAACAGGTGAAAAGGCTCATCCCTTGTTTCCTGTTTAGGATGTGGTTCCCGGCTTTCTCTTTTCCATTCATTTTACTCTTAAGTAGCCCCATGTGCATCCCGCTAGGACTGATGGCCATTAACACTCTTGATTTTGTAAATACTACACGTGTATTTGGTTGGTGAATAAAACCTATATCAGCGGTATACTTGTCTCAACTTGTCAATCACACTATCTTCTATTCACTTCAATTTTATTCACCAACAAAAATAAGATGGACAGATTACTGCGTCCTGAAAGATTCGACGTGGAGCCTACAAATCCCAACTCTGAAAAATTATATAAGCACTGGAAGCTAACATTTACAAACTATTTGAACACTATCAATAGCAGCAGTGACAACGAAAACAGCCAACTGAATTTCTTCGCTTTGGTACATATCGGCCTTAGTATATGATATTATAAGTGATGCCAAGGACTACAATAGCGCTATGGAGGTCCTAGACAACACATACATCAAGCCTGCTAATATTGTATACAATAGGCATCAGCTTCTAACCCTTAAACATCAACCAGCACAGAGTGTCGATTCCTTTATGCAACAATTAGAAATTCTTGTGAAAGCTTGTAATTTCCAAGCAGTGACGGCCGAGGAAAACAAAAAACAATATATACGAGACGCATTTATCAGCGGCATCAACGCCTTCTCAATTCGACAACGCCTACTAGAAAAACCCTTCCTCACACTCCAAGAAATGTATGCAATGGCCAGATCACTGGAACAAGTGGGAAAACACTCAGAATGCTACGAACAAGGTAATAATACTATGGCTGCTACCACAGTCACTTCGGAAAATGACCGTTTAGCTACTGTACAGAAAAATGTCCAATCTAAAACAGTTTGCTTCTGTGGAAACTCACGCCATCTCAGGCAGTTATGCCCAGCGTGTAATGCTGAATGCAGAAAATGTCAGAAAAAAGGACATTGGTATGTAGAGCTTTTGTAACTGCTGCATTATACGATACTAACCCTCCCCCGCCTGATATTGCCTGACTAAAAACAGAAACAAAGGACATTACGTTTACTAAATGCAAAATAAATGGTTATAGTGTCAATGCTATGGTAGACTCTGGAAGCGTGGGAACTTTTATTAGTAAAAATACTGCAAAAAAATTAAACCTCTCCATTATACCAAAGCAAAAGAAAATAGCTCTGGCAGACCCAAACCAACATGCAAAGATTATTGGCGAAACGATAGTAGATATCTCCCTAAAAAATAAGACACATACTGGCACGATTATAGAAGTGATTAAAGATCTCTTTGTTGACATCATCATAGGAAAAGATATCCTGAAAAAATACAACAAAGTAACCATGAAATTCGACGGTTCAGGGGATGAACTTATTATTGGAGCTGTAAACAGAAACAACTCTTTTCCTTCCATAAACATTCCTCCTCCGCCTCTCTTTTCTCAGCTTTCTACTAAGACAATTCCAATCGCCACTAAATCTCGCCGTCATACTACTGCCGACAATAAATTCATAAAGGAGGAAACTGCTAGAATGTTGAAAGAAGGTATAATAGAGCCTTCATTGTCTCCTTGGCGAGCTCAAGTTTTAGTGACTCCTAATGAAAACCATAAAAAAAAGAATGGTTATCGATTACAGTGATACTATAAACAGGTTTACTGAACTGGATGCCTACCCTATGCCTAACATCACTAAAATGGTTGACGATATAGCCCAGTATAATGTCTTCTCTTAAGTCTGCATACCACCAGATCCCAATAAGTCTCAATAATCGTAAGTACACTGCTTTTGAGGTAGGTGGCAAATTATACCAATTTACTCATCTTCCTTTTGGCATTACTAATGGAGTAAGTGCATTTCAAAGAAGTATGGACAACATTGTTGATAAGGAAAAGTTAGCTGATACATTTGTATTCGTGGATAATGTTACTATATGTGGAAAAACCCAAAAGGAACATGACCACAATCTTCAAAAATTCGATGATGTAGCTAAAAGGTACAATATTACACTTAATGAAAACAAGAGCATCATTTCAGCTAAGTCTATTACTTTACTAGGATACACTATCAAAAACAATCAAATTGCTCCTGATTACAATAAACTAAAACCTCTCCTCGAAATGCCACTACCTCTGAATCTCAGATCCCAGAAACGAATAGTCAGAATGTTTTCATACTATAGCAAGTTTATTCAAAATTTCTCTGACAAAATATCACCATTAAACCACAACAAAGAATTTCCACCCCCCCCCCTTCAGTATCACACTCATTTCAAATATTGAAAAATGATTTAAAGAACGAAACCTTGATTACTGTTGATCCTGAGAAAGAATTTGTAGTAGAAACAGACGCTAATAATCATTGCATAGCAGCTACACTAAATCAACAAGGCCGACCTGTTGCATTTTTTCACAACTCTAAACCCCAACGAAATCAAACATCACCCTGTTGAAAAAGAAGCTGCTGCTATAGTCGAAGCTCTGCGGAAGTGGCGCCACTTCCTACTTGGCAGACACTTCAAAGTAATAACTGACCAAAAGAGCATTAGTTTTATGTTTGATAACACTAGAAAATCAAAAATTAAAAATGACAAAATATGTCGTTGGCACATTGAACTGTCCCAGTTTAAATTCAGTATAATTTATCGTCCAGGGACAGAAAACAGTGTTGCGGATACATTTTCTCGTATCTCTGCCCTCACACACACCCTACAGAATCTTCGTAATCTGCATATTCAGTTATGCCATCCTGGTATTACGCGACTTTACCACTTCACAAGATCAAGAAACCTCCCATTCTCTTTGGACCAAATAAAAAGTGTAACCAACTCCTGCACCTCCTGAAGCCTAAATTTGTCAACAATAACAAAGGGACACTCATAAAGGCTATATTACCATTCCAACGATTGAATATTGACTTCAAAGGACCCTTACCAACGTCTATACATGGCAACAAATACTTACAATAATTGATGAGTTCTCTCGTTTTCCCTTTGCTTTTCCCTGCAAAGATATGACAAGCAGAACCATTATCCGCTGCCTGAACTAACTATTTTCAATCTTTGGTATGCCTGATATGATACATACTGACAGGACCACTGACTTCCTTGCAGAAGAAACTAAAACCTTCCTACATGGGAAAGGTATTGCTACCTCGAGAACGAGTAGATACCATCCCAAAGGCAATGGACAAGTTGAGAAACTTAATGGCACCTTATGGAAAGCCATTCAAATAACCCTACACTCTAGAAGCATGAAGCCATCCTATTGGGAAGACATATTACCTGATGCCCTCCACTCAATTAGATCGTTACTCTGCGCCGCAACTAATGTGACGCCCCATGACAGACTGTTTACATATAGTCGTAAATCCACCTCTGGGACATCAATTCCTGCTTGGGCAAAACCGGGTCCGATCTATATCAGGAACCATGCCAAATCAAGTCAGCAGGACCCTCCGGTAACCTCGGCTACACTTTTGGAAATCAACCCTCACTATACACATGTACGTCTACCCTCTGGTGTTGAAACTACTGTCAATGTACGAGACATAGCACCCAAGTCTTCGAAGGAAGAAGATGCTTGTAATAAAGACAACATTGCAAGCCCTGGGGAAGCCGGAGAACTGTATATTAATATGCCTGAGGCTATTGCTAGTGAGGAGGAAGATATATTGCCAGTAACAGAAGAAACCAGCGCATCGCAAGAAATTAATATTCAGGACTAAAACCCCATCGAATCCGTACGAAGATCAGCCAGAATACGAAAAATCCCTAGTAAATACAAAGACTTTATAACATGAAACCTCTCCTTCCTCATAATAATTCTTGAAAGGGAAAATGTTATAGTTTAAATCATTTTTTTTCTCAATGAGTGTTATCTCCTCCTATAACTTATAAGAAACCACGAATGATACCCCCTTTCCCGCTAGGCCGGCCGGCCATTAAGACTCTTGACTTTGTAAATACTACACGTGTATTTTGTTGGTGAATAAAACCTATATCAAAGGTATACCCGTCTCAACTCGTCAATCACACTATCTTCTATTCACTTCACTTTGCATTCTGCCACATGTAGCCTAGCCTCTCTAAGGAATCTGGATGTAGAAAGCATATTGATGCTTCAAAATTCTTGTGGCCCTCTGCCGACTTTGCACCATTTTGATCTTATACAACTTAAACAAAGGCAATTCATTACTTTTAGAATGTCATCCTGGCCCAGCCTCTGCATTCATTGTTTTACTTGAAAAGAACTGAAGAGAAAGTTCATCAAACATGCAGCAGTATCAGAGGTATAGATGAAAGATCAAATAAGTATAAAAAGATTGTGTAGAACTAGAACTAATCTTCCAATTGAAGAGGTGTAGTTGCCTTGAAAATCATGAATTCAAACACCAACCACAGTTACTGATGGGGAAAATGAGATAATTCTAGTCCAGACCCACCAAAATGACCAAACATCAGGCCAAATAGTTTTCAGATCTCTTTTTACATAATTTCTTGAGTTCAAAACCATGTTTATAATGAAATTATTCAATAAGTTAAAGAAAAGGCATTTATTTTTTAATATATTTTGCTTCATAAATAAATCAAAAATGCAAAATGATCCATTTAGTTATGTACTATCATTGATTTCATATAAGACCCACTTTTTATCCACAAATTATTATAAATTCATAAATCTAAATCTAAACTTATTTATAAATGGAACTTTGTGTGTGTGTGTGTGCGTGTGTCTCTGTGTGTGTGTGCGCGTGTGTGTGTCTGTGTGTGTGTCCGTTACTTATAGACTCCGAAATGGCTGAACTGATTTTCTTGAAAATTTACACAGTTGTACTATAAGCGTCTGCGAGTGTTCTTAGCTAGGTTTTTGTCGAGGTACCCCCGATAAATATCGAAAATCGATAATCGAAAAAATCGGGTTATAGAAGGAGTGGTCCGATTTTAATTAAATTTGATACACTCATAGACAAAGACATAACAAACGATATTCAGAAGTTTCAAGGTTGCAGTTCTTAAAATAGTGCAGAAAATCGATAATATATATATATATAAAGCAAGATGTTTGTGTGTGTGTCTGTATTTCTGCCTGTATGTCTGTATTTTTTTCAGCCTTTTTATTTTAGTTTTTGCTTCGGGTTTGGCTCTAAATAGGTATAATTGTAGTTCTTAGTCTCAATTTACGACGAAAAAAAAATCTTTTGATATCAATACCAGGAAATGAAAACTTAACTTACATCCATTCAGTCTACGGTTTTGCTTTAACTGGAAACTTTTTAGTCTTTTGTGCCAACATCCAAAGAGTCTGAGCTCCAGGACGATGGATTAGTTTTAAAGCTTTCATTACACCCAAGCAACGCCGGGCTATACTGCTAGTTTGTAATAAATACACCAAAGTCACTAAGTGATAAAGTTTTCCTCCAGTAGAAACATGCAATCCTATTACTACACTGTCACTTTTTCCCATGGAAAATGTTCTCACAAGATTCATTCTTTGATTCTATCAGTTCAGACATTTACGGTTAAGATTTGCCATGCCATGTGCACAGTGGCAAACCATTCACATTCCCTTCATGTTCCAGTGTTAAGAAAGAAGTTCCATTTGAACAACTTCTACCTGAGAATTGCTACTCTGTGGAACTGACTCCCGAGAGGATGCTTCCCCAGACACTACAATTTTAATCTTTTTAAGTCTATGGTCAAACATTATCTATCCTACACATCTACATAATCTGCACTTACTGTCTCTTCTTAAATTCATACAACAACCTCATTCAGTAACCTTATAATCTTGAGTGGCTCTTGAGCCTTGCATTTGAAGTACAAATTGTAAAAAGACAAAGAAACTTGTTTTTAAACTGGGACAAATATGAAATGTGAAAGTAATTCCAATAATATTCCAATAATATTGCTGAAAGAAAGGATATTTTGTTTATGTCATCAGATACGCTATTTCAGCAATGGAAAAGTTTTATGAATTTCCAAAATGTCCCCATTCTGTTACAGAAAATAGAAAAGTGAAAGTGTATTAAAGTTATATTAATACTGAAATTCAGAAATTGTATAAATTTGTGAAAAATGTTAACATTATTTTATAAACTGTAGGAAATGTTTTCATTATTTTATGAATCATTTAAACTAGTATCCCCATCTTTGTTATTTTTATCCCAACTCTTGTCTAACATGTTTGTTGCACCTTCAAAAATCCAAAAAATATTTTCCCATGTACAAATGAATGTAGCTAGGATTAAAGCATTAGTTAACTTAAACATCGTAATGTAAACAACATGTGTATATAGTTTCAGTAAAATAATAAAACTAGAAAAGCAGAATTAAGGATTCAACATTGACCAATCAGCAAAATAACAATGTTGAGCCTATCTCTACTGATATAAGCAGAGGAAAATCAGCACTTAAACAGTTAGCGGTATAGTAAAAGTGGAGAAGCAACATCAATGGACCAGAAATGACACACCTACTTATTCCATTCATTATATTCAAATGAGGAATTTGAAATGACAACTAATGCTCCCCCCAACGATAGATAACTGGATTTATTTGTAAGTATGAGATTTGCATACTAAAACCAAAATACACTCCCAAAAGCTTACACAATTTATGACCAATGATTGCTGTTCCCACAATGAACTAATTACTTTGACAGACACTCATTCTTTTTATTTTTCCACAGCACCAGTGTTCTGCCTGAACACTGGTGCTGTGTGAACGCTTATTATTGTTTGTTATGTGTGTTTATGCATGTTTCTGTAGAGGTGTTGCTACTTTAGGGCTGATGAAACAAATCATAGCTCTCGCACCCTCTACATGTTTTTGAACCATCTTTAGATGTATCCAGAAGTCTTTAAGTGTCACTTGGAGGAATAATACAATTCACAGATTCAAGTGTCGAGAAATTCTTCAAAAGATGAAGTGAATATTTTATGTGCGTTGTGGTGCAATGGATATCGACTCAGAATGACAAATCGGGGAGTCGAGTTCGAATTCCAGTTGAATTCCTTGCATTCATTTACGCACAATTACCCTTGGGAAAGGTATTAATCCGTCTCTTCCCTCCAGTTATGAGTTAAATAATAGGACAGATTGGGTTCTATAGCTTTGGTCGGCAACCAGTCTGCCAGAAAGCAATGGCAACCTACTGCGGGAATAATCTTCTGCCCAGTCAGTCATGTCTCTTTCGAGACATGATCGCCCAAAGCATGTATCACATATGGCATTTTAACTGACTATTTCCAATACAAAAACTTATAAATATAATGCAAAGAAGTGGAGATATATTGAAAATTACTGTTGAAAAATAAAAAGATGGTGGAAATTTTGTTTAATCATTTCCCGTGAGGCAAGGCAATAAAGCCACTAAGAGACAAAAGTTACTGAGTATGAAAGAATTATAAGAAAAAGAAAAACATGAAGGAGAGAGAAAAATAAAAAGAACTGAAATTAAGAAAATAGAAGATAACGATTGACATTGCATTTAAATTTTTGAAGATCAATGTTGACTGGAAAGCAAGAAGCCTGAAGGATAGACCCTGACTAACAGTGTTACACCTTGAAAACCAGTGTTTTTGACACAATACACTTTTTATTTTTCTGCATTCCATTTTCAATTGAAATCATTGCGTGTTTTCTTTTTGCCTTAAATTATTTTTAAGTTCAATTAAATTATGTTGGTCCCTAGAGTACATAAGAATACAACTTATGATTATATTTATCCATTTCAAATGTAAAATGATAAGACCTAACTGCCAATCTAGTACTGATAGATTTTCAATCAGTTTTTATCAAAGAGAAGTGTTGATAAATACCCTCCTGTTTTTTTGGTGAGGTAACAGATACCTTGTTTTATTGGTAATATTATTTTATCATTTATTTTTAATTTATCAATGTTTCTTTGTCACAGAAATTCTGACAATTTCATTTTTGACTGTTTTCTCAGTTTCTGACATAATAGAACCATAATTTAATTATGACAAGACAATATAGATTTGCCTGGGTAAAGGAAGATATAGATTTACCTGAGTAAAAGATGATATAAATGTACCTGGGTAAAGGACGATATAAATTTACCTGGGTAAAGGACGATATAGATTTACCTAGGTAAACGACAATATAGATTTACCTAGGTAAACGACAATATAGATTTATCTGAATAAAGGACAATATAAATTTACTTGGTTAAAGGACAATATAGATTTATCCGGGTAAAGGACAATATGGATTTACCTGAGTAAAGGATAATATGGATTTACCCGGGTAAAAGACAATATAGATTTACCCGGGTAAAAGACAATATAAATTTACTTGAGTAAAAGACAATATAGATTTACCCGGGTAAAAGACAATATAAATTTACTTGAGTAAAAGACAATATAGATTTACCCGGGTAAAAGACAATATAAATTTACCCGGGTAAAAGACAATATAGATTTACCCGGGTAAAAGACAATAAATTTAAATTTACTTGGGAAAAGTTTAAAAAGAAAAGACAATATAGATTTACCCGGGTAAAAGACAATATAAATTTACCCGGGTAAAAGACAATATAGATTTACCTGGGTAAAAGACAATATAAATTTACTTGAGTAAAAGACAATATAGATTTACCCGGGTAAAGGATAATATAGATTTACCCGGGTAAAAGACAATATAGATTTACCTTGACAAACTCGAATTTGTAACTGTGGAATGGAACATAATGTAAGAAATCAACTGCAAGTTGGCAGGACAAACTTCAGATTTCTCATCTTTCAATTTCTTTGTGGACAGCTTTCAAATCTGAAGATAAAAACAGATTCTTTTAAAATACATTTGCCAGTTTTTTTTGTTTATTAAACATGAATTGACAACATTTGAAAAAAATTGGATAATAACATTGACTGAGGTGCAATTTTGTTTACAATCATTTTACATTTTCACTTGGGAAGTTTTTTTTTTTTTACTTGTAGTAATTTTTTTTACTTGTAGTAAGTCGCTCTTGCTGACATAAACTAATTTTCATTAACTAGCAGTATAGCCCGGCATTGCTCGGGTGTAATGAAAGCTTTAAAACTAATCCATGGTCCTGGAGATCAGACTCCTTGGATGTTGGCATGAAAGATTAAAAAGCAATAGTTGTTTCCAGTTAAAGCGAAACTGTAGACTAAAAGAAAGATGAATGGATGTAAGTCAAATTTTGATTTCCTCGTATCGATATCAAATAAGTTTATTTTGTCGTAAACCCAAAGCAAAAACTAAAATAAAAGGGCTGAAAAAATATGACATACAGGCAGATAAACAGACACACACACAAACATCTTGCCTTTTATATATATATATATATATTATCGATTTTCTGCACTATTGTAAGAACTGCAACCTTGAAACTTCTGAATATTATTTGTTATGTCTTTGTCTATGAGTGTATCAAATTTGATTAAAATCGGACCACTCCTTCTATAACCAGATTTTTTCGATTATCGATATTTATCAGCAGGTACCTCGACACAAAACCTAGCTAAGAACACTCGTAGACGCTTATAGTACAACTGTGTAAATTTTCAAGAAAATCGGTTCAGCCATTTCAGAGTCTATAGGTAACGGACACACACACACACACACACACACACACACACACACACACACACAGACAAAGTTCCATTTATAAATAAGTTTTGATTAGATATAAAGAAATGCGGGATTGATCACATGAATAGTGATAACAAAACTGTCTTGAAAATTGATTTTATAATCAATCAAAATATGCAATGGATACATAAAGAATATTTTTTTCTTTTTACAAATCTATCAACTTAAAATATTTTTAGAAATTTGTGAAGAAAGAAGAAAACTAAAGAAAAAAGCATTAAAAAAATCAAACTCCATGAATAAATATTCTTGAACAAATACCAAAGTAAAAATAAATAAAATAAAAAGATATTGTTGCATCTATTGTAATGTACAAGCAATTTGAAGAGTACATTAAATATTTCATTATTTCTGGGTTTTTTTATTTAACCAAATTTGATTTGTGAGTCAAATTTGGTTAGCTTGCAGACCACATGGAATATGTCAATACTCTAAAACAAGTTTTCACATTCTGTCAAAAAGTACAACAAAATATTAAATTGACATTTTATTAACTTCCTATTATTTTTAAATTTTCACGAGAAATGAACGTTTTTTGAATCGCTCCTGACTCCTCTAGAGTAGGGGATGGGAGGGAGGAAGGTAGTATTTACGCCCGCTTTTCTTTATGGTTAGTTTTTTTTTTTTGCTTTTGTTATTTATAATTTCCTTTTCCTTTCAGTTAGTAGCCATCTTGCCACCATGGAGTAGAGAACAACGTATGTTTGCTTATGACACTTACGTGAAAAATGGTGAATCAGTGATAAAACCCAACGTTTCTTCAGGCGAAAATTCAACATCGGTTGTCATGGCTGCTGTCTGAACGGCATTCCCTAATCATGTGATCTCACGCTTTGGAGATCTGCTGTGGCCTTCGTGCTCACCCGACCTTTCCATGTGCAATTTTTACCTGTGGGGATTTTTGAAATCACTCGTCTATAAAAGAAAATCCCACACGCTTGGAGAACAGAAAACTGTATTACATGAAAATATCTTAGAAATCGGTGAAGAAACTTTGGTAAGAGTGGAGGCTAACTTTAGAGAGCGGCTTCAAATTTGTGCTTGTAAAAATGGCCATCATTTGTTAGACATCATTTTTCGCTCATAAACATTCCATAATGACATTGTTTAGTAAATATTTTTATGTACATTATAAAGTTTGTGTTGAAATATTCGCAGAGTTTTGCTTTCCTTAAAATATCCGTTTCCCATGACTCACCCTGTATAATCTTTTTTTGGGGGGGGATTTCTGGATGTTTTGCTGATGTATATCAAGGGGTATTTTGTACAGTCTACTCTGTATATTCCTGGCTCTGTCCTATTGTTGCTATCTCATTTGATGCAAACGACAACTCTTATAATTTTAGAGGTGGTGTTGATGAATTTTATGCCAAGGACACAATTTCAACCTAAAAAATACCAGTTTGATCAGAAATTAACATTTGTTGAAAGGCACGAACTCAAACACAAGTTTTTCTACCATTTTGAAGATGAGACTTTGATCTCGAAATATTAATCTATAATAAATAGGTAATACCTAACAACTTCTTTACCTTCTTTTATTTTATGAAATGCATTCTGACAGCCTTCAAGACCTAACCATACACCTAAAAACTCAGAAATTTAAAAAAAAAATGTCTCTGTAAAAAGACAATACAAATAAAGACAAAAAGAACTCTTCTTAACTGAAACATTTTGTCCTCTGATGGGCTTCATCAAGGTAAATTTTATCAATTGTCTTATAAAGTCCATTGATTCTGATTCTTAAAATTCCAGAGGGCACATATTTTTCTAACAAAATTTTTGAAATATTCAGGCTAGTAGATGTAAGTAAATAAATAATCATAAAAACAAAGCATCTACTCAAATATGAGTAACCATTAAAAATAACATTTAAACAAATAAATTCAGAATTTAATCCATTTCCTTATATATATATATACACTTAAATAAAGTAGATGTCATCATGAAAACAAATTACATAATTTGATTAGGTCTACATAATGTCATCTACATTATTTAAGTCTATTGGTTATTTCTGAGGGTACAAGTCCCTGCTTATATATATATATATATATATATATATATATATATATATATATACTAGCAGTATAGCCCGGCATTGCTCGGGTGTAATGAAAGCTTTAAAACTAATCCATGATCCTGGAGCTCAGACTCAGCCTAAAGAATATCTGTGTGAAGTTTGGTGAGAATTGGAGAAAAATTGTGGATTTGTATAAAGAACATACAGACAGATGAACAGACACACACATGAATATCTTGCCTTTTATATATATATATATATATATATATATATATATACATATATTATTGATTTTCTGTACTATAAGAACTGCAACCTTGAAACTTCTGAATATCGTTTTTTATGTCTTTGTTGATGAATGTATCAAATTTGATTAAAATCAGACCGCTCCTTCTATAACCTGATTTTTTCGATTATCGATATTTATTGGGGGTACCTCAACACAAAACCTAGCTAAGAACACTCGCAGACGCTTATAGTACAACTGTGTAAATTTTCAAGAAAATCGGTTCAGCTGTTTCAGAGTCTATAGGTAATGGACACACACACACACACACACACACAGACAAAGTTCCATTTATAAATAAGTTTATATATATATATATATATATATATATATATATATATCTCCAAGTGAATAAAGAACGAAGAACGTATTAACAACGTTTAAAACATTAATTTAAAACAGTTCTCAATATAGAAATAGAGCAATGAATATTTATTATAAGTTATAGTTTAGAATATGTACAAATTATAATTTACTACAAAAGTGTAAACTATAACTTCGGTTTGGTTTCAATCCTGGGTTAAAAGCAATCGAAGTCTAACCGTACTGATGAGCTGTGATACAGCGAAACAGATCTGTCTGTGGATGACTATATATATATATCATATAACTTTAATCCAAAAGGAAAAGCAGATAGGTAAATCCCAAAAACCCGATCCTAATTAATATTAATTACATTAATATTAAAACTGATCAAGGTAGAGGGTTCAATACAATTTATATTCAAATTACAGAGCCAATTATAAAATAAAACAAATTCCGATGTTCAAATTTGATATTTGGCCATTTTTACGAGAAATTTCTAAGAGAAATTTTGCGTATCATCAGCAACAAATTTTTATTACAAAAAACCAAATGACAAAATGAACAAAGATATTTTACTGACGAAAGTTAAAAAAAATATTCATCACGGAAAATTAAAGGGGGGAAATTAATAAGAAAGCAGACAGAAATCTATGTCTATTTTTATTTTTAGAATTTTTGAAAACCCTTACTCCTTAACTGAGTTGAGAGTTGAAAGTTGAAATGTAGCCTTGTCTGGCTCAAAGAAATGGTAAGGGGAAGAATAAAAAGAGTAAAAGGAGAAAGTAAAAAGGGGAGAAGGGGTGGTTGACAGGGAAGTAAGCTAAAAAAAAGAAAAGAAAAGAAAAAAAAGAAAAAGGAAAAATTCATATCCATAGAAACTGTTAACAATCGTGTTGAAAAATAAATCATAGCGGTTTTTGGTTTATATATATGTGCGGATGTGCGTTGTGGTGCAGTGGATATCAGCTCGGAACAAGAAATCAGGGAGCCGATTTTGAATTCCAGCTGAATTCATTGCATTCACTTACACGCAAATACCATTGGGAAAGGTATTAATCCGTTTCTTCCTTCCAGTTATGGGTTAAATAACAGGACAGATTGGGTTCTATAGCCTTGGCTGGCAACCAGTCTACTACATAAAGCAATGGCAACCTACTGTGGGATAATCTTCTGCCCAGTCAGTCATGTCTCTTTCGAGACATGATCGCCCAAACGTGTTTTACGTATGGCACTTAACTGACTGACTGATATTTTTATTTTATTTTTTAATCATCTCACCCCAAGCAAGGCATTCCACTGCCACTATTGCGCATGGGGCTACATAGGGGAAGGTAAAGAGAAGGAGTGGTTAGACATAGGGAATGTCAGGAGGAAGGTGACAGATGAGTAAGAATAGCGAGGATGAGGGTTGGGCAGATGGGAAGAGTGTTTGATAGAATGGGAGCAGGTTAGTGTGTTAGGAGGTGTCTATTGACCTTACATTTAAACTCCTGGAGATTGTAGCCGTCGGGGAAGCAATTGTGTGGAAGAGAATTCCACAGTCGGGAAGTGCGAGAAAAGAAACTGTTGGAATAGAAGTTACGGCTGCATTTTATCGGTTTCACTGTAAAAGGGTGGGATCTACTTGCTAATCTAGTATCTCGTTCAAATTCGTATTTAGGGGACACCAGTGATCGAAGTTCATCGGAGCAGAAGCCATGAAAATATTTATAGAAGAGACACAGGGAAGCCACGTTGCGCCGGTGGGAGAGAGACTGCAGGCGGTCTGCCAAGTCGGTATCTATCACATTACAGACCCTCCTCTGAACTTTATCGAGAAGCCCGAGGAGAACAGCAGGGGCACCCGACCAGATATGGCAGCAGTATTCAATGCACGGGTGGATGGTAGATTTATAAATGTGCAGGATAGATTTAGACGGAAAAAACTTCCGGGCCCTACACAGAGAACTGACTTTCATAGCAGCAGATTTAGCAATGGATTTGATATAGTCATTCCATTTGAGGTCCGCTGAAAGTGTGAGACCAAGGAGGCGTAGTGTTTTACTCTCTGGGAGGCAAGCTTGGTCCATGCTAATGGGAGGTAGGTGAGAATTGTTGATGATGGTTAATTGAGAGTAGCTTCGTTTTAGAAGCATTAAAATTTACTAGCCATTTCTTACCCCAGTCCAATATGGATTGGAGGTCATTTTCAATCTCGGCTGCGAGGTTAGCTTTGACGCCTACACCAAATTTTTGTAGGAGGCAAGAGTAAACTGTGGTGTCATCGGCGTACAAACATATTTGGGCTCTTATGGATTCAGGGAGATCATTAATATATATCAGGAAGAGTGTAGGACCTAAGATGGAGCCTTGGGGGACACCTGCGTTTGTATGGTAGTTCTGGGAGGCATGTCCGTTTAATACCACCTTCATTGTGCGATTAGAGAGGAATGACTGGATTAGTTCAAACAAATGTCCAGTTATACCATAGCTCCGCAGTTTACATAGAAGGCCAGCATGCCAAACTCTGTCGAACGCCTTAGATATATCCAATGCAACGGTTTGGGCTTCGCCATTCCTATCGAGTGCCTGGAATATGTACTCGGTGATGGTCGTTAGCATATCAGCAGTAGACCTGGTGAAGCGGAAACCATATTGCTTGTCCAAGAGGAGCCTGTGTGCTGTGAGATGCTGAACCACCTTGGCGTTGATAATGGCTTCGAACACTTTGCCAAAGATCGGAAGAAGGCTGATAGGGCGGTAATTTGCAGGGTCCGAGGGTTCTCCAGTGTTTTTAAATATAGGAACTACAGTGGAAGATTTCCAACAGGCAGGAAAGCAGGAAGCAGATAGGCAGAGGTTGTAGAGCTTAGAAAGGACAGATTCATGATTCAGGCTATGCAGCTTTTGAACAGTTGCTTGAGAAGCGTGCAGCTGTGTGCTGTCATGCAGCAAAATTGGCGGTCATCCCTGTTCACAAGTTGAGGATGTTTCTTTTTCAATTTTCCGTGTGTACACTCAATTTCTCAACAATACAAGGTTGCTGTTATTGTTTTCCCTTGGGGCAAGAATAAATAATAAATAACCCCTTTGAAAGACCACCATGCATTAACTATTAACTTTTTAGTGGACGATTTGGGTATTGTTTTGATAATTCCCTTGCATCCAACCACTGACCTACTCTTTTACTGTTGTCAAAGAGTATCTATTTCTCATCACATGTCATGATTTGATTAAAAAAAATGGTTCTTTTTCCCCAGTTTGTACCCATACAGTAAGATTACTCAACACTTTTTTCATTGTAATCATTTTTATTGGGTCTATGAGTAACAATATTTTGAAAGAAAATTTAACTGCAAAGAAAAAGAGTCCGGAATAAGTCAAGTGTTCTTCATATATAAGACAGTTACATTGTTAGACAACCAGATCAACAAGCAACTCCAAAAATGCATCATTTCATGCATGACCACCTCATATTGAAGACCACCTATCAAATTTTTTTTTTTATAATCATATCACCCCAAGCAAGGCATTTTACTGCCACTGTTCTGCAGGGTTACATAGGAGGAAAGTTATGAGAAACAGTGACAGGTTAAAGGGAGTGTCAGGAAGTGGGTAAGAGAAGGATGAGAATACTGATGAGAGTGGAGTGGACGAGGAAAGAAGCATGAGAGAGAGGATGCAAGTCAGTAAGATAGGAGACGACTATTGACTTTACATTTAAATTCTTGGAGATTGTAGCTGTCAGAGAAGCAAGTAAATGGAAGGGAATTCCACAGGCGGGAAGTGCGAGAAAAGAAGCTGCCGAAGTAGAATTTGCATTTACAATTTACTGGTTTCACAGTAAAAGGGTGGGACCTACTTGCTAATCTTGTGGTTCGAGTAAATTCATATATAGGGGCCACCAGTGAGCTGAGTTCATTGGAGCAGAAGCCGTGAAAGTATTTGTAGAAATCTACAATTAGAAGTAATTGTCTAGCAGTTTAATGACATTTTGAAAAACAAATACAAAGAGAAAAGATTAACTGACATTTTTAGAAATGCTACCCAAATAAAGTTTGAAAATCATTTATGCAATAATCAGGGCCATGCTTAGGGCCCCCGCAGACCTCGCAATTGCGTCGGGGCTGCAAGGTCACTTGGCTCTACAGATTTATAGCAATGAAAAAAAAATTAACAAAATAATTATTAGGACTAACTGGAAAATTATTATCATACTTGTATGTTGAAATGGACATCTATCAACCCATCTCACTCTCTCTCTTTATATATATATATATATAAAATATCCAACTTTTGTTCTTGATTATATATATATATAATCAGGATAACATTCGTAATGTATAGCTTCAAAACGCTAATTTCGCGATTTTTATCCGTTTTTTGTGATGAGGGAATATCTGCATTCTGAGAGTATGTTATTTTGTTTAAAGTGCCATTTATTGTGGGTTCAGTATGTTTGAGGAGGCGCAAGTTGCATTTTGCGGGTAGAGGGGCCGCAAGACACATTCTGTGAGGGGGCCGTGATATTCCTAAGCACAGCACTGGCAACAATTAGTTTCTGCTTTTGGTACAACATCTTTATTCAAGAAATAATTTTCAAAGATGAAAATAAGAAGGAAATATTTTAAATCTGTATGTAAATCAGTTTCTGAACTAATCAACATTTAAGTTCTATTTTGATTAAATGAAGACCAGGCTTTAAACAATTGTATGACAGTTTTATCTCAGAAAAGCAATTCCATTACTGTCATTGATTATCCATCTTTAATGCAAATTACTAAACGAACACTGACTTTATGATTATTCATAAAGGAAAATATTTAATGAGATTTAAAATAAATCATTAAAACAGACAGCATCTTCTTGGTTATAAGAAGACAATATAAGAAATTATTGTAGCAATTGAATTAGTTTTCTTTTTATTTTTGTTTTATTGTTAGTATTGCTCAACAATTTTTATATTGAGCACATTTTTTAAAATTTGTAAGAACTGGTCAATGTGGGAGTAGATTTTTTTTCCCCATGAGTGAATATATGTATAAATGAATTTAAGATATGGCATAAAAGGTGCAAATGGAGTAAAATTAATGTAAATCCTTGATGTATAGCACAGAGCTGTTTAAATAGAAATATTTAGTTAATTTTTTGTTTCTTAATCCAGATTTTATGAGATAGAAATCTTCAGAAGATTGCCAGTTTTTGTGCTCTCTTCCCCATGCTAGTCTCTTCTTCTTATTGGCTGGCTGAAGTAAAAGCTTCCTGGCTGCCTTGTAAAATTTTGCAAAGTAATAATAACAAAAGAACCATTCTATTTTCATTTAGAATTATCTACTTGGCAATAAATACTAAAAATAGTATGAAATAGATAATTTTTTTTAAAACTGGGGTTGCCTAATAATTATGGCTGGTAGTATATATATATATATATATATATATATAAACTTATTTATAAATGGAACTTTGTCTGTGTTTGTGTGTATGTGTGTGTGTGTCCGTTACCTATGGACTCCAAAACGGCTGAACTGATTTTCTGGAAAATTTACACAGTTGTACTATAAGCATCTGCGAGTGTTCTGAGCTAGATTTTGTGTTGAGGTACCCCCGATAAATATCGAAAATCGAAAAAATCTGGTTATAGAAGGAGTGGTCTGATTTTAATTAAATTTGATACACTCATAGACAAAAACATAAGAAACGATATTCAGAAGTTTCAAGGTTGCAGTTCTTACAATAGTGCAGAAAATCAATAATATATATATATATATATATATAAGGCAAGATGTTTTTGTGTGTGTCTGTTTATCTGCCTGTATGTCTGTATTTTTTTCAGCCCTTTTATTTTAGTTTTTGCTTCGGGTTTGGCTCTAAGTAGGTATAATTGTAGTTCTTAGTCTCAGCCATGATACCATTTACTCAGAGGACTTATTTAGCCTTCAAAATTCAGTTTATGATGAAAACAACTTATTTGATATCAATACCAGGAAATCAAAATTTGATTTACATCCATTCATTTTTCTTTCAGTCTACAGTTTCGCTTTAACTGGAAACAATTATTGCTTTTTAGTCTTTCGTGCCAACGCCCAAAGAGTCTGAGCTCCAGGACCATGGATTAGTTTTAAAGCTTTCATTACACCCAAGCAACACCGAGCTATACTGCTAGTATATATATATATATATATATATATATATATATATATATATATATATAGCCTACAGTGAGTGTTGGTATGGTAGCAAAAAGTTTCTTTGTTGTAGATTTATATAGTTTCACTTAGATTTTGTCTTATAAAAAAAACAAAAAAACACTTTATCCCAGTATAGCATGTGGCCCAGCTTTTGTGTGTGGCCTATAAAATTCTGTCACTAGTGGCCTACCTTAAAAAGTATATTATGAGGAAGTATTATAATGGTTTGGTAAGGGTTAGAATTAGGGAAAATAATTAGTTTCAATAAATAGCGAAATACTTATATCTATAAATAGACTCTTACATTCTATAGAAGAATAAAAGAAGTAGGTCATATACTGTACCAGCACCAAAAATTTTCTTAATTTGTCCCACTTCCAGAAATGTTCACCAATTCTTCAGCTAAAATTTAAATAACCTCACCAACTTATCTCCCCTTGGACTTATTTTCATTTCAGTTACATCATATATTTTGTGAATTGACATTTACAAGAAATCTTACTTAAAACAACAGAAATTATGTAAGTACTTATATCAAATTAATTAGGAAAGTTTGTTATTTAACGAAATGATTTTTCTTCAAAGATATTTTAGCGATCATCTTAGACTGAAACAATCTTGAAATTATGCGAGTCCCCCGCATTGTTATCATCTTTGATTTAAAACCTTGGACTTTTCTAAATTTCGAGTTGTTTGTGTTTCGTTAACATTTTACTTGGAGTGATTAAATAAATCATTGAATTTTATACACCATTATTTTTCGCACTAATGCTTACAACATGGTAGAATTCTATTTTAAACATTTATGGGCACCTTGGCATGGTGTAACAGTTAGCAAACTTGTCTTGCTAGAACCTATTACAACTGAGTAGTGAGTTCGATTCTCACTGGGTACCCCATGTTACCCTTGTGCCACATTTAAGCCACGCTTAGAAAGTCAAATTATTGAGTTTATTATTATTATTATTATAAATTATTTTAAACATTTACTAGTTGTAAATAAATTAGCAAAATTGAACTTTTATGAAAAATCATTCAAACAATAGTTTATCGGATTTTTATTTAAAAAATCTGAATCACAATAATAAAAAACAGATAAAATAATGAGTAGCAAGCTAATAAAATTGGAATTTGTCTTCTTTGGAAATGAGCAGAACCCTTATTACAATCAGTACTCACTGCCCTTCTTCACTGAGTGTTCCATTGTTCATTTGGGGTCAACAAGTGACACATCAAACAAAGTGACATACAAGACATTATTTTAAGGGATTTCTAAAGATCAGCTCAACATTTGAATAGCATTATTGTTGAAACATAAATTTATTTATTTTTTAAAATCAAATCTGATATTTTTCACTGTGTTGATGAAAACCTGAATATAAAAATTATAATGACATGTTTTGTGATTATCTACTTCAATAATTAATTGTGTAAAGTTTCTTACAGAAATATTTTATAGCACATGAAATAATGTTTGTGAGAAAGAGTAAATGCACAAAGTAACAGACCAATTGATTTGCAGGACAAGATAACATTTATTCAATCAAAATTAGAGAAAGAAAATTTTAAAACAAGTGTTTCTTTTATTAGAAGTAAATTGTATTTTAAAATATTTCCTTGTCATCTGCATAACATTTCTTTTTGAATTTGTTGGAATTTTGAAGACAATCAAAGGGATATTCAGTGTTTTCAAAGTAGTAAGTTTTTTTTTTTATAGTTGCTGTTGTTTCAAACTTTGTCAAAAGAGAATCAATGTATAGTTCATGTTTGACAAAAATCTCCACATGGTCAATGAAATTGTGTTTTTTAATGTTGAAAACTATGTATTTTAACTTATTTTTAATTTTCTTTTGTTAACAGACAATATTTTTGAATAACTGCATGTTCTGTTTCCAGCACAGTTGGTATATTTTTGGTACATGTAATTAAATTGTAGCAGTAATTCATCCTTAAAGTTGGTTTGCCCAGAGAAGGAATTTGTTAATGGCAGGGACTTTTCGATATGTTTTCCATTTATTGAATATGGTTTATGAGCAAAAGGAGAGAAAGAGAGTGAATTTATGCTCCTTCCTTTTACAGACCCAAATAGAACAATACTAAGCAGGTGTCCTAGCATATGAGGTGGAGTAATCCCCACAAGTAAATAAATACAAATTGCAATTTTTATGGGTTTTTGTACTTTTGATGATGTTATTATCTAGAGTTGAAATTTTAAGGAAAGAAAAGTTTTTAGAAGTTGGCTATTATTATAGGCTATATATGTAGCTGTTTAATAGTTATATGGTGAATGGCAAGGATTTCTGACTTGTGAGATCTTCACTATGTGAATATGAGTCCAGGTACAAAAATTCCATCTGGATTTATACATAATTCCAATTTTAGATTTATTTCAGATTTTCAGTTTGAATGCTTTTAATGAGAATTTCATTGATAAATTTGGAAAAAGAAGAAAAGAAAAAAACAAAAGAAAAAAGAAAACAAAGACATTTTCAGTGCAGGAAATAATTTTTGTTTTATATTTATGCATTTTTACAAAGGAAAGTATTCTAGTTAACTAAATTCAAATATTGAATGAATCTGAATAAACATGTCAAATGTTGTATGCAAAAATAAAGTAATAATTATGATTAGAATTGAAAGTGTGCACAAAAGACACGGTTATTTGTAAATGACAATGTGTCCTTAAACAAAAAATCAGGTTCAAAGTGTGAAAACTGTTTTTAAGAAACAATTGCCCTTTCCTTGAAAGAAATCGAAATTCAGTAGATATGATTATATTTCAAAATTTATCAGAAACGTTCTGATTGTCTTTGCAAATTAATCATGCTGAGTGATATTTGTTCTTATAGAAACGCTTAACATCACTTCTGTCACGTTATAATCGGGCTAAGTGTTTTAAGTAAAAGTATATATCATGAAAAAATATTCCAAACTTAATAAAAACAAAGTTTTTAGGATTACAATTCGATCGGTGTAAATGGCATTGGAAATAAGACCACGACACAGGATGAAATAACAATGAAAACGTATTATTGACAATAGGTTACATAGAGTTGAAAGCATGCAAATAGTGAAGGAAGAGTTGTTTCCCTTGTAACATTAAAGAAACAAAGAGAAAGTCAATTCAATTATAGGGGTACCTTCTCTTATTTTTTTTTAGTTGTAGTAGGATTCCATAGCAGGTTAACGGAATTTGGCCTTGTGGGAAGATAGCCCACTATAATTCATAAAATGATTATAAATTCAAGAAAGGCAATTTTGAGTATACAATAACATTTATACATATATATATTTCAATTAATGTTTTACAAAATAAGTAATGTTTGAAATAAAGGTCCAACGGAGGTAAAAGAGTTCATGGCAAAATAATAAGCTGAAAAGATAAAAGAGTGTTCATGGAAGATAATGATGAGCTGAAAGAGATGAAAGAATGTTCATTTAGGATTTTTCACATAGGCTCACTAAACTTTACCTCGGTCTTTTCTTCAGCCCGGAACCAATCCGTTTTTCTATTGGTCAAAATAAATTTTTGTGCAGGCTCACAAATTTGAAAACAGCAAAGAAGAGAGTTATTTTTATTTTGTATTCACTGCATTTCCAGATTTGATGGCGTGTTTTAGTACATGAATAATTAGATAAAATCAATAATAGTGGTATATATTGTCATTTTTCCATGTAACACACCTTCCAGTTTTTTTGTTTTGCTATTTTGTCTCCATAGTCTTGTTGATCTCCGGTGGAATATCTCTTTGTGCTGGTATTGTTTTATCAATATCAGGCATTTTTGCCATTTCTGAGACAACCGCTGGTTTTAATAAGTCTATGGAAACATTGCTATTGACATCTTTTGCATTGTAATAGTGAAGTACTTAGTATGGCTAATTACTTTATATGGACTTGTGTAAGGTGCTTCCAAAGATTTCTGAACTGTGTCAGTCCTAAGCCATATAAATTTATAATCATTTAGGTTCTTTGGTATATAAGGTTCTGGTGACAAATATAAGTGTCCGGAAAACTGATTCTCCAACTTTTGCATTTCCTTCACCAGGTCTTTTATTGCCCAGTATAATAGCTCATCGTTATCCTTGTCACGTGGGTCA
Organism: Ascarosepion bandense; assembly: GCA_037127315.1. Lineage (NCBI taxonomy): Eukaryota > Metazoa > Mollusca > Cephalopoda > Sepiida > Sepiidae > Ascarosepion > Ascarosepion bandense. The sequence goes on from JBBBDQ010001523.1 coordinate 392,754, forward strand.
ATTAACAGTTTGGAACTTGTGCATGATAACCCATTACTGCTGTATAGGGCAAGTAAATTGATTCATTGGGTGTGATTCTGATACCTAAAAGTACAATAGGCAAGGCTGATAGATATGAAACCTTCCATGCAATAATTGCTGTCTTTAACATCATGTCTGCACATTTAATTAATCCATTCTCCTGGGAATGGTACAAAGTTGTTCTCAGTCTTTGACAGCTCTGAAAACAATTCTTGACTCAAACTGGCTACATCTATCAGTGATGATATATAAGGGTACTCCGAATCTAGCTACTCATGTGTTAATGAAAGCAGTAGCAGCATTTTGTGCAGTTGTTTCAGTTAGAGGAACCACCTTCCCCCAGCTAGTGGTTCTATCAATCATGGTTAATAGATACTGACATGGCAAAAAATAGGGGCCTGTTTGGTTTCTCACTGGTGGTAATGGACCCACTATATCTAAATGCACTGTTGAAATCACTCAGAAGCTAGTTCAAAAGGCTGTAATTTACTCTTGGTATGTCTAATTATTTTTGCTTGTTGGCAATTTTGACTCTCTTTAGAGAACTCTTCGACTGACTTGTCCATCTGCAGTCAGTAATACCTTGATTTTAATAAGTGTAATGTGGCTGATATTCCTGGGTGTGACAATGCGTGCAGACTAACAAATATAGATTTCCTAAGCTCTTGGACGCAGTAATATGTTGCACATTTTGGTTTTTACTTGTATGGTAAGGTTTCAACCTATCTTTTAATTGTTTAAGGTCTTCATCCGATTGCTGATGAGTGACAATTTCCTGTAAATCACAAACATCTATTGTTACATCATTAGCTGGCCTTGACAAGCAGTCTGCAACAATATTTTCCTGTCATCTTATATCAGAAATGTCTATGATATATCTAAACTTATTTATAAATGAACTTTGTCTCTGTGTGTGTGTGTATGTGTGTCCATTACCCATGGACTCCGAAACGGCTGAACCGATTTTCTTGAAAATTTACACAGTTGTACTATAAGCGTCTGCGAGTGTTCTTAGCTAGGTTTTGTGTCGAGGTACTCCCAATAAATATATCAACTTCCTAATGGTTTGTACATCGAAACTATTTGTTATTTCCTATCTAATCAGAATCTAGAATCTTAATTTTCACACCAGTTTGTGAAATTTACCTTGGTCTGGTTTTACCAAAATGTTTTCAGTCATTCTCATCCGATTTTGCGGGTGGGCAAATTTGCTTTTTTTGTTTTCATCATTTGTTGGAATGATATAGGATTTGTATCCTATAGTGGAAAAATTAGAAAGTTCAACTGTGTTTAAGAAATAGTTTTATTCTAAATTTCATGATATAAAATTTATATTTTTAAAAATTCAATTTAAAAGTTATCGAAAATGAGTGGAGGTATCTACACCACAGTATTATTCACTAATCATAAATTTAAATAAAAATGGAAAATTCAGTGCCCCTAGTATTTTAAAAAGAATTTTTGTATGTGTATAAATGTGTCAGTATTTGTAAATATGGTTGTCCATACATGATATTATCATAAAATAATAGCAGTGACTTAGAGTAAATTTAAAATTTATTGGTTATTTTCTGACATTTCCTCAACAAAGGTCTTTTCAAATAAGACTCTAAAGCCAAAGTGCTCAAAATTCTATAAATTTTATATTTCTTAGAATATTTTCCTATAATACTTTTAATTGTTTAAAACATTATATGAAAACTGCCTTCATGTTATGTTCAAGTAATTAATTACAGTTATAAATCCCATAGAAAAAATTACCAAATTGTTCAAAATCTTACTGCCCATAAACTGTTCTCAGACAGTATGGATTCCGCTTTGCCAGGTCTACTGCCGATATGCTAACAACCATCATGGAGTACATATACGCGGCCCTCGATAAGTCTGGCAAGGCTCATGTTGTTGCCCTGGATATTGTGGTGATACCGAGCAAAGCAAGGGACTGGATGTTTGCCCTCAGAGATCCAGAAAGCAAATGACCAAAACTGGTCTTTGCACACCCGGCTCCACGAATATGTTCCAGCAGAAAACCAAAAATTAATAAATATCAAATTCCTGTTTGCCAGGCTACGTGAATTTTATTTATCATCCAATGGGAAACCCAGAATTAAATACGGGTGTGAATTCCCAAATGATCTGCTGGGACCCACAAAGACGAAATAAAAAGCCGACACAAAAAGCATCGCCAGTTGAGAAAGTCCTAGCAAAATTAGCACGTCCCTTGACCTCGTCAAGATGATCGCCTCGCCTTTCCCTCTCACCTTCTTCTTCGCTGTCCCCTGAGCTACTTACCCGAGCAAAGGAGAGAAACATCAAAGACATTCCAAACTGACAAACACTCCCACATACTTATGCACAAACTTTCTTTCAGCATTTACTGCTATAAACATTTTAACGTCCATTGGACCCATCCTAAAGACATTATTTTATTTGTAAAAACCGTAATTGATATATGTGTATATATAAAATGTTGTTTCTATGCTCAGTTTGATTTTCTTGTTTTATAACCCCTTTTATAACTTATAGTGGGCTATCTTCTAACGAGGCCAAATTCAGTTAATCTGTTTCAGCATACAACTACGTTTCACTAGAACGGATAACCCACTATAATATCTCTAAGGCTTTTGATAGGGTCTGGCATGCTGGCCTTCTGCATCCAGCTTCAGGGCTATGGTATTACTGGATGCTTGCTTGATCTGATCCAATCTTTCTTATCTAAATGCATAATGAACACCATCTTCAATGGGCATGCCTCTACATCCTACGCTGTGTCCCTCAGAGCTCTATCCTAGGCCTGACACTCTTTATAATCATCATAAATGATCTCCCAGATGTGATCAAATTCCAAGTAGGCATCTATGCAGATGACACCACCATTTACTCCCGCATCAGTAAAAAATCTGGAGAGGCGGACAAACATATCCTCGCTGCTGATCTTGAGAAGGACCTCCACTCAGTGGTGGACTGGGGTAAGAAGTGGCTTGTAAATTTCAACACTTCTAAAATGAAACTCCTGTCAACCATCACAGGCAATCTCTCTCCTGCCACCCATAAGAATGGACCAAGCAAGTCTCCCTGAAAGCAGTACACTGTGCCTCCTCGGCCTTACCTTATCTTTCGACCTCAACTGGAATAATTACATTGAATCAATAGCTAAATCCGCTGCTAGGAAGGTGTGGTCACTGTGTTGGGCCAGGAAGTTTTTTCCCTCTGAATCCATTTTGCACATATACAAATCAACCATTCGACTGTGCATGGAATAGTGCTGTCATATCTGGTCAGGCGCCCCTGCTGTTCGTCTCAGTGTTCTCGACAGGCTCCAGAGTAGAATCTGCAATGTGATTGATCCCGACCTGGCAGCTCGACTCTGGCCACTTTCTCATCATCGGGATGTGGCTTCCCTCTGTCTCTTCTATAAATATTTTCATGGCTTCGGCTCTGACGAACTTCGATCACTGGTGCCCCCTCCACAAGAATTTACTCGGGCAACCAGACTGGCAACAAGTTACAGTTAGATCAACCAAATGCAGGCAATAATTCTATTCCATCAGCTTCTTTTCTCGCACTTTCCACCTGTGGAACTCCCTTCCATATACTTGCTTTCCTGATGGCCATAACCTGCACGAATTAAAATGCAAAGTCAATTCCCATCTCTTATCCACTTAACTTCAGCCCTTTCTACATCACCCCATGTATCTTGTTCTTTTCCTTTCTCTCTACCTTCGTATCTGTCTTCAATCCTGTGTTCACATCCTTCTCTTGCCTTTCTCCTTCTTCCCCTGTAGCTGGTTCGTTTTTGTCTTCACTCTCCTCCTGCCTAATACTTCAACTCTCTTATGTAACCCCTTGCATATCAATGGCGTTAACGCCTAGCTTGGGGTGAAATGATTAAAAAAATTAAAAAAGTCGATTAAAGAAGGGAGTTGTCAACACCTCGCAAAAACACCCATCTCCGTGTTAAAAACTGCTTTTCTGTAATATTTTAAACTAAAAGGTAGTAGTAATTTATTTGTTTCAAATCATAACGAAACTTTAAATTAGCTAAACTTCAAATAAAGTTTCAGAAAAGTATGTATTAAAATATTTTTTTATTTTATTTTAAAATATTAATCATGTTCAGTTGAGAGATCAGCAAATGGTTGATTTTAACGATTAAAAAAATAATTTCAATTAATTTAAATTTGTTTTGAAATACAGCAAAGAAAGTATTTTTTTGCTTATTGAAAATAATACTGCAATCTATTAGCTTGTAATGAAAAAACTAAAATAAAAGTTTCAAGATATTTTTTTAAATGTGTTTTTAGAGATTTTTTTTTTTAAATCATATCACCCCGAGCAAGGTGGCAACGCCACTGATGTGCAGGGGCTACGTAAGAGTGAAAAGACTAGAAGAGAGAAAGCCGGAAACCACATCCTAAACAGGGAACAAGGGATGAGCCTCTACACCTGTTCAATAGACGGGGGTGGAGTGTGAACCGGGCGATGTTACCTAGTTTTAAGATTCCCAAGGCAAAGAAGACTATCTTCTTTACATTGAAGCAGATTATGATTATCAGAATCTTTTCATTGGCACAAAAAATATCTTATAATTGATTATTATTAATTTGTTTTTGATTTCTTTTTAAATTTAAATCTTGGCGTCGCTTTTTTTTTAAATTTTTTTTTAGCGCCAATTATTGAGCCTCATTCAATCAGTCATTTTTGTGACTATATCAGTACTGTCTCAGTGTAATTTCACAAAAAAGAAAGAAAACATATTAGTCTAGAAAAAAAATACCCCTAAAAAATGGAAAACAAAAAAGATTTGTTTTAAAAATCGTTGAAACTCACAAGGGTTATTTTTCTTCTCTTACATTGACAACAAAAAGTTAATTAAAAACATTTTTGCAGCAACGGCCTAACCAGTTTACTTTAAAATTTAAATTTCATTTAAAATTTAAATGGTTGTCAATAAGGCTCATTGTGCAATTAATTGTTATGAGTTTTAAAATGTCCATCATGAAATAGGTTTGAGAGAAGAACTGAACAATCTTTCCTCTTGAAACAACATAAAAACAAAAAGTGAAAGAAATATTGTGAAAATAAATTAAGTCAATAACCGCTGAAAAAAAAAGCATTGCATTATAAACGTAATAATTGTTTTTTTTTACCTTAAAATAGCTTCAGATGAGAAATTTCTGTAAAATTCTATTATAATAATAAATAACGACCAGGAGAAACTAACCTGAATAAAAGGTATATTTATTGTAATTATAATTCTTATTTGTTTTCTTTTTTTGTTGTTGTTGATGATGATGATGATGGTCATCATGATGGTGGTAGTGGTATACTGCTTTGCTGAACACGTGGTGACTACAACGCGTTGCTAGATGCTACATTAATTCCGCACTTAAGTATTTCCTAAACAAATAAAACATTAATAGTAAGCAATATTCTTGGCGTAAAATATTAAAATAAAAGTTTTAAAATAATAATAATTTAATATTCTAATAAATGTATGAATTATTAAAAAAATGCTAAAAAGATATGCACCAATCAGAAAATAGCATTTTCATACCTATGTTAACTTCCGGTAGACATTTTTTGGTCTTTCCGTTGACAGTGAAAATTCAGTAAGGACGTGAAAATGGTGAGTGCTTAAATATTTTTGTTAAAATATCGTCATTTAAGATTAATAATCGAAAACATAATTATATCTTAAAATTATCTTTGAAAGTTAATCTGCCATTATGTATTTTTATTTATGCTATATGTTATTGTTTAAATGTTTTGTTGGCATCTTTAATTGTTTCGTTCCGAATTGGTAATGATTAAATTAATTAAATATAAAACGATCATAATTTTTATGTATGTTCACTTACCATTGTATAAATCGCTGATGTGGCTTCGTTTTGAATAAAACAATGTAAGATGGTAATTACACCAACCTTTTGGAAAAAATGCACGTGTTTTCTTACAAACGGTAAGCGACTTTAAATTTGAAAAATAATCAGGAATCATTGCAATAACCAATTTAAAGCGTTCCAAGCCACAGATCAGCAAAAAGACAAACTTAGTGCCCCTCCAAAAAAAAAAAACAGGCATATGAAGAAGAGATTAGGTAAAAAAAAAAAAAAAAAATGCGTTTACATTCAAGTCAGGACCCCACATTAAATAATTGACATTATGTCGCATCCAATAAATACCCAAGTGTTAAAAATAAAATCTTTTGAATTTGATCTGTTAGGAAGGGTCGAACCTTCTATTTTTTGGTTTAAAAAAAAAAAAAAAAAGACCCCACAAATAAGGTTTATTTACGTAACTCATTAATTTTGAAAGCATTAGGCAAAGTGACCAGGAACAATCCTTTTTTATATATTATAAAGTGTCTGTACATTGCAGATAGTAAATATAGTTTTGTTTTTAGTTAATAAGATTACCTCGGTTTTAAATGTAAATGCATTGTTTGTATTCACCTACGAGAGCCAAAACAAAACTCGTACCACGCGATTTCTTTTAAATTCAAATAATGCTTGGTCGTCTACATCTCCACCGATAGAAAATATTAGTAAAATAAAATACGATAATTTTTATCTCTTAAAATGTAATTGATATTTTTATGCTTAGCATTTCAAATATTTTCTTTATAGAAAATACTGACTTAACTCCTTCAACTTTTTTTTTTAAACTGGCCTCATATTTTGACGTCAAAATCGGGTTTCAGAAATCGTTTTATTAGTCATCTTGTAAGCCCTTTAAGTTTTTTTTTTTACATATAAAAATTGTATTGCATTTTTCGGACACTTCACAGGTGCGACTAAAATCTGTTAAAATTTAACATTCAGTTTTACGTATTTTACTTTACGCACGTTTGACGAAAAGATTAAAGCTTTATTACTTATTTTCCTTTCCTTTATTTTTAAACATTATTTTTGATGATGAAATTTTTTTTTTTTACCTACCTGAAAGTCATTAAAATCTGACTATCTGATTTGAGCAAGAAATTCTAAAAAAAATTTTTCACTATAAAATAAAAAATCTGGTGTCAATACTGGAAATTTTAGTGCTTTTTATCAAAATTTTGCAATGTATGTTCTAAACACAATACCAATAACACTATCATTTGATCTTTCAACATCAAAAAACTTTTCTCTTTTTGCGAATTTTTGAAGGTACATATTTGCCGACAAAGGGTCTCTCCACTCTTTCCCAAAAAAAAAACTGGATTAAAATTTATAAAGATTATCATTTTTGTAAGATCCTAGGTGTAATTGTTGGATGGTGGTGACATGTATATAAAAAAAAAACAAGTCCTGAAATTTTAATCTAAATTCGACCATTATTTGATTTTTGCAAGAATTTCCAAATTGTTTTTCACCGGCCAAAAAGTACCTTATTTGTGTAATAATTAAATTACGTTTGCCATTGTGAATCCTTATAACAAAATTTACGTCACTAACGAACGGATGAAAAACAAGATTTTCTACCAAAACTTCGAATGTGTTAAAAATACTTTATAAACATTTTGGTTTGCCGATAAATTTTCTCTTTTGCGGTACATAGGAGTTTATCGTTAGCGGCTATTAAGCAAACAATTACACCCTAAACTTTTTCGATCGACAAAAAAAAAATTTAAACAATTGTGGGGAGGGTTCAGTTTTTCACACATTATGTGTCAGCGAGATGTATTTTATTTTTGTAAGATTTTTTTTAAAACCGAAAAGTGGCGGAAAGTTTGAAATTTAAATTTTTTTAAAATCCGATCAGTATAATTTCGGTTTGAAATACAGTAAGCAAAATACCCTAGTGTAATTAGTAAAAAATTTAATATCGCTTGGCTTTCAGTTAAAGCTAAAATTATAGCTTCAAGAAAACTTTAAAAATTCAATTTAAATTGAGTTATCGAAATAATCTTATCGATTTAAAGCTTAAACTTTCCGATTGACAAAAACTTGTAAAAATTTAAACATTTTTGAACGGGGGTGGGGGGGCTCAGTAAGTGAAGATTGTTTACTAACTGCCACAAGGCATTTAAAATGTTAAGTGAAATTTGAAACTTTTTTGATGATAATAATTAAAAAAATTCTAGCAGATTTTCAGAAAGACTTGAGGGTTGTAGTTTATTTATGTTCCTCAAGGAGTCCTACATTTAACACAAATTTTCAAAATAATTTAAATTATTAAAATTTCCTGAAATGTGAGGGTGGGAGTTAGTAAATTACCCACTAAGGCTTTCTAAAATTAATAATTTAAAAAATATTTTGTGAATAAGTCATGACAGCTAAAATAAAAATCCAACAATTATTTGATTTTTGCACTAGCTTGCTGTCTATGACTGTTCCCACAATTTTAGAAAATGGAATTTTCAGGATAATGAAAAAATTATTAAATACTATGGTAGGGATGTACAAAAAATCACTGCGCATTTTCGATACCTCAATTTAAATTTAATTTTTAAAAATAAAAACATTTTCTTGAAGCTTTAATTTTACCTTTAATTGAAAGCCAAGAGATTAAATTTACTAATTACCATAAGCAAAATACCCTGGTTTAGTTCAAACCGAAATTATATAGCTCGGAATCAAAAATTTAACTGCAGAAAAAATTTTTTTTTAAATTTACCGCCATTATTGACGAATCGACAGATTTTGTAAACAGTAGCTAAATTTCTGATTTAAAAATCTTGCAAAAAAAAATATACCTCCTTGACACGTTATTTAAGTCGATTTTTATAATTGAAACCTACCTTTATCTGATTTCAAACAAGCATTAAGTGCTTACTAACTTGATATTTGCGAAATAAATCACTCTTTAAAAACAGTAGCCCTCTTGTCAGCGCTTATCTAGGCGATAAATGACGTGTTGACAAGTAGCAGGTGTGAATGACGTTTGGATGGCGGCCGTAAGTGACAAAAAATTCATGTTGCTTAAAATGTAACATTTCGAAATTTAATTTTTTTTTTGTTGTTTTTTAATTAAATAGTAAAATTGAAAATTTAACATATATTCAGCAAGTATAATATTTTATAGAATTTTACAGCCAGACTATGCTTTTATCTGAATAAATAAAAATTTACTTTTCTTTTAAAATAATTTAATAAAACAGAAGTTAAAATAACCAAACTAAGTTATATTGTTAATGTTATTTATTAATATTTTTCTGAAATATTAAATATTTTTGTTTAAATATTACATATTTTTCTGAAACTATTAATATGCTTTTTGAAAAATTAAAAAAATTAAATTTCTTTTAGAATAATTTTTAATTTAATGAAATTAAAATATCCAAACTAAGTTATATTATGATATTTATTATTAATTTATTTTAAAATAACCAAACTAAGTTATATTATGTTAGTTACTAATAATTTTATTATGCTATTTACTAATAATTTTATTATGCTATTTACTAATAATTTTATTATGCTATTTACTAATAATTTTATTATGCTATTTACTAATAATTTTCTTAGGTTATTTATTAATAATTTTATTATGCTATTTACTAATAATTTTCTTAGGTTATTTATTAATAATTTTTTTTTTTTTGATCATATCACCCCGAGAAAGGCGGTAACGCCACTGATGTGCAGGGGGCTGTGTAATAGTGAAAGGATCAGAAAGGAGAAAGCCGGAAACCACATCCTAGACAGGGAACGGGGGATGGGCCTCTTGACCTGTTCAGTGGACGTGGGTGGAATGTGAACTGGGCGATAGATAGATCTAGGTTATTTATTAATAATTTTATTTGGTTATTTATTAATAATTATATTATATATTTTTCATATTATTAATAAGTTATCATTAAGTTTAAGACATGGTAATAATATGTAATTTAATTTTTATAGTACTGCAGATGTTAATATATATATTTGGTTCCATCATTTTTACGCAATATTTTGTGTTCAGAGAAAAGACTTTTTGGAATATTTTGTGGCCCTGAAAAGGGCCTTTTTTTTTTTCTTCAGTTGCCTGTTTTTTTCTTCTCTTGCCTGTTCAACTCTGCTCATCTTCAAGAAAAAGGTCCTGCATAACATAGTCAGCACCAACTTCATATTGGTTCAATTGACAGTTGTCAACCAAATCATTGAGATAAATAAACGTCTTGAAGAGATTAGAATCAGAATTGAAGTGAGGTTTGTCTCGTTTCCGATGTAAGGGCAGTTAATCCAAACACTTGTTAACTTCTAAAAACAATACGACCCCTACGGAAACGTATTATGACTCATATGGAACACCGTACTTAATAAAAATTAACAAATTTATTTTTTTTAAAATTATTTTAAAATTGAAATGGGTGAACGATTTTTATCAAACTTTTCAATTTTCGATAGGTAATATAATCACCAATTCTTAAGTAAAATGGCATTAAACAACGTTTTCATAAAAGGTTTTTAAAATATTAGAAACACTTTTATGAATTATTATAGTAAAAAATAAAAAAATAAAATCAATTCTTTCAAAATTTTATTAGTAAACGAAAAAATTTTTTTTCTTCAGACTATAATGTCCTTCATAATTATTATTAATTCCAGCAATTAAAAGTTTATCAAATTAAATTATATCAGAGTTTTATTGTATGTTTTATTTTACGCTTCGGGGCAGATTTACGGTCGGGTTGTCCATTTTAAAATAAAAAGCATAGATGATTTATATGCCCCAATGAGTCCTGCGTTTATTTAATAAAAAAAATTTATACAGATATTTAAATTTACTAAAATTTCATGGATTTACGTAGAGGGGGGGTAATATACTTAAAAAAAAAATATTTTCATCAAGATATTTCAAAAATAATAATTTAAAAAATAATTTGATTCATTTGTGAATGAGTACTGAAAGTTTCATTCAAATCTGACAATTATTTGATTTTTGCGAGAATTTTCAAATTAATGTGTTTGTTACCGTGAAAAAAGTGGGTTGTGTCATCATTACCACGTAACCTATTGTAATAAAGGCGTAATATTTTTTTTAGCCGCTAACTCAAACAAAACAACATTTTCTATCAAAATTTCGAAAATGTTAGCAGGGATTCAAAAAATTTTAAAAATAATTAAAAATTGCTTTGATCTTTCCTCTTAATAAAAATATAAATATTTTGATAGAAAAAGTTTGTTTTATTAAGTTTATGAACTTTTTTATTCATACTATGCTGTTTCACGCTGTTTTTTAGCGATATTTTGTACGTCCCTATACTATGGTCTTTATCATGCTATGTTTTTTCTCCTCATTAAATATTATCAATCACAATATTTTATTTCTTGACTTGTTCCATTCAATTCTTGACTTGTTCCATTCAATGATGATATTTTAACCAGTTCTGCTACTGAATAGTTTTTGATGATCATTTATCTCTGAGAATGGAAGTAATTGTATACTACTTTTCTTTTCTTTTTTTTTTTAATACAAAATGTTTAAATATTTTGTAATGAAATTCAATGTTATAGATAGCTTTTTAAATTTTCAACTTTTATAAGTGTTGGATGAAACAAATTTCTTTTTGTAGTTGTAGGGAAGGGGGAAATTCTAGTTTTTTTTTTTTTTTTTTTTTTTTTTTTGGTTTAAAATACACTAAGACCATTAAATTAGAAAAGCTTTTATAAATAATACATTAAGAACATTAGAAGGAAATTTTTTTCATGAGTTTTTTCATTTTTAGATTATAATTGTTTGTCAATTAAAATATTTAAGTTTTATAAAGTGAAAATTGAAAAGCTTAATACAAATCACACTAAACTTTAGAATTTTTTCTTTTCGTGTGTATAAAAGGTTTGTTTTAAAAGTATGAGCGACTATACACATTGTCGGAAAAAACATTTCCAATATTTGTTAATTGATGAGTGTTAAAAAGGTCAGCAAATCATTGCTACTGTTCTAAAAATCCACTTTAATCTGATTTGAAACAAGTAATATTCATTATATTTTAAAAATCTGTTACTTTTCTGAAAATTAATTTGAGAAATGTTATTTTTAGATTTTTTTTAAGTAAAGGAAATTACATTGTAATAAGACAGTGAATTGATTCCAAATCACTATAAATTTGTTTGAAAAATACACCAGATTCAAGTCTTAACCTTTCAATGAAAATTCTTAAATTTATTTTAATACTTAGGTATTCATAATTATTGCCAAAAAAGTTAGATGCTTCTTGTAAAGTTACACAAAGGTTTCTTTCAATGATGAAATTTTTCCAGTTCTGCTACTGACTTTCAAGTTTGAAGATTATTCATTTCTGAGACTGAATTTTGTGTAACTGCAAGGTATGTGTGTTGTGGTGCAGTGGATATCAACTCCAAACTCTACACCCTGATTGCTCCATTTCTGTTCCCTCCAGTTATGGGTTAATAGGACAGATTAGGGTCTATGGCCTTGGCTGGCAACCAGACCACCTACCGTGGGATAATCTTCTGCCCAGTCAGTCATGTTTCTTTTGAGACATGATCACCCAAAGTTAAAAGGTATTTTTTAATGATCTTTCTCCTTTTCAGGGTGCCCACAAATCTTTCCGAACCAAAATGAAATTGGCTAAGAAAATGAAACAGAATCGACCTGTTCCTCAGTGGGTCAGAATGAAGACTGGCAACACTACAAGGTCAGTAAAGATTATTCATTTGTAATTTTAAACTTTGTCTGATCCTACATGTAAATCCCAGATCGTTTCTTTACATTTGCAATATTATTTGGCGGGGGGGGGGGTGGTCTAACTGCTGCTGTGGGGTTATTAAGGAACATTTTATGTTAAAGTACCCCCCCCCCCCCCATTTGAAATGCTGTCGCCGAATGAATTGACTATGTAGTTGCGTTTTATTTTTGCAGGTACAATGCCAAGAGAAGACACTGGAGACGTACCAAATTGAAGATGTAAAGTTTGCATTATGTACTTGGCTCCAGTTGACTCATTTCTTGTTCCAATCTGATAATAAATGATTGAATGAAACTATAAACTTGTTTTTTTGTTCTTACTTCTTACGTACTAAACTGACCTTTTAATATAGAAAAGCACACAAGATGAAAGACTGTAGAAAAATATTTTTATTTCTGGTTGGGGACAGAAGAGTTAAGAGTTACAATATTAAAAAAGATTATCACATTGTTGCCATGATTTTTTTTCTTTTCCCCTGCCGAGGGAATAGCGTACAAAAAATAATCTTTCAATTAAAATCGCTTGTTTAATGCTCAACTCAAGGTGTAGCACTGGGCCAATCACAACAGGCAAAACTCTGAGATTACTTAAAGTTGAAACTCATTCTTTCCATTTGTGACATTTGAGTTGCTTGTCTGTGAGAGCCAACAGGTAATGGTGTTGGTTCATATTGATGTAGCGCAAGTCAACAACTATACCATTACATGGCACGTCCTGAGTCAGTTGAAAACTCTTGCTATTCCAGATTTTTACCTACAAAAAAAGAAAAAACATAGTAACAGCTTGTATATATGGTTCAACTTAAATGAAAAATCTAATGCCCCATGTAGCGTAAAGATTCTTAGTTGTGTTTGGGCAATGCCATGCATCCATCTCATACTCAAGTAGATTTTTTAAAAAGAATCAAATTCATTTAGGTACCTCCACTCATTTAGAAATTTTTAATTGAAAAATGATTAAATTTATTATTTCCTGTAAGCAAAATATTCTGGTGTATTTCAGACATTGATTGGAATCAAAGATTTAATTTTTCGGTCATTTTTTATCAATTGACACATTTTTAAACTAAATTAAATCTTGCAAAAATAAAATATACATGGCATTATTTTTGAAAAATTAATCTGACTTATAGAAGTATTACTTATTTATAACATGAAATTTAGAATAAGACTTTCTTAAACCTCCTGACCTTTCCACTGTTTAACTGTGTAGATAAGTGTATGGTGATTGCATGTGATAACTAAAAAAAATTTTCTTGTAAGGGGAAGAAACTGAAACATGACTTTAATTTGCAGAGAAATTACCATTATTAAAAAAAAAAATAAATATTTTAAAAATAGAGGCACAATTTGTATAAAACCTTAATTCTTTATTAGTAAATATAATCTTCGCTTAATAACTTTATAAAATAATCCCAACAAATCTTTAAAATATTTTTGAAACAATTTTTTTTAGAATTTCATTATTAAATTAAAAAAAATTTGATTCAGACTATAATGTCCTTTATTTATTTAAAGAGTTTATCAAATAATGTCGGTTATATTGCATGTTTTATTTTGACTATAAAGAGCAGATTTTCAGAAATAGGCAAAACAATAGATTTACATTCCCCAATGAATCATAAATAACTTGTAAAACTAATACTGAATATATATGAAAACAATACAAATAGCAAAATTTGACAGTGTCTGAACATTACCCCTCGAGAAGCTTCATCTCCTGCACACACAAGTAAGTGGTCTCTGTTCTGAGGGTGAGGAACTAAAACTGAACGGGAAAGTACAGTTTGTGTTGAACCGCCATAAAATGTCTGGATGGTGTTGCAACCGCATACAGAACTTGTTTCATCAATCACAGTTAACTCACAAATCTGAAAAGAAAAACATGAAATTGCTAGGAGTTTCCTGTTCAATTTTATGATAGAGAAGTGAGGTTCTCTGCAATTTACAAAATTTGGTATATGTTTAAGTGAGGTTACAGAAGATGGCACAATTGTAAAACTAAAAATTTAACAATGTCAGTACTTATATAAATTTTTTCACATTTTCTTGTACTGTACAATACATATTTCTTTTTTAATTATCATAAATTAGTTAAATGCACATACGGTCACAATCATTTGAAAAAAAAAAATACTTTAAATGTTGAAGCAATTACTTGCAAAACAGGTTGTTAAATTTTAGAAACGTATAAAATAAAATATTGTAAGAATGAAAGTGCGTTCTTCTGTTTTGCTATGTAAGGAGGAATAACCCAGAACGCTTGTTAACTTATAAAATCAATTTGACCCATATGGAACACCCGTACTTTATAAATTTGAACATATTTGCACAAATAATTCATTTTTTTTGTAAAAATATACCGTGAGAAAAATTTTAACTTTTTTTTTTTTTTTGAGACATTTTTAAGAATTGATGATTATACTATTTTAAAACCGAGTTGTTATAATAAAAAAAGAAAAAAATTCTTTTAAAATTTTAGTAGTAATCAAAAAAAATTTTTTTTCTTCAGACTATTATAATGTCCTTAAGCTTTAAATTGCTAGAATAAATAATAAAAATTATCAAATTAAATTATATCAAAGGTCTATTGCATTTTTTATATTTCGCTTTGGAGCAGATTTTCATATAGTGAATGATAATTTTAAATAAAAAAACTACATGATTTATATTTCCCAATGAGTTCTGCGTTTAACTAATAAAAAAGTAAATCACAGAAAATTAAATTTATTAAAATTTCATGAATTTACGTGAAGGAGGGGTAACAGTTGAAAAGAAAAAAATTTTTCATCAATATTTAAAAAAAATAATTTCAAAAATTATTTTATTCATGAATGAGTACTGAAAGTTTCATTAAAATCCGACAATTATTTGATTTTTGCGAGAATTTCCAAATTAATGTGTTTGTCACCGAAAAAGTGAGTTATGTAAAAAGTTACGTAATCAATTGTAAAACAGTCGTAACATTTTCTACCACGCTAACTCAAATCAAAACAAAATTTTCTGCCAAAATTTCAAACATGTTAAAAGGGATTAAAAAATTCTTTATAAAATAAATAAAAATTACTTTGATCTTTCCTCTTCATAATATTATAAACATTTTGATAGAAAAAGTTCGTTTTATTAAGTTTTGAACCTTTTTAAATCATACTATGCTGGATTTTTCGTTATGTAATGGAGGTACGTATTTTTAATTATTTTTGGAAAGTGAAAAACTTTCCGTTTGTTATTAAATGCGTTAATTCTTCAAAAAGGCAAATTGTGGATGAAACATTTCATTTAAGATGAGATTAAAAAAAATGCATTGCATTCTGCTATCATTGAGGATTGACAATTATTTTTTTTCACAAAGTTAATATTAAAATCAGATTTCATTAAAAGTATCTTGATCAAAAGAGAAAAGCAAAACATCTCACCTTGTGCCGAACTTTTGGATTACTGGCTGAGGAGCGAAAACTGGCCAACATCTGCCGAGTGTGAGAATCAAAGCATAAACTACTTATGTTACCTGAGAGGAAAAAAAAAAAATTGCTAAGTTCCTTTGTGCTTTTATTTTGTCTGCCAATGGAAATTAAAAGTTGTTTATTCATGAAATAAAACAAGAATCTAAAGTTCAAATGAAAAGTTTGATACACACAACACAAACTCAATAGACATTTACCAAGCCATTGTAGCCATTTTAGGCTGTTAACAACAATAAAAACTTATTACCATCCAAATGAAGGAGGTGTGTTTTGTAGTCACTACCAGGTATTCTCTCATAGAAACTAACTTGATTTAGGTGTCCAGCCAATAAACCTCCAGGTCTGAAATTAAAAAAAAAAAATTAGTGACAATTAAAAATTCATACTAAAATCATATATATATATATATATATATATATATATATATTATTTAATTACTTAGTTTCTGGTCATAATAAAATTAGACCAGTACACAGTTGTATTAAAAAGTGTTCAATACATTTATATTGTAGAACTTTTGAATATTCTGCATTTGTAAACGAGTTATTGCAAATCGCCTGAAGATACCACATGGTAGAAACCTAGATCGCATAACTTTTACAAATGAAGAATGTGTGTGTGTGTGTGTGTGTGTGTGTGTGTGTATATATATATATATATATAATTTTCTTTTTTAGAAAAAATTTTTGATATACTACGACTTTAATAGGTAATACATATTTCACCACACAATGATGACAATTGCGGCTCATCAGACTGGGTCATCATTGTTCAGTGAAATATGTATTACCTATTGAAATTGTAGTATATCAAAACTTTTTTTCTAAATTATTATTATCTCTGTTGAATTACATAAATGAATTTAACATTGAGTTCTTTTGAGTTCATTTCTATTGGAATTTACCTGGATAATATACCAAGTGTTCTATATATATATATATATATATATATATATATATATAGAGAGAGAGAGAGAGAGAAGTATTTTGTGGGCATCCTTAAATAATGAATCTCAGTACTATTTTTTGCCAATGAATGGACTGAAAGTAAAAGATTGATAGATTTATGTTTTGAGGGCTATCTATGTGTTGACAACCCATTCTGAAGGATTGGATAAGAATTTGCCTTGGATTCATTTCAGAAAAGGCTATATGAATTTCTTGCTTTTAAGATTAACCTTTAATCCGATACAAAAAAAAACTGGGAAAAATATATTAGCAACTTTTGACATGAACCAAGAATTATAAAGAAAAGATACAGAATAAATGTTACTAAGACAACTACTAGATACCCAGCATTTTGAGAAAGAGTCAATGAAAATTTTGAATCATTTTTAGACAGACGACTGTTTAAAAAAAAAAAACAAAAATAAAATTCATGACTTTGATAGCAGAAATATTTAGTCAACAATTTTTTTGGTTTTCAAGTCATAAAATTAAGAGCATTTTTCTGTGTATGAGTGAAAGAGAATGATTACGCATATGCTGTATTTATAAGAGAAGGAGCACAAAAAGTATAAAAGAATGAAAAGTGCCACAAAAACCCCACCAATATACATATAAATATATATCATTATCTTATGTATATGACTGTGTGTGAACTAAAATAATAATTACATCAGAAAAAGAACATTCAACATCATTTACTCACTTTTTTTTTTATTTGACATTAAATTATGCCACTTAGCATTCTCCATAATTTACCGGGGTTTTTCAGTTAACCTGATGTATATTTATAGATAGATGTTCTTAAATTTAAACATTTAAAAAAAATAAAGTTCTTTCTGTTGTTTTTAAATATGGGTTGAAAAAAAATCCTTACATCTGCTTTGATAAAATCCGTGAGAGGTTGAAATGCGTTGGGTAAGATAAGTTTGCCTTGGTTTTACCATCCTGGTAGAGACCGTGGTGGCATAAAGGTTAGTATTTGAAATATATACTTATATTATATTGGTCAAAATTAAGTTTTTTTGTAAACGTGATCCTCCCCACACAACAGAAAAATGCAAGTGAAAAATTTTGTATTTCAATCTTGATGAACAAATAAAGAAATTTATATTTAGCAAAATTTTTTATGATGCATCAGAACAAAATAAGTTTCTAAATAGTTAACTTTATACACCTACAAGAAATACACCTACAAGAAATACACCTACAAGAAATACACCTACAAGAAATACAAATAAAATGTAATTAGCAGTTGTATATACATGTGGGGAGAAATACAGGTTGGTAGAGATGAAGAAAACCCGAATTAAATTTGCCATTTCATTTAATTCTACAACCCAGAATTTCATTTCAGGAAATGCCAGGTGAAAATAATGTCGGTCTTGAGAAAATCAATTTAGGGCTAAAAACCAACAAATGTAACATTTTTTTAAAGTTTAAGTGGATTTTTAACAGCATATCAACTTTGTAGAGTCATTTTATGTAAAAACTGATTTATTTTGGCCTATATCTAGGGAAAATGGACAATCCTTTTTTTTTTTTTTTTTAAATATTTTCAGATATAATCTAAGTGATATTTTCAAATTTAACTGATTTGATGAATACTATAATTCTATTTATTTGAATATTTTTTTTAATAATGTTATTAAGCTGTAGGATTTTTTTTATCCAAGATCAATGCATTCAATCAAAAAAATGTTTTACTGTATATTAGGTTTGGCATGTAGGGCCCCAGGGTGGTACTTCTGGTTTCAGTAAGAAAGAATGCATAATCCTACTGTGACCTATTTGTAGTCATGTTATAATAACCACTTCTTTTTGGGATTTTCCATAATGGCAGATTTTTTTTCTTTTTCTGAGAGTTGGTAAGATTGTATTATCCTCCATTATTGTTGCCATTGATTTTGCAGGTTTTTTTTTTTTTTTTTCAATTAATGGTTTTAAATCAGATATTTGGGATTTTGGTAATTTTTTTATGTCTGCTCTATCATTGGCCTTAATTCTCTTCCACACGATTGCTTCCCCGACAGCTACAATCTCCAGGAGTTTAAATGTAAGGTCAATAGACACCTCCTAACACACTAACCTGCTCCCATTCTATCAAACACTCTTCCCATCTGCCCAACCCTCATCCTCGCTATCCTTACTCATCTGTCACCTTCCTCCTAACCACTCCTTCTCTTTACCTTCCCCTATGTAGCCCCATGCACAATAGTGGCAGTAGAATGCCTTGCTTGGGGTGAGATGATTAAAAAAAAAAAAAAATCCTAAATGGTTAAGAATCCAAAGGAACAGATTTCTATGGAAGGTGCAGATGGCATGTATGTTTTTACCAAGATTTTAGCTATTGAAGGGTTTTCCAGTTTTTTTGCTTTTGAGATGTAATCTAAGGCAGGATGAAAATATAATAGATGAAACCATGTGGGAAGTGGGGAGGTAGAGAATGAAAAGATCAACTGTGGAAAGCAGTGAAAAAAATAGACCTAATCCATCAAGCGTCCTTTTGGAAATACACGAGTTGGACAAACCAGCAAAAGAAATTGATTTTCTAAAAGAAAGAGGGAGGGTATTTTTTTTTCAAAGATTTGTAGCCCAAAAGAAAATTAAATTCACAGAAAGTAAGTAAATATGAAATATTTATGAGAATTAGGATAATAAGCAAATAATGTGGTAAATAATATTGTCCTTTTATAGACTGCACTTGAAAATAAAACAGAAGTATGAAAGTTTCGAGTAGAAGAGAGAAACCTACCTAAAATGGGCACTGGGGCAGGCTGGTATGTACTGAAGAAAGGCAACAGGGGAGCGACTGCCTTCATTATTCAATTCACGGACACAAGAATCTGTGTTGCGAACATCATATTCTTGCACAAAGCCATTCTGAAGGCCCACATAAAAGTAATTGTGGTCATCCGTATTCCATATGCAACTCCAGGCACCCACTGGTAACTGGTAGCTGTAAAATAAAAATTTATAAGCAAGTCATAAAAAACATTTTTAAGAACTTACAATGACTTTTTTTTTTTTTTTAAATTCACTTTTCAATATGATTAATTACTTTTTGATGGAATGTCAAGATTAATTTTTAATGACATAGTGCAAAACACAATTACTGACAAAACGATCTGTCCATAGAATTAAGATATTAGAGAAAATACATAAGTGGTTTCAAATTTTGCAAAAGTATTTGGCTTATCCAAGCATGTTTTTTTCTAAATCTGAGTGAATTGAATCTGTATTCATGTAATCTAACCTATATCTCCATGGAAAAATAAACTTGACAGTCACTTTGAGTTTTAACCTTAATTCATTTTTGTTTTTGAGCTCTTTAAAAATATTAAATAAACAAGTTTGATATTAAAACAAAATAACTTCAGAAAATTGAATAATGAATGTTGTTTCTTTTTATAAATCCGAGTCACACAGCCTTGAATTTCCTTTTTCTTTGCAGTGCATATTTACCAAAATCAACTTGGTGAATAGATATAGCAATATCTGTAGTCATTAGAACTACAGACAA
The DNA here is from genome assembly GCA_037127315.1 of Ascarosepion bandense. Taxonomy (NCBI): domain Eukaryota; kingdom Metazoa; phylum Mollusca; class Cephalopoda; order Sepiida; family Sepiidae; genus Ascarosepion; species Ascarosepion bandense. The sequence continues at coordinate 413,324 of JBBBDQ010001523.1, forward strand.
CAGTAGAGACTAACAATTTAAACACTCTTTCGATTTGGATAACTTGGATATGGAGGCTGCGTACTCGCTCTCCGTCTTGAAACTTCAGATTAGAATTCGGTGGCACCCATCTGCATCTGAGTATCAAATCTTCTCACATCTGGTAGCAGTGAGGGAGATGGCCATGAAGGCCCTGTCTATTCCTTAAGAGTTGTGAGCAAGAGTCACAGAGGAATGTGGGTGGTAGATGTGGCTGAGCAAGTTGGGCTTTCCTGGCAGCACGTTGCAGATCCTCTCCACCCTTCTGTGTGCTTCCAAGACCCGTACTTTGCATCATTGGCATATCAAATATTTAGAGCAATTCCAGCAAAATAAAGCTCTGAAGAATCCTTCACCTCATTTGGGAGGACCACATCACCCACAACAATAAGGTTATCTCTCATCAGCATCAAGGCTACCATCCTTCAACATAAGTGTCCAGAATGCATCTCACTTGAGATTAGAATTAGACAAATGCACTAAGTAAAAAGCATTTGTTTTCTTGATAGGACGTCTTGAATAGAAATTGTGTGTTAGGCGAGGGTCAACCATTTACTGATGTGAAATTTGCAACATTAATGTTAATGTGAAACTATGATTGGGGCAGCCACAGAGAAGAGGAAGATGTGATTTCATCTTGATCAAGCATTACTGGTTCTTTTTTGGCTGATAAATAGGGTCTTTTAAACTGGGTCTTATAAGTGGCACCCACTTTGACCAAAGAGGAAAAAAATTAAAGAAAAGAAAGCATTTAGGACCAAGTGACAGACATGCTTGGAATTGAAGAAATCAGTTCTGGTCTGCTCTTGTCAGGGGACATACTATCCCTTGGATAGTTCCTATACCCACCCATCATGATATGAAGATGAGCAGAGTTGCTAGGAGGAATGAGCTGTTAGACTGACATAGCAGAAGATGCCTCAAGTCTTGCTAAACTATCCACCCAGACTGAGCAAACGAAGCTATAAATAGAACATCTATTGGCAACAGGATTCGAGTTTTCATTTCTTTCTTTGATGTTTATTTTCACCTATTGTTTCTTTGTGAATGTGCAGCAAACCTCTATGAATTTTTGAAGCAAACACGAATGAAGACGCAATGTGGGGTAGTTATTGGCTGGTGGAAAGATGGATAAGAATTCATAAAGTTAGTATTTTGTTGAGAGTTGCAGTAAGCTGTAGGTCAGCGTTCGGCAACCCCCCTGCCCCTGAGTGACTCTTGTCTGGCCTGCTACCTTACTCTGGACACAATATAAATATAGGTAAACCAAACCAAAGTGACAGTTGATAGTCTGAATATATTGTGTCGAAATTAAAAATTTATTTCTTTTTAACTGGAGAATGTGTTTTACTTTTATTTTTTATTTGTAGGAATTGCCAAAATTAGCGTACGGCCTCATTTTCACTTTTTCTGTGAAATTGATTTCGTGAGCGGGCATTTTTAAATGAATATAAAATAGTGTTTTCAACCGATTTTAATGGAAATTTTTTTTTCTTCAGTACTGATTTATGAAACATTTATTTTAAGATGTAATATTTTTTTCACAAAATTCCCGCTAGATATTAAATTATATCGAATCCTTGCTTTCTTCAAGCACAGAAAATTTATTCACATATTTAATAACATGGTTCTTCTCCATGACACTGGAGCCATAGCTGTTTGGCTCTCCTCCATGATTCTACATAGCTTTTTGGCCCTCACTCTCCAAAAGGTTGCTGACCACTGATGTAGGGGCATGGCATACCAACTACTGAGCAGATTCCTGGTGGCCATAGTCAAACCACTAACAGGGAAGTTCTGATCATTTGTTAAAAAAATTCAGAAAACTATGCAAAACAGATCTAAAAAGCTTCCATCCAACGCAATCTGATAGTAAGCATGGATGTGGTGAGCCTGTTCACTAGATTTCTTATAGATGATGCTCTATTGTTGGTCTGAAACAGATTGGAATTAGGCATCTCCCTTGGACAATGTACAGCATTCCTGATGGAAATGTTGATGTTCTGTGCTTATACCACATGCCCATCATCAAATTCAAAGTTTCGTGATGTCCTCACTTCTCAGGGTTTTTTTAATCTGCGCAGATCGAAAAAAAAAAAAAAAAGTAAAAAAACCTCTAAGAATGAGGACATCACAGTGGTGCCTTTACGAAACTTTGAAGTTGGCATGACTCTGCCCAGTTAAGTGACAAACTTCTCCACATTAATTATGTTAATGCTTTATCTTGATATCAAGCACTTTATGACAAAGGGGGGGGGGGGGGTTTGCCAAAATATCTTTTTATTAGTATACCACTAAAAAAACAACAATCTTGCCACTAAGCATTATCACAACTCAACACTATATATGTCTTGTTAAAAAATTAAGTGACTTACATTTGAACAGTACTGTTACTAATCATACTGGTAAGTTTAACAGTTTTGTCTAGAGAGCAGCTGAGTAATACTCCATCATTGTAGGTTGGGTGGAAGCACAGATTACGAATTGGTTTTGTATGTAGCGTCATGTATTCCGTTGTCTTGAAGTCAAGGGAACTGAGCTGCAAAGAAAGAAATAAAAACATTTTTATTTCAAACATTAATAAAAGTCGTTAATATCTGATGAGTTGGGGAAATAGCCTCTCTCTGTTCTGTCTGTGTCGGCAATATTCAAATAATCTTGTTTGGTAAAAATTCTGCACCTGGGAAAATTTAATTTCAAAGTAAAAAGAAAAAAAAAAAAGACCTGCCAAAACATTGTAGGTAAAAAAAAAAAAATGAAGAAAAATGTAGAAAACGACAAATGTGGGGGTATTATTTGTAAACTGTAATAATTAATTTTAACAGTAGTTCACAATAAAATTACAAATTGATATTACCAGGGTGAGCAGTCATTTAGGCAAACAAAATGTCAACATATTTTTATGATTTTGATTCACTTTAAATCCTCACAATATAACCAAGGCAATCCTTAACTACCATAATGATTGCCTTGTTCATGTCTGTTTTCTGGGAATCAACAACAGCTTTCAAATCATGTAAAAAATATCACAAATGACCTTCAAATCTATTGTTAATTGGGGCAAGAGATGGTTTGCTAATTGCAATGCTTCCAAAACAAAATTGCTCTTAGAGAACCATTTTATCTCCCATCAGCATGGCTGATGCTAACCTCCAGGGGATTGACTCATTGGGCTAACATTTTCCACTGACATGAAGTGGAACAATTGAATCAGTTGGTTCACTGTGTTGTTCTAAACAATTTTTCTTGTCAGAATCTATCTTACATATTTATAAGTCTACCATTTCTCCTTGCTTTGTATAGTGATGTCGCATCTAGTCTGGTGTTTCGGATATGTACCTATGTATTCTTAACAAAATCCAATGTTATTGGTCCTAACTTTGGCTTCAGTTACTTTCCCACCACTACGATGTAGCTTTCCTCTACCTTTTCTATAAATACTTTCATAGTAACTGTTCTAATGTGCTTTCCTCTTTGATGATTTGACTTTACAAATTTCAGCTCAGTACTAGATTGGCAGCTAGGTCTCATCTTACAGTTGAAATTGTTAGACGGAAAGATAAATTCTATGCTAAGAGTTTCTTCTATGGTACTTCTTGCTTGTGGAACTCTCTTCCAACTTTGTTTTCCAGTAAACTTTGATCTTCAATCATTTAAATGCAATGTCAATTGTTATCTCCCATTTCCGTGAACTCTGTTCTTTTATTGTCCTCTTTTATTAATAATGACTTAGTTTAAAAGTGAATGAAGGGAGTCAAAGTCAAATTGGAACTTGGTATTTTCAATGACTATAACTTACACTCCTAACCTTCCCACCCATAAGAAAAAAATAGAATGAATAGCAGAACTCGAAATTGAAAGAGAATAATATTCTATCTCAATCTCATCAGCAATTTGAAGTGATGGGGTGGAAGTGAAAATGGTAGAGCAAAACTATTAAGCATACCCGATCTATAACATCGAATAGCCCAAGTGAAGTCTTGATTAATTACCTTTTCTGGGGGAACTTATATAATGCACGTACTAAAGCTAGTAGCAATTTTTTTTTCTGGGTGCAAGTCGAATACTGATCATATTCGGTTGGGTCGCCTATCGAAGAAGTCTGTTGTTTATTTAGACTTGAAACTTCTAATGACATGAGAGCAACAACACTGACAATGTACCTAGATTTGGCACTTTAAGGTGTATTTTAATAATAACTGTCTTTCATTCTATAGTTTTTTTTCTTCTTCTGGAAATCAAAGACAGACAACAAAAACTTCAAACATCAAATTGGCAAATCGTTTATATGATAAATGCAGAAGAAACAAATGTAATTATGCCAAAGTTGAAAAATGAAATTCGTTTAAGAGCATTATTTTCTATTTTTTTTTTTTAAATTCAGTCAGTTAAGTGCCATATTGATACATGCTTTTGGGTGATCATGTCATGAAAGAGACATGACTGATTGGGCAGAGGATTATCCCACAGTGGGTTGCCATTTCTTTCTGTGGTAGATTGGTTGCAAGCCAAGGCTATAGAACCCAATCTGTTCTGTTATTTAACTCCTAACTGGAGGGAAGAGACGAATTAATACCTTTCCCAGGGGTATTTGCACGTAAGTGATTTGTCGTTCCGCGTTGATATCCACTGCACCACAACGCACATCCGATTTTTTTAATTGATACAACATAAATAGACATGATTATTACAAGTTGAGTACCCCTTATCCAAAATTCCCAAATCTGAAAGTTTTTCATGTGCTGACATGCCTTGCCAGAAATAGAAAATTTTAGAAAGCACTGGGAAGGCTTTTAGGTGATGTGCAATTGTTGTAAGTAACCTCACCTGATCAGGGTGGGGGTTTTCCAGCCTATGTTGGCATCAGTTTCTTTTTTTTAAGTCAGTGATTGTTACAGCAACACTTTTGGTCATGGGTACTTATGTATTTTATTTTATTTTACAGAATATCAACCACAATGAATTATTTGATGCCGACAAAAGTTTTACAATAGGATCGTATGAATAGAATATTCTTTGTAAGAAATCAGTTTGTAAACAGAGTTTTAGATCATATTTTATTTACACATTTTTGTAAAGAGAGCTTTTAACGAGTCAAACACATCGCTAGTAATATTTGTTTTTATTTAAAAAAAAAAAAAAATTCCTGGAAATTTTTTTTTGTGTGTGTTTTCAAAAATGTCTTTTCTGGCAATATTTATTTTTTGAAATGTATTGCTGGTAATATATTTTTCTTTTATATTTTCTTGTAGAGGCTGACTACTTTTAGATATGATAGTATGTTATTCATATTTACATTTCCAAACAGATCAAACATGCTATCACTATTATAAAATTGTTGTCTAGAGATAGGTAGTTCTGGACACTGTCAAAATATTTTTAATTGATAGTACTTGTTTACATGTTTGGCACACTGGTTGAATTCAAATAAGAAGGACTGTAATCATTCTTGTTTGGCCAACATGCAAGCGGGCTATTACGACCTTCTCTTTTTGAGACTTCCCAAAGGATGTATAGCTTACTCCAAGCTTGGGCTGGATTGCATGGAGTTTATTTTGTGGATAATCATCCCAGTATTTCTGCCATTTTTTGAAAACACATTTGTTTATTTTCTCCTTAAAGTCTGTATATGGGATCTTTATCCCTGTATCCAAATTCGCGTCCAAAGCTGATTTGGCTGCCAGGTCTGCTTTAGAGTTTACTTCAGTGTGGCTAGGGACCCAACATAATACCACTTTTCTCTCTTTGTTCAATGCACTGATTTTTACAATAATTTAATAATCATTGGGTTGTTGGATTTGTTCCCCTCCAAGGCTGGCAGGACGGAGAAAGAGTCAGAAAAAATTAGAAAGTTCTTTAGTTTGCTCTCAGTGATGATGTCTGGAGCCAGTTCAATGGCATAAGCCACTGCAGTGAAAACTTAACTTCCCCTAGGGAGGCGTTTCTTTTTGGTAAGTCGTTGACTGACTGCTGCACATCCTATTTTGTCTCCACTTTTTGAGCCATCCGTACATATTTTTTTGTGTAGTCGTAAAAGTTTTCCAGTATTTTCTGGAATGTGTCCAAAAATGTAAGTGGGAGAGTTTTTTTCTTTGGAAAGTTATGCATTTCTATGATAACTTGAGGATGTTTTATCATCCAGGGTAGAATTCTGGATACCATTGTTTCTTGGACATTTGATAGTGAAGTACTTAATTCTTCGGCAATGGATTTCATCCTAAGTTCAAATGGTTGTATGACATTTTCGGCATGATTGAATTGATCACAATAATTTGGTTCATATGTAGATCTATGAGCTGAACTAGTTGGGCATGATTTAAGTTTTACATAATACTGCAATGCCAGTTTAATATGCAGTAGATGTGGAGGTGTTCCACCAGCTTCTGTGTATAAACTCTCCACCAAGGATGTCCTAAAAGCCCCAAACACTTTACCTGAGCCCTTGATGGTAAGTTGTGTTGAGGAGTTTTATGTATGACTTTTTGGTTGCTCCATATACAAAACTAGTTTTTTTTTTTTTTTATATCGCCCCCAAGCAAGGCATTTTATTGCCACTGTTTTGCAGAGGGTTACATAGAAGGAAAGTTATGAAAAAGAGTGACAGGTTATAGGGGGTGTCAGGAAGTGGGTAAGAGAAGGATGAGAATACTAATGAGAGTGGAGTGGACGGAGAAAGAAGCATGAGAGAGAGAGGATGCAGGTTAGTGAGATAGGAATTGATCCCCCACTTTATACCTACTTTATAATAGAATAGATTTTTTATAATCATATTGCCCCAAGCAAGGCATTTTACTGCCACTGTTTTGCAGGGGTTTACATAGGAGGAAAGTTATGAGAAAGAGTGACAGGTTATAGTGGATGTCAGGAAGTGGGTAAGAGAAGGATGAGAATACTGATAAGAGTGGAGTGGACAGAGAAAGAAGCATGAGAGAGAGGATTCAGGTTAGTGAGATAGGAGATGAATATTGACTTTACATTTAAATTCTTGGAGATTGTAGCTGTTGGGGAAGCAAGTAAATGGAAGGGAATTTCACAGGTGGGAAGTGCGAGAAAAGAAGCTGTTGGAGTAGAATTAGAAGTTTGGAACAGAGCAGTGATCTATAAAGTTTAGTCAATGTATAATGATCTTCTCCCGATTCGGTATGAGCCACTGCACGCAGAAGTTGAAGGACTTTGCTACATTTTGCTTTCAACTACTTCAAATGAGAGATGAAAGTTAGTTTCTTGTCAGAAAACACACCTAGGAACTTGTGCAGTTCCACTACTGGAATTACTGCTTCATCTAATTTCAAGCGTGGATCATTATGACGTTGTCTTCTTAGTTTGCAGAAATGCATACCTTTGGTTTTTGTTTGTGTGGCCCATTTCTGTACTTTATTTAGGCATTGTTGGAGTTGCCTTTCTATTGTATTCATATACCGAGATTTGTACATGATTAAAAAAATCATCCACATAATGGGAGCATCTAACTCATGGGATTAGAGATTTTACAATAAAGTTGATTTTAACACAAAAAATGTCACTGATAGAAATGCTTCCTTGTGGAATTCTTTGTTTTTGCACTTCCGACAGCATACTTCCTACTCAAACTTGAAAATTTTTATTTTTTAGGAAGTTCCCAATGAATTCTGTCAGTCTACCTCTTATGCCCAAGTCATGCAAATCTTTTAATATGCCGAACTTCCATGTGGCATTGTACACTTTTTCTAAGTAGAAAAAGACTGCCATGAGATGTTCCTTCCGAAGAAATGCTTCCCCCTAACAAAGGTCTCCAACCTTACTAAGTGATCCATGGTACTTTTTCTTTTCTGAATGCACAGTGATAACTGTTGATTAGGCTGTTCTTTTTCAAGTACCAAGTCAGTCTGTTGATCATTCTGGTTAAAGTTAGCAGTCTGTAATTCCCAGGTTCTGAGTCATCCTTTCCAGGTTTTGGAAAAGGTATGATGAAAGATTCTCTTCTCAGAAGTGGCCACTTGTCCAAATGTTATTAAAAAGATTTTAGCAGCAGCTTCAATGATTTGTTTGGCAGCTGCTTTAGGAATTGATAATGACTATTATTTTGTTCCACAGATGTCATGTGGGTATTTTTTTTTTTTAAAGATTCATTCAATTCCTCTTTAGACAAATACTGAGTTTCATTGCAATATTTTATAAATGCTTTTAATTTTTTATGGCTTATTTACTTTTGGTTAGTTTTAGTTTAGAAGTTTCAGCTGACTGCAGGTTTTGGCTATCTATTTCCATCTCATCAAATTTTCAAAGTGATTTTCAGTTGACAAGAGAGCTCTTTATTTCTAATAACTCCCTTTAGTCAGGGAGCAGGGTTAGGGTTCATTTACACAATTAGGAACAAAAGGTTTGATAAGGCTCATATTGTCAAGACTACTCTTGGATTGAATAAAACTGATTTCTTAAGCAAATCAGCCTCGGCCCAAATGTGTGGAGGAGCAACATACACCCCCAAAAAGGACCTTCATTTACAATGTTGAGAACAAGGTTCATATTTCAACTGATGAATCTCCATACATAACTTCTTCAGAAAATGCAACTTAAGAAAAAAATATAACGGGGGGGGGGGGGGGGGGGGGTTGTCTCCATTTAAGAAAGGGTCCTAAGGGAGACCCCCGAGGGTCTCAATTACACTTCTGAGTACAGAACTGAAATTTACACAATAAACTCATCTCATATCACCTTTTATAAAAATGCAACTTAAGAATTGATCATAGATGGCACTTTGTCTTAAGTAGGGTGTTGAACCCCTAGGAGTCAAAACTAGGTCACAATTACACATTCAAGAACAATGACGAGATTTACACCAAAGAAAACTCTCTTGTCAATAATAACATATCCATAAGTTAAGAATAATTATTCTAATGGGTTTGCACTTTAGAAAAGGTTCAAGCCTGGCAAAAAGAGCTCTAATTAGACTATTGATTGCAAACTTGAAATTCATCCGATCAGATAAGCCTATGATAACTTATTCACTGATTATTCTTTTTGCACTTGTATAGGCTATAAGATCATTATATAATATGTGTCTATGTTTTGGTTTTTGAGGTCAAAATTAATGGTCCACATCTGGAAACTGATTTTAGTCCATGTTTTGATATTCCGTATTTTTAGAATGTAAAGATGTAATTAATATCTCTTGATTTTTTCAGGGTCAGTATCTGCCAATGGATGTCCATCAAAGTGCCTCATATATGTTGTTCCAACAGAAACAAGTGATTTAATCTCCTGGCAAGCTAAGAAGTGGGTAATAGTTCAACATACTGCCGAGACAAGAAAGGGCAGTAAAAATTACCAGTTATCAAAATATTGAGCAATTATAGAGACACTACCAGGTCAACCAAAAGATGGCAATGAGTATCATAGCAAGTGCTACAAGAACTTCACAGCCATCACTGCCCAGTGCAAAGCAAGACCAAAGAGGTCTGGCACTGAAAAAGAAGGCAGACAACTGTTACTGTCTGCAGCTATTGTTCCGACAGTTAGTGGTGAAGGATCAAAGAGAACGTCATCTACTTCTGGTATGTTACCAGACACATGCCTGTTTTGCGACAAAAAAGTCAAGCGACGCCCTGATGGAACTAAAGAGCTCCTAGGTAAACTGCAAGCAGCGCAAAAGATAACAGAGATTGTACACACTGACTTGATAAACCAAGGAGGCCCAGTTCCACCATACCTGCTGTGCATCATATACCTGAAAGGCTGATAGGATAAAAGGTTTCGGACTTCATGCCATTACTGAAGAGGCAGCTAATCCTACAATTGCTCTAGATGCCCTCTCTTCCTATGTAAGAGACAACATTATTGACTGACAGAGACCTGAAATATATGAACAATACATTGACATATGTAATGAATTTGAAGTGGTCCCTTCAGTTAGCAAGGTACAATAGATGGGTGACCTACTGACTAGGAAATTCCCTGACTCAATTTTATTACATTCTCCCAACTGCTGTCAGCAAGGTGCGATAGTTCACTGCCCATCCTTGCCATCTGACTCCATAAAGACTGTTTATGATGTGAAGTCATCTCCAGAAAGTCAGGTAACTAAAGCTGCACTACTACTTTAGCAGGCAATTAAGTGGATGCTCTAAACAACAGCGAAGGTGACCCACCTGAGCTTGTCAAGACATTCTTTGAGACACTACTGGAAGGACTGACTACCACACAGTATTCAGATTCGATAATGCATTGTTCAGATTCTCTAAGTCAAGATGTACGATTTTCTGTCAGAAATGGCAATCTGAAACCTAAGAAGCATATCTTGATGGGAATTTTCTGACTGGAAGCAAGAAGATTGTGATAATGCTGAATCGGATGGGACATTCTCTTAACTATCATGCTGTTGAGGAAATTGAGACAGACCTAGGATATGCAATGCTTGATTGGAAGCAGAATTGTCCTACTGGTTCTCTTCCTGGAGTGCCTTGTGGCCTTGCCTTTGACAATTATGATGAGTTGACACACACACTGTCTGGAGCTGATACCCTCCATGATACAATGGGAATTATGTATCAAGCACAGAGCACTTCAGCCTATACACTGCAGGAAATTGGCTACATAAAAGATGATACTCATGGAAATCAGAATACAGAGATGTCAGATGGAAAATGAAAAAGAAGGAAACTGGATGTTCCCGAGTCATCCATAGCTTCCTACAGGAAGAAGCCTAGAATGAACTATTTTGATTATGCAAAAAGTAACTTCCGAGGGGTTCAAACAGAGAATTATATTCATACCAAGAAGCTAGACTTTCTATGGATGACCGTACATGCTTTGGAAATGGAAAATATTCTTATGTAGACTGGGTTCAATGATTGGAATTATGTGAACCACCTACAAAAGCCAACAATTCTCTACCTACTGAACATTAACTGCTCACCAACTAGTGATGATGTTGTGGCTGAAACACTATTAGTCACCCAAAAGTGTGCACAGGAGTGTGGTCAGCCTTTATGAAATAGTAACCTATGACCTAGATGTTGCTCAGATGGCTGTGAAAATTCAAGTCACTGAAAGTCCCAGATTTGATGATGTTTTCATCATGTTTGAGTAATTCCATCTTCAGATATGCCTTTTCCGAGCCATTAGAAAGCTCATCAAAGAATCAGGCATGGCAGAGATGTTAGTTAAAGCTGAAGTCCTGGCATCCGGCTCCTTAAATGAATTTCTTGAATGTAAAAACTTCAACCGGTGTAAAAGGCTCCATCCGATGATAGCACTAGCATATGAGATACTACACTTCCGACAATTCTGTAGAACCTACCAAGACTTGGACACAGTGGATGTGATGATCAAAGTATTGGCTGTGGACAACAAGTTAGAGACCAGTTGTGTACTGAACCATCATTTGTCAAATTCTTTGACGAATACTCTCAACATTCTCAGTTAGTTATGGATGGTAGTCATGGCCCAACTGCAGTACATACAAAGAGTGAACCTGTACCACATCATTAACCGAGCTGTTCGAGTATCAAATCTTGACCTGTATACAGTGACTCTCACCAAGGCTGTTGACCTATTTTTTGGAACCAATCGTCAGAATTATGCAAGGTGGATGTCAAAGCATCAACTTGACTTAATGAACATTACAACAATCCACCCAGGCCTCAAGGAAATGCTAATGACTTGTCTCTTTAGTATTCGTCGTACAGATAATCAGTTCAGCAGAATACCTGTAGACCTCACTCTAGAGCAAACAATAAATGCTGATGCAGCATCCAGAATGACTGGGTACACAGATGCCACAAATAACTTTTCAGCCCATCTACGCTGGAGTGTAACTAAGAGCACAAGAGCAGCACTTGTTATTGGAATGCTTGAAATGGCTGGAATGAATACGACCAGCAACACACAGGCTGAACTGACACCAAGCCGTATTAGCCGCGACCTGCAGAATCTACTGAAAACTATTGAAAGGTTTGCCAATCCATTCTCTCTTCAGTCAGAGTCTCTTATAAATATACAGACAGGAAGAGGTGCCTACCACAGAATCTCCCACCAACCTATGGTGGACCCTTACATTACCTGCTACACGTAGTCCTCTCCCATACCTCAAAAAGGCTCGACATCCTTTATGACACCTACAAAGAGCCTACTATCAAAGGAAATGAGCGTGAACGACATGGTGCAGAAGATACTGTATATAATATCACTGGAGCAGAACAGATACGTCCACGAAATCTTGAGAAAGCCCTCAAGTCCACGTCTTTCAAGCAAGCTACATCGTTTTATTGTGAAGGACTGGGCTGAGTAATGGCATATAGCTGTCCTGGATGGCAGGGGGGTGTACGTTGGTTTTGACGCTGAGTGTCGAAGGTACAAAGTTGTTGACAAGATGGTTCAGGTTACTCCAGCTCCAAGCCTTGAATGCATCCACCCAAAAGCAGACACAAGGGTCTGCCTCCATGCCATCAATGCAGATTCAACTTACCAAGAAGAGGGTGACACAGTTTTAGGAGTCACAGACACTGATATAGCAGTTATCCTTCTGCACCACAGCCACTATTTTAATACAAAGATCTGAATGGATGTTGGTACCTCTGGAAGGGGAAACAGACGTTTCATCAACCTCTCAGCAATTGCAGACACAATTGGATCAAGATTGTGTACAGCCCTTCCAGGATTCCGTGCTTATACAGGATACGATTACACTTCTTTCTTCATAAGGAAGAGGAAAAAATGTCCACTGAGGATTATTGAGGAAAACAAAATTTTATACCAGGAAGCTTTTGCTTCATTGGCAGAAGGAGTAGTTGAGGAAGCAGTCTGTGACGTGCTAAAAATGTACACAGCAAAGATCTATGGTGCGAAAGTACCAGTGCCACTCAATACACACAGTTTTACAGTTTTTCAGAAAATGTTTGGCCCAAAGAAGGGTAAGCTGCCATTTGCAAAACTCAAGGGTGTTGATTCTAGTAGCATTCCTCCTTGTGAGAGTGTCATCAGGCAAAAGATCTATCGCAGCAACTTTGTTGCTATGACATGGCATGCAGCCTGTGACAAAGAAATTCCAAAGGTTCCTCAACAAGGATGGGAACTTGTAGGCAACATATATCAAGTTGTGTGGTTCACCGGTCCTCAGATTCCTGACACAGTTCTCCCAAGTGCATCGGAAGTTAATGATGATGACTGTAGGCCTATTCTGACGGACCATGACTCCGACAATAACTACTATGAGAGTGACACAGACAGACTCATGAATGACGACTGACTGAATACAATTCACATGTACAACATAAATTTCCATATTCCTAATGTACTTTTGCTATAACAAACTGATGTCCGCCTTGCATTTCATATGAATAAGTTGTAGTTTATTTCAATATTTTTTCTTATCTACTCTTTGACACCCTAACCTGGCAAATTGGTATAATGTTGTATATCTGTCCCACTTGGAATGTTCCCAGTGCCTTGATTTTTGAGAAAAAAATCCACCAGTGCCAACTTTCTTGATTTATTTATATTTCAAACCTGAAATTAAGGGAACTTTTTAAGTTAGGAAATATGAAGAGGTCTGACAGTTTGTACTTAATTATTAGAGCTCCTTTTGCCAGGCTTGAACCTTTTCTAAAGTGCAAACCCATTAGAATAATTATTCTTAACTTATGGATATGTTATTATTGACAAGAGAGTTTTCTTTGGTGTAAATCTCATCATTGTTTTTGAATGTGTAATTGTGACCTAGTTTTGACTCCTAGGGGTTCAACACCCTACTTAAGACAAAGTGCCATCTATGATCAATTCTTAAGTTGCATTTTTATAAAAGGTGATATGAGATGAGTTTATTGTGTAAATTTCAGTTCTGTACTCAGAAGTGTAATTGAGACCCTCGGGGGTCTCCCTTAGGACCCTTTCTTAAATGGAGACAACCCCCCCCCCCCCCGTTATATTTTTTTCTTATGTTGCATTTTCTGAAGAAGTTATGTATGGAGATTCATCAGTTGAAATATGAACCTTGTTCTCAACATTGTAAATGAAGGTGCTTTTTGGGGGGTATATGTTGGCCCTCCACATGTTTGGGCCGAGGCTGACTTAAGAAATTGGGTTTTTTTGATTCAAGAGTAGTCTTGACAAAATGAGCCTATCAAACCTTTTGTTCCTAATTGTGTAAATGATTCCAGCCTAAGTTTTAATACTAACATTGTGGAAGGTCTTCATTTTCATTAAAGACTCCCCTGTATTCTTGTTTCAACTTCCACTATTGCCATCTCTCATCTTTCTGACTGATCTTGACTTAATCTGACTAGATATTACTTTTTCAACCAAGAAAAAGGACAATCTTGACAATGGAGTTCTTTTATCTGACCTCTCACATTCTGAGAGTAAATATTAGTTCTTTCTCTGTCTATATACTTACCTTTCATCATCTGTTTATCTGTTTTCTGTCTATATATCTTATCTCTCTCTCACCTGCTTGGCTATCCCTCTAATTACAAACCACTTTCCTTTTTTTTAACTTAATTTTTCTCTACCCCGACCTTGCTACTTTTTTTTTTATAAATAATTACTTAATCAAACTTTAAGAGATTTTTGTTAATGAGATAAAAAAAAAGTTTGTTATGAATTTACCTGAGTGCTCATTAATGCAATCTTTTATCTAACAATTGTTGCATGCCAACAATGAGACCTTTGTTAGCGTATCTTTTCATGGGACACAGCACAAGATGAGGTGAATTCATACCTTTTACCAAGGTTCATGAATGCAAAATAAAATGTAAAGGGATATTGTGTTCATGTTTAGGTTTCATTCCCAAGCTGCTCCATTTTATAGATGCTATATGCAAATTAAAAAGCCTGTATTCCAAAATCAAAATAAAAATCTGAAAATCAAATCACTTCCGGTCCCAAGAATTTCAGATAAAGGATTCTCAACAAGTAAAAATATTACATAGGACTGAAGGAAACAGATTTTATTGCATTAGAAAAACATTTATAAATAAATTTATTTATTTGTTGCTTAAGCAGCTTTTTTCATATTTGCACTTTACATCATTACAAGTAAAAAGTATTAATATTAAACAACTGAAAAGAAGAAAATAAAACACTACATCAATTGAAGCTTTGTGATCTTTAAGGGAATAAACAAAAGAAATAAATCTAAAATTATTTGACAGTGAAATAATGTTTCTTCTTGGATCTTCCTGAAAAACTTGATATGTGTTTGGTTCTATATACCATAAGTGTTATCAATAGTTACTTACCTTTCTGATTCCAAATCCAGGAAAGAGAGACACATTAGATGGTTGGGACACGGCAATTGTCCCAAGAAACAAACTGTAGGCCATTACACGACAATTACCCCCCTGAAAGGTGAAAAGAAATGTTTTTTTTTTAACTTATATTTTGGAATGTTGCTACGTTTTTAAGGCTGAACAAAACAACTCTAAAAAAAAAAAAAAAAAAAAAAAAAAAAAATCATTTTCTTTTTCAGTTACTTGGTCACATGTCTGAAAACTATATGGTAATTAAAATGCAACGTTTAAATGAAATTTAAAATATAAATTTTAATAACTTTTCAAACATTAAACAATGGTGTTTATATTTTTGAGATGACGTATCGTAATTATTTACACTAGAACAAACCACCCTGATGAAAGAAAAAGGGTTCAGTTCAAAATTTCAATCACCTGAGGAAGGCTGGAGTGCACAATGACCGAAACACCATGAATAGGAAAACAAAGGTTAGGACAACAGTTCAAACAATGTAAATAGTGTAAATATTAAACAATGGTGGTTTGTTTAGAAATCATGTTTTGGTTGATTGATTTGCTTCTTAACATTCATTAACCTTTTGCAGGTTATTTAATGCCAGAAAATATTTTTAGAATGTAAGAAATTTTTTGGAGATAGTAGAACTTAATATGTAAAAATTATTACTAAGTAACCTATAGCTGGAGGGAGAAAAGATGGATTCATATCTTTCCCAAGGGTATTTGTGAATACAATGTACCTACCTGGAATTTGTTCTCTGATGAACAATTCTTAACCATTATCCATTATACTATATTGCATATCTAAAGTTAAAGCACCTAGTATTTTAAAGTGATCACCCATCTAGGACTGACCAGGTTTGACATTGCTTAACTTTGTCAATTGTACAAGCGGTGTTTCAACGTAATACCGCCATAAGCAAAAAAAAAATCTCTGGAAACATTAACCCCACACCAAAAATGATCATATCTGTCAAAGAACAATACTGGTTTTAAAATTAAATATCAGCCTTAGGTGCCTAAGGGGTGGTGAAAAGAAAGCATTGCTTGTCAGCCCCCCCCCCCCCCGTATAATTTGAAACTTACGTCTGAAATGGTGACTGTTTTCTCCCAAACAAATTTGCCTTGTTCTGCTTGACTGTTGATATCCATTCGATTTTCCATCATGCTTTCAATATCCTGCGTGCAAGGAAACTGAGACGATGAAGCCGTTGTGTCGGTACCTTTATATTTGCACCTACAAGAGAGTTAAGGAGATTATAAAAGAGTTTGGCCCCAACTATTTTCTTTTTTTCATAAAATACAGGAGAAGAATCTTTATATAAAATTTCTGCATTAATGCCCAGGAGATGAAATTTTGTATTCTTTGTCTTGTGTGTATAAAAATCAAAAATCAAAAGGACAAGCTTTAATAGTCTTCACCCATTTTAGTATTGGATAAAGAAAATCTTGATTCCCAATCAATTTATAAATCATAACTGAATCAAAACTTATTCATTGTAAGTAAATCAATGTGTGATGAGAGTGAGAATCAATATATAAAATTCTGTGACATCCATAAGTCTGTCCATCTGAAATATTTTGGGGAGAAGTGCAAACAGGTAAGGAGGGTACAAATAAAGTTTATTTCTAAACAAAAAAGATAAAATATTTATTCATAGCAAGTTGTATGTTGCACGATCAAGACTAAGAAATCCCAAGAAAAAAGAAATGGTCTTAAAATTTTTTGTTACCATGATGTTCTATAAAATTAAATTATAAAACTGTGAAATAGGGTCTTTGTCAAAGTATTTTTCCAAACAAATCAGCTTATTCCAATTTCATTGATTGGTTTACAAAATCAAACAAAACGCAGAGTTTGTAAATCTCAACCAAAAACGTTAGCAATGATTTCAATACTAAATACTGCAAGGATTTCAACACGCGTCCACATGCAGCGAAAAAACTCGAGTATATAAAATTCTGTGACTTTTTTGTTAGTCCATCATTCACACCTAAAATAGCCAGACTGACTTATTGAAACCAAATACAAACAAAAACACTGAGCAAGTAAAAAGCTAGTTTTCTTTTTCACTGACACCAGTGGTTACTACTTAAATGATGATTTTTTTTAAAGCAGGTAAAATGTATGTTGATGCAACACAATTTTTATCCTGATATAAATGAGATATTTCAGCTTTTTCTCCAACGACATATTTCCAAGGCGCATACATACTAAAAACAAAACAAAAAAAACTTTATATCCGAATAGAAAGCAGGCAACAAGTTTCATGTAATTTATATGTGGATCAAGCAATATCCATCCCTAACAAGTGATGGAGACAGATTTCAGAATTAATTTTTGAGTTAGTGTGAGCATCTTCCTGGCTATAGTACTAACACAATCATGTACCGATATTTACAATATGGAAGCTGCTAGTGTCAATTTATATTTATTATATTTTTGAAACTAGAGAGAAACCATTTTTTCAATAGATCATTAAATTTTTAAATGGCAATTTTGCATTACAAAAAAAAAAAAAAAGGAAAAGAAAGCCTCCATTTCTTGAAACTTTGCAGAATAATTGGCCATTGGTTAAATGGAATTGGTAGAGATGACCAACAGAAAGAATTGACAAAATTTGTAATAAAAAATAAGAGAAAGAAAAAGAACAAGACAAAAATAATATTAATCAAACAATATATGCAAGACAAAAGTAGGCAAAAGCAACAGTACAGTATTTACATTATTCAGGCTATTGCCCTCATCTTTGTTGCATCTGAAACATCATATAAATGGCAACAAAGATGAGGACAATAGTCTGAATAATGCAAATACTGTAAATACTAGCTCATCTCAGAAATATAGACAAATAGAATGATCTATTATTAAACGCTGTACAAATGGCAACAAAGATGAGGACAATGGTCCGAACAATGTAAATACGTCATCTCAGGAATATAGACAAATACTAAAAGCAACAGTAATAAGGCAATAAGATTCACAAAGTAAGAATGGTGTTAACACACAAAAGCGATGGCAGTGTTCTAACTTCAAGAGAAGAAATATGGCAGATGTGACTGAAAAGTGACCACTCTTATTGGCTAAGAAGAAATCCCAGCATGCATCTATTTGTTTTGTCTATAAACTTAAGGAGGGGAATGTTTTTGAAGTCATTCCAGTGATTGGGACAAACGCACTTACTTGAGCATAAAGATTTCCTCTTTAGCCTTGCCGAGTTCTGTTTGAAGCCGATTACATTCAGACATAACAACTTGATATTTTAAGCCCAAATGGGCTGTCTCCATCATCAGTTCTGTGTTACGCTTTTGAACCTGAGCAAGCTGTTCCAATGCACGATCCCTTTCAAGTGTATCCACTGCCTGAATTGATGAAAAAAAAAAAAAAAAAAAAAAACGGACACAAGTGAACAAGAAAAGAAAAAAGGAAGACAAATTGTTTCTTAATGTTTGCAATTCATACAGAATTCTATTGAATGAAACAAAATCTGACAGTGCTAAACCAGTTTTACATTTTTTCAAATGATTTTGTGCAATGTGCAAGAAAAAAAGAAAAAAAAAAGGGGGTGGTGGCAACAAGTAGAAGTGTACATTTTCTGATATAATAACCATAATAGTGTGTCTTATTATAAGATTAGCAGTATAGCCTGGCATTGCTTGGGTGTAATGAAAGCTTTAAAACTAATCCATGGTCCTGGAGCTCAGACTCAGCCTAAAGAATATTTGAAATAATAAAATAATTGCGACAATTTACCAATCGTAGCTAGTGTATATATATATATATATATATATATATATATATATATATACTAGCAGTATAGCCCGGTGTTGCTCGGGTGTAATGAAAGCTTTAAAACTAATCCATGGTCCTGGAGGTCAGACTCTTTGGACGTTGGCAAGAAAGACTAAACAGCAATAGTTGTTTCCAGTTAAATCGAAACCGTAGACTGAAAGAAAAATGAATGGATGTAAGTCAAATTTTGATTTCCTGGTATCGATAGCAAATAAGTTTTTTTCGTCATAAACTGAATTTTGAAGGCTAAATAAATCCTCTGAGTAAATGGTATCATGGCTGAGACTAACTACATTTGTACCTACTTAGAGCCAAACCTGAAGCAAAAACTAAAATAAAAGGGCTGAAAAAAATACAGACATACAGGCAGAAAAACAGACTCACACACAAACATCTTGCCTTTTATATATATATATTATCGATTTTCTGCACTGTTGTAAGAACTGGAACCTTGAAACTTCTGAATATTGTTTCTTATGTCTTTGTCTATGAGTGCATAAATTTGATTAAAATCGGACCACTCCTTCTATAACCCGATTTTTTTGATTATCAATTTTCGATATTTATTGGGGGTACCTCGACACAGAACCTAGCTAAGAACACTCGCAGATGCTTATAGTACAACTGTGTAAATTTTCAAGAAAATCGGTTCAGCCGTTTCGCAGTCTATAGGTAATGGACACACACACAAAGTTCCATTTATAAATAGGTTTAGATTTAGATAGATTTAGGCACAACATACAAATTCCTTTAGATGCTTTCAATCTTTTGCCTTAAAAAAAGCGACATCAACTAAAACTTTATTCATAAGATGTAAGATGGAGAGAGACGTTAAGAAAGAGATGATGCATTTTTTCCTTTCAAGTTGTTTGGTTCAAATAAAATAAGTTTTTCTTATTCCAAGTTATCCATCTTTAGCAACATAGATGTAGTGTTTGATCCTAAGAGCCCTCGTGCGGCTGGGTTGTTATACTGGGAAGCAGGGTTATTTCAACACGGACTAACCACATTTCATGATCAATATTCAGTCAATTAAGTGCCATACGTGATACACGCTTGGGAGAGACAGGACCGACTGGGCAGACGATTATCCCACAGTAGGTTGTCATTGCTTTCTGCGGTAGACTGGTTGCCGACCAAGGCTATAGAACCCAATCTGTCCTGTTATTTAACCCATAACTGGAAGGAAGAGATGAATTAATACCTTTCCCAAGGGTATTTGCACGTAAGTGAATGCAAGGAATTCAACCGGAATTCGAACTCGGCTCTCCGATTTCCCGTTCCAAGCTGATATCCATTGCACCACAACGCACATCCAATATTACATACTCCTAAAGTGTACTCAAGACACATGACTATATCATGAGCTTTAACCCAATTCAGCTGTTTCATTGTGAAGTTGTTTTTAAACACATCATCAACATCTCTCATCATTGCCAAGCCATTGATGGTATATTAAGATAACAGTGACATCTGTGATGGTGGGGGGTCATATTCAACACTCGGTAAGTTGTCCTGCATTACACTTGAAGGATGTCTTTTACAAGTGTGACTTGAAATTCAGAGAGTTTAATCCAGATAATGGAAATCAACTTGCAGGTGTCTGCAAAAACCAGAAACAAGTTGTTCAAAACAGCATCGAGGTGATGGCAAGCGTAATCGTTAGACGGAGGAGAGAAGACAACACAAAAATGACAAAATCAAATTCATGCTCTAAACAAAAGTTTTACATGTATTACCTCTGGATGGGACGGTCATTCGAGAATTGTTGGTCGTTTTTGTTTTTTGTTTGGTGGCATATCAACACCACTATGCCAAGATCTATTTTGTACACAATTTTGTTTTTCAAATAATAATGCTTTTAGTGATACAAATCTTACTAATTAACCCATAGATAGAAAAGAGGTGAATTCATACCTTTCCCACAGGTATTTGCATGTAAGTGAATGTAATGTACAGGAATTAGAACTTGACTTGCTGATTAATAATTTTGAGCCATTATTCATTACACCACCTGCACATCCAAGTTTACAGCATGTGGTATTTCCAAGCAGTCACTCATCCAAGTACTGACCAGGCTTGACGTTGCTTAACTTTGGTGATCATATGAGAACTGGTGTTTCAATGTGAAGTGGTTGTAAGCCTTCAAGAATTGGACTGCCAAGTCATTCTTGATGTTGCTTTTAACATGACCCAATCAGGACAATACTGTAATGTCTTAATAAACATGTTATGAGAAGCAGCCTCAGGGGTATAAAAACAATGTGAACGCTTAAAGTAACTCTCATCCTGTTCTTCCTCCTTTCAAACTGTGCGACATGAACTTTTTACACTAAAGCCAAAAGGAGCTGTGTACGCTTCTCACGCAAATACACATACGCAGGCAAGTCACTCAAATACATTCATTAACAATTTCTGTTGTTTATACAATTTACTTCTAGGCAAACTCTTTTTGCTATTTTGTTCAATATATATATTTATTTATATGACTATATAGAATCCATAGCTAAATCCGTTGCTAAGAAAGGTCGGTTCTCTGTGTAGGGCCAGAAAGTTTTTCTCGTCTAAAACAATCCTGCACATATATAAATCTACCATCTGCCTGTGCATTGAATACTGCTGCCATATCTGGTTAGGGTCTCCTGCTATCCACCTAGGGGTCCTTGACAAAATCCAACAGAGAATCTGTAACGTGATCGATCCTAAATTGGCAGCTCAGATACAGTCACTTTCTCACCGGTGCAATGTGGCTTTCCTGTGTCTCTTCTACAAATACTGTCATGGCTTCTGTTCCAATGAACTTAGCTCACTCGTATCCCCTATATATAGGTACCTCCACTCATTTTTCGATACCTAAATTTAAATTTAAATTTTAAAAATAAATAAGTAATCTTCAACTTTAAAATTAGCTTTAATTGAAAGCCATAAGATTAAATTTTAATTCCCCAAAGAAAAATACACTGGTATTATTTAACCCGAAATTATATTGATTTTAATCTAATTTTTTTTTAAATCGAAAGAAAAAAGTTAAAATTTCCCACCATTTTTTATTTATTGACACATTCTGTCAACACTATGTCAACAGTAGCCCAATTTCTGTTTTAAAAATCTTGCAAAAATAAAATATACCTTGCTAACACGTCATTTAAGTCAATTTTTAAAGTTGAAACTTACCTTTATCTGATTTCAATCAAGTAATAATTCCTTACTGCCAGAAATTTAGAAAAAACAACTTTTTAACTGCGGTAGCCCTACCTGTCATCACCTCGATGACGCAATGGCAGGGTGTTAAAAGATTTACGAGCTCCGGAAGTTGTCAGACGGAAAGTATTGCGACCATACGTGCCAAAAAAACACAAAATTTTAATTTCTTTTTTTTTGGTTTTTAACTAAATAGTAAAATTTAAAATAATAATTTCAGCAATTTTATAATATTTAATAGAATTTTAGTTTACATTTATAGCCAGACATTTGAATATGCTTTCTGAATTACTGCAGATGTTAGAATTATGTAAACATGTTATGACTCTTATGGAACACCGTACTTACTCAAAAAGGGGAACGTAAATGAACATATTTACACAGAAAATTTTTTTTTAAAAATTAATTAAAAAAAAAAGGGCTCAACGATTTTTATTATACTTTTCAATTTTAGATAGGCAATATGATATTCAGCTATTAACTATAAAGAAAACTCGAAATCAAGTCTTTGGAGATTTAAAACATATTTTTAAAAGTTTTTAAATTATTAAATTATTTTAATGTAAAAAAAATAAAAAAAAAATAAAACTTATTTTAAAATTTTAATATTAATCGGAAAAAATTTTCTTCTTCAGAGTATAATGTCCTCAGTAGTGATTTATTCCAGTAATTAAAAAGATTATCAAAATTAATTTCAAAATTAATAGTTTCTTTCCTCGCACTTCCCGACTGTGGAATTCTCTTCCAAAAGATTGCTTCCCCGACGGCTACAATCTCCAGGAGTTTAAATGTAAAGTCAATAGACACCTCCTAACACACTAACCTGCTCCCATTCTATCAAACACTCTTCCCATCTGCCCGACACTCATCCTCGCTATCCTTACTCATCTATCACCTTTCTCCTGACATTCCCTATGTCTATCCACTCCTTCTCTTTACCTTCCCCTATGTAGCCCCATGCGCAATAGTGGCAGTGGAATGCCTTGCTTGGGGTGAGATGATTAAAAAAAAAAAAAAAAATTATGTCGGAGTTTTATTGCATTTTTTATTTTACTCTTCGGAGAAGGTTCTTGGTCGTGATTTCAAACTTAAGATAAAAGAATTGGGTGATTTATATTTCCCAATGAGTCTTGCGTTGAAGTAATTAAACAAAAGTTTAACAGTCAGGGATTTACGTGAAGGGGGATTAACAGAGGTAAAAAAAAAAAATATTTTTACCAAGATTTTAAAAAAATAAAAATTTCAGAAGTAATTTCATTCATTTGTGAATGAATACTGAAAGTTTCATTAAAATCCAACAATTATTTGATTTTTGAGAGAATTTCCAAATTAATGTGTTTTCAACCTAAAAAGTGGCAAATGCAAAAAATTGGCGTCTATTGTAAAACAGTAGTAAACGTTTCTTAGCCGCTAAAATCAATCGAAACAAAACTTTGACAATATTTTGAAAATGTTAGAAAGGATTAAAAAATTTTAAAAAATAATTAAAAACTACTTTGATCTTTCTTCTTAATAATAATTTAAACATTTTGACGATAAAACTTTATTTTAGTGAAGTTTGTGGCGTTTTGCATTATGCTATTGCTGTTTTTCTGTGCAAAACTGGAGGTACCTACCTATATATGAATTTACTCGAGCCACAAGATAGCAACTTTGTCCCACCCTTTTACTGTGAAACCAATAAAACGTAAATGCAAATTCTACTCCATCAGCTTCTTTTCTTGCCTGTGGAATTCCCTTTCATTTACTTGCTTCCCCAACAGCTACAATCTCCAAGAAGTTAAATGTAAAGTCAATAGTCATCTCCTATCTCACTAACCTGTATTCTCTCTCTCATGCTCTTTTCTCTGTCTACTCCACTCTCATCAGTATTCTCATCCTTCTCTTACCCACTTCCTATAATCTGTCACTCTTTCTCATAACTTTCCTCCTATGTAACACCCTGCACAACAGTGGCAGTAAAATGCCTTGCTTGGGGAGATATATATAAAATGTTATCATGCCTTGCAAATCAATTGGTTTGTTATTTTGAGCATGCACCTTTTTAACAACATTATTTCAGGTATTGTAAAATATTCTTGTGAGAAATTATACACATTTATTTTTGAAGTAGTAAACAAACTAAACTAGGTACTGCCACTAATTTGCTGAAAAAATAGTGTAGCATGAAGAAAAAAGGCCCCAAACTTAATAAAAACAATAATTATTTTGGAAAATGTTTGTTATTATTGAGAAGAAAGATCAAAGTATTTTTTAATAATTTCTAACACGTTTGAAATTTTGGTAAAAAACTTTTTTTATTCCGTTAGTGGGTGACCAAATTGTTACCAGAGCTTACCATGGATAATGTAATATTATGAAACTTAATATTTTTTCAGTGAAAAACATTAATTTGGAAATTCTTGCAAAAATCAAATAATTGATGGATTTTAATTAAACAAAACAAATTTTTCACAAATTAAATTATTTTGAAAATTATTAATTTTAGAAAACCGTGGTAATTTTTTACCCCCCACCCTTAAAATTACAAGAAATTTAATTGCTCTAAAAATTTGTTTCATTAGTTAAACGCAGGACTCCTTAAAGAATGTAGATCATTTTTTATTTATTTTTTTTGTTTTTACAAAAATCTGCTCTGTATGGTAAAATAAAAAAAATGCAATAAAACCATGACATTATTTAATTAGATAAGCTTTTAAAATCTATATCTATTAAGGATTTTATAATCTGAAGAAAAAAATTTTTATTTGATGAATAACGAATTCTTACAAGAATTATCTTTATTTTTCCTTTTTTAATTGTAATAATTCATAAAGTTTCAAAATTTAAAAAAAACTTTTCCCAGCCATGCTGTGATTAGGTTATTAAATGAAGACGAAATTTACTTATCGAAAATTGAAAAGATTAATACAAATCTTCAAGCCAAAAGATTTTAAATTTTTGTTTTTTTGTGTATAGGGAGTTTTTTGGGTTTTTTTTTAAGCACGGCATTTCCAGTGTTATATTAACAGTAATGTGTTTCAGTTTCTTCTTATAGGAAAAAAGTTTGGAAATTATGTCAATTCTAATCAACCATACTCAGCTTATTATCATATCTAGCTGTGATCACTCACTTCACATATCAGAAAGCAATGCTCTCTGTGATTAAGAAAGACTTATTCTAAATTTCATGCTAATAAACAAGTAATCAGTCAGTTGAGTGCCATACGTGATACACGCTTGGGCGATCATGTCTCGAAAGAGACATGACTGACTGGGCAGAAGATTATCCCACAGTAGGTTGCCATTGCTTTCTGCGGTAGACTGGTTGCCGACCAAGGCTATAGAACCCAATCTGTCCTGTTATTTAACCCATAACTGGAGGGAAGAGACGGATTAATACCTTTCCCAAGGGTATTTGCGCGTAAGTGAATGCAATGAATTCAACTGGAATTCGAACTCGGCTCTCCAATTTCTCGTTCCGAGCCGATATCCACTGCACCACAATGCACAAGTAATACTTGTTTCAAATCAGATTAACTTAACTTTAAATTTGCTAATTTTCCAATTTTTTTCTTATGTATATTTTATTTTTGCAAGATTTTTAAAACCGAGAATTCATCTCGCCCTCGCTGGTCGCCAAGATAATCGCGCAACTTGACCCACACAAAGCGAGCGGCGGTGACGGAATCCCAGTCATAGTACTGAAGAAATGTGCCCCAGAACTCTCCTCTGTCCTCTCTAAACTCTATAACCTCTGCCTATCTGCTTCCTGCTTTCCTGCCTGTTGGAAGTCCTCCTGCGTAGTACCTATATTTAAGAATTCTGGCGAACCCTCGGACCCCGCCAATTACCGTCCTATTAGTCTCCTTCCAATCTTTGGCAAAGTTTTCGAAGCCATTATCAACGCCGAGGTGATTCAGCACCTTATGACCAACGGGCTTCTCTCTGACAAACAGTATGGGTTTCGCTTCACCAGGTCTACTGCTGATATGCTAACGACCATTACCGAGTACATATACCAGGCACTCGACAAGAATGGTGAAGCCCGAACCGTTGCCTTGGATATCTCCAAAGCATTCGACAGGGTCTGGCATGCTGGCCTCTTGTGCAAACTGCGGAGCTATGGGATAACTGGACATCTGTTTGACCTCATCCAGTCCTTCCTCTCTAACCGCACATTAAAGGTGGTATTAAATGGGCATGCCTCCCAAAACTACCAGACGAACGCGGGCGTCCCTCAAGGTTCTATCCTAGGTCCCACGCTATTTCTGATCTACATTAATGATCTCCCCGACACCATCAGATCCCAAGTTGGCATGTATGCCGACGACACAACAATCTACTCCCGCATCGATCAGAAACCAGGTCTGGACGACAAAGTGAACCTCGCTGCCGCACTGGAAAGGGACCTCCAATCCGTAGTGACCTGGGGTAGGAAATGGTTGGTAAATTTCAATGCCTCCAAAACAAAGCTGTTATCAACTAACCACCATAGACTATCGCATCTACCTCCCATTAGCATGGGACAGGCTAGCCTCCCAGAGAGTAAAATACTACGCCTCCTTGGCCTTACACTCTCGGCGGACCTCAAATGGAATGACTATATTGAATCCATTGCCAAATCTGCTGCTATGAAAGTCGGCTCTCTGTGCAGGGCCCGGAAATTTTTCCCACCTGAAACTATTCTGCACATATACAAATCTACCATCCGCCCGTGTATTGAATATTGCTGCCATATCTGGTCGGGTGCCCCTGCTGCTCTCCTTGGGCTTCTTGACAAAATACAAAGGAGGATCTGTAACGTGGTTGATACTAACTTGGCAGACCGGCTGCAGCCGCTCTCACACCGGCGTGATGTAGCTTCCCTGTGCCTCTTCTACAAGTACTTTCATGGCTTCTGCTCCGATGAGCTTAGATCACTGGTGCCGCCCAAGCACGAATTTACACGAGATACTAGATTAGCAACTAGGTCCCACCCTTTTACAGTTAAACAAATAAGATGTAACCGTAAATTCTACTCCAACAGCTTCTTTTCTCGCGCTTCCCGCCTGTGGAACTCCCTTCCACAAGTCTGCTTTCCCGACAGTTACAATCTCCAGGTGTTTAAATGTAGGGTCAATAGACACCTCCTATCACACTAACTCCCAACTATTCTCACAACACTCTCATCTACCCAACCCTCATTCTCGGTATCCTCACCCGCCTATCACCCCCCCTCTGTTATGTCCTATATTTAACCAGCCTTTCTCCTCTCTACGTAGCCCCCTGCACAGTAGTGGCAGTGACATGCCTTGCTCGGGGTGAAACGCTTATAAAAAAAAAAAAAAAAAAAAAAAAACCTGTCAAAATGGACCAAAAAATAACTTTTGAAAACTCTCAAAATGTTGAGATTTCAATCAATATAATTTCTAGTTGAAATAAACCAGAGTATTTTGCTTACTGGAAATAGTAAATTTAATCATTTAGCTTTCGATGAAAGCTAAAATGAAAGCTTCAGGAATTTTTTTTTTAATTTTAAAAATTTAATTTGAAACTTAGGTATCGAAAATAAGTGAAGGTACCTGCCCTAATCTTAGTATGTAGGAAGATCTAGAAATGGGCAAGCTACTGCTTGACCCAGTATAAAAACTGTAAAATACTCTACTATTTATCTTATAGCTGGAGATAAGAAAAATAAATTCATGCCTTCCCCAAGGACATCAGCACAAATTAAGAGCAACAGACGAAAGCAGAACTTGACAGAATCCATATTGTACTGATAACCATTACAATACCAGCATACAACTTTATCTACATACATCAACTAACAAAAAGAAAAAAATACCTTGATATTTCGGGTAAAAATGACCCTGATGTCTGCCCTTTTTGCTTTAGCATTGCACTGTGGACATTTTTCTCCTCGACCTTTTAACCATTTTTCAATACACCTAAAAGAAAAAACAAGTTTTTCATTCAAAAAGGCACACCCAGTTGAGAACATAAATAGAATTTTCTTTTTTGGGGGATAATGATTTTTTTCTGCTGCACAAGCAAAATTCCTTTTGATAGAAACTGTTATTTTTAACCACATTATTAATTGCATTGACTTTCATAAACACATCTTTGATGACAGGTGCAATTAGATAAGTGTCTGCAAAGACTGCCAATAAGAATACAATATACATGCATCACTAACGCTTTTTTTTTTTTTTTAAGATGCATGGCTCTCTACAGATTATCTTTATTATCTATGAACTAACATTGCTTATTAAGAAATACAGTGGATTGTTTTGTTTTTTTTTTTCCTATGTCTTCTTTAATTCAAAATCATCTTTTTTTTTTTTAGATTGGATCTCTCACCCAAAGCTCTATTGCCTAATCCACTCCCTTGTTAACTCTCAAAGCTGGAGAATGGGACATAAGAGATTCATTCATAATTTTCTCAAAGGCATGAGTATGAAAGCAAATATCTAATCTAAACTTATTTAGAAATGGAACTTTGTGTGTGTGTGTGTGTGTGTCCATTATCTATAGACACTGAAACGACTGAACCGATTTTCTTGAAAATTTAAACAGTTGTACTATAAGCGTCTGTAAGTGTTCTTAGCTAGGTTCTGTGTTGAGGTACCCCCGATAAATATCAAAACTCAATAATCGAAAAAACCGGGTTATAGAAGGAGTGGTCTGATTTTAATCAAATTTGATACACTCATAGACAAAGACATAAGAAACTATATTCAGAAGTTTCAAGGTTCCAGTTCTTATAATAGTGCAGAAAATCTTATATCGATACCAGGAAATCAAAATTTGACTTACATCCATTCATTTTTCTTTCAGTCTACGGTTTTGCTTTAACTGGAAACAACTATTGCTTTTTAGTCTTTTGTACCAACGTTCAAAGAGTCTGAGCTCCAGGACCATGGATTAGTTTTAAAGCTTTCATTACACCCGAGCAACAACGCCGGGCTATACTGATGCATACAATATGCATGCATCACTACAGATTACTTTTCTTTTTATTGTCTATGAACTAACATTACTTATTAATAAAGATAGTGGATTGTTTTTTAGTTTTTTTCTCTAAAGTCTTTTTTAATTTAAAGTCACCCTTTTTCTAGACTGGATCTCTCACGCAAAGCTCTAGTGCCTAATCTACTCTTGTTAACTCTCAAAGCTGGAGAATGGGACAAAGAAAATGCAGAAGACTGTCACTTCAACTTTCCTCCTATGCAAACCTCTCAAAACAGTAGCAGTAAAATGCCTGCTTGAGGTGATATGATTATGTAGGGTGAAAATCCCATCAGTGTTCTCATCCTTCTCTTACTCACTTCATGACACACCCAACCTACCACTTTCTCATAATCCTTCTTCCTATGCAACCTCTGTAAAACAGTAGCAGTAAAATGCCTTGCTTGAGGTGATGATTATATGAAAACCCATCAGTGTTCTCATCCCTTTCCTTACCCACTTCATGACACACCCTATAACCTATCACCACTCTTTCCCTGCTAACTTTCTCCTAGTGGTAACCCTCAGTAAAACAGTAGCAGTAAAATGCTCTTGTCGGAGGTGATAAGGACAGAAAGGAAAACTCATCAGTGTTCTCATCCTTCTCTTACCCACTTCATGACACACCCCATAACCGCTCACTCTTCTCAACTTTTCCTCCTATGTAACTCCTCAGTAAACAGTAGCAGTAAAATGCCTTGCTTGAGGTGACATGATTATGAAAGAAAAACTCATCATGTTCTCATCCTTCTTTGCCCATCATGACACACCCCATAACCTATCACTCTTTCATAACTTTCTCCTATGTAACCCTCAGGAACAGTAGCAGAAATGTTTGCTTTTGAGGAGACATGATTATGAAAGGAAAACTCATCAGTAGTTTTGTCCTTCTTTACCTACTTCATGACACACCCTATAATCCTGTCACTTTTTTCTCATACCTTCTCCTATGTAACCCCTTGCAGTCAGTAGCAGTAAAATGCTCTTGCTTGAGGAGACATGATTAGGAAAGGAAACTCACTGTGTGTTTCTATTTTTCATTTACTTATGACACACCCTATAACCTATCACTTTTTCTTGCTACCTTTCTCCTATGTAAAATCTCCCTCGATAAAACAGTAGCAGTAAATGCCTGCTTGAGGAGATATGATTATGAAAGGAAACTTCATCAAAGCCTTATCCTTTCACCATTTTTCATGAGACACACCCTATAACCTATCACTTCTTTCATAATCTTCTTCCCAAGTAACCCCCTGCAAAACAGTAGCAGAATGCCTTGCTTGAGGAGATAAGTGATTATGAAAGGAAAACCCATCAGTGTTCTCATCCTTTCAGCCCACTTCATGACACACACCCTATAACCTATCACTCTTTCTCAACTTTCCTCTCATGTAACCTCTCAGAAAACAGTAGCAGTAAAATGCCTTGCTTGAGGAGATATGATTAAGAAAGGAAAACTCATCAGTGTTCTCATCCCTTTCTTACCCACTTCATGACAACAATGTTCCTATAACCTATCACTCTTCACTTTTCTCCCATGTAACCCCCCAGAAAACAGTAGCAGAATGCCTTGCTTGAGGAGATATGACGTTAGTGAAAACTCATCATGTTCTCATCCTTCTTTACCCACTTCATGACACAATTCTATAACCTATCACTCTTTTTCCTCAACTTTTCCTCC
This sequence comes from Ascarosepion bandense, assembly GCA_037127315.1. NCBI lineage: Eukaryota > Metazoa > Mollusca > Cephalopoda > Sepiida > Sepiidae > Ascarosepion > Ascarosepion bandense. The sequence goes on from JBBBDQ010001523.1 coordinate 444,210, forward strand.
TATGTAACCCCTTGCAAAACAGTAGCAGTAAAATGCCTTGCTTGGAGGAGATAAGGATTATGAAAGGAAAACTCACCAGTGTTCTCATCCTTCTTCACCCACTTCATGACACACCCTATATTCCATCACTTTTCTCATACCTTTCCTCCCATGTAACCTCAGAAACAGTAGCAGAATGCCCTGCTTTGAGATATGATTATGAAATGAAAACTCACCGTGTTCTCATCCTTCTCTACCCACTAAGGACAATAACCCTATAACCTATCACTCTTTCACCTTCTTCCCATGTAACCCTCATAAAACAGCAGCAGTAAAATGCCTTGCTTGAGGAGACATGATTATGAAGGAACCCACTGTGTGTTCTCATCCTTTCACCTAATTTCATGACAATAAATTCTATAACCTATCACCTTTTCCCTCATAATTTTCCTCCTATGTAACCTCTTTAAAACAGTAGTAGTAAAAATGCCTGCTTGAGGAGACATGGGGATTAAGTAGGAAAACTCATCAGTGTTTTCATCCTTTCTTACCCACTTCATGACACACCCCATAACCTATCACTCTTCATACCTTCCTCCCATGCAACTCCCTTCGTAAACAGTAGCAGAAATGCCCTGCTTGAGAGTATATGAATATGAAAGGAAAACTCATCAGTATTCTCATCCTTCTCTTACCCACTTCATGGCCACACCCTATAACCTGTCACTCTTTCTCATAACTTTCCTCCTATGTAACCCCCTGCAAAACAGTAGCAGTAAAATGCCTTGCTTGAGGTGATATGATTATGAAAGAGAAAACTCATCAGTGTTCTCATCCTTCTCTTACCCACTTCATGACACACCCCTATAACCTATCACTCTTTCTCATAACTTTCCTCCTATGTAACCTACAAAACAGTAGCAGTAAAATGCCTTGCTTGAGAGTGATATGATTATGAAAGAAAAACTCATCAGTGTTCTCATCCTTCTCTTACCCACTTCATGACACACCCTATAACCTATCACTCTTTCTCATACCTTTCCTCCTGTGTAACCCCCTGCAAAACGGTAGTAAAATGCCTTGCTTGGGAGTGATATGATTATGAAAGGAAAACTCATCAGTGTTCTCATCCTTCTCTTGCACCACTTCATGACACACCCTATAACCTATCACTCTTTCTCATACCTTTCCTCCTATGTAACCCCCTGCAAAACAGTAGCAGTAAAATGCCTTGCTTGAGGATGTAGTTATGGAAAGAAAACTCATCAGTGTTCTCATCCTTCTCTTACCACTTCATGACACACCCCTATAACCTATCCTCTTTCTCATAACTTTCCTCCTATGTAACCCTGCAAAACAGTAGCAGTAAAATGCCTTGCTTAGGGTGATATGATTATGAAAGGAAAACTCATCAGTATTCCTCATCCTTCTCTTACCCACTTCATGACACACCTATAACCTATCACTCTTTCTCATACCTTTCCTCCTATGTAACCCCCTGCAAAACAGTAATGACCAAAATGCCTTGCTTGAGGGTGATATGATTATGAAAGGAAAACTCATCAGTGTTCTCATCCTTCTCTTACCCACTTCATGACACACCCCTATAACCTATCACTCTTTCTCATACCTTTCCTCTATGTAACCCCCTGCAAAACAGTAGCAGTAAAATGCCACCTTGCTTGAGGTGATATGATTATGAAGGAAAACTCATCAGTGTTCTCATCCTTCTCTTACCCACTTCATGACACCCTATAACCTATCACTCTTTCTCATAACTTTCCTCCTATGTAACCCCCTGCAAAACAGTAGCAGTAAAATGCCTTGCTTGAGGTGATATGATTATGAAAGAGAAAACTCATCAGTGTTCTCATCCTTCTCTTACCCACTTCATGACACACCCTATAACCTATCACTCTTTCTCATAACTTTCCTCCTATGTAACCCCCTGCAAAGGAAACAGTGGCAGTAAAATGCCTTGCTTGAGGTGATATGATTATGAAAGGAAAACTCATCAGTGTTCTCATCCTTCTCTTACCCACTTCATGACACACCCTATAACCCTGTACTCTTTCTCATACCTTTCCTCCTATGTAACCCCCTGCAAAACAGTAGCAGTAAATGCCTTGCTTGAGGAGATATGATTATGAAAGGAAAATACATCAGTGTTCTCATCCTTCTCTTACCCACTTCACGGCACACCCTATAACCTATCACTCTTTCTCATAACTTTCCTCCTATGGTAACCCTGCAAAACAGTAGCAGTAAAATGCCTTGCTTGAGGTGATATGATTATGAAAGGAAAACTCATCAGTGTTCTCATCCTTCTCTTACCCACTTCATGACACACCCTATGACCTATCACTCTTTCTCTTGCCTGCTTTCCTCCCTATGTAACCCCCTGCAAAACAGTAGCAGTAAAATGCCTTGCTTGAGGTGATATGATTATGAAAGGAAAACTCATCGTGTTCTCATCCTTCTCTTTACCCACTTCATGACACACCCTATAACTATCTTTCTCCTTACCTTTCCTCCTATGCAGCTTACAAAACAGTAGCAGTAAAATGCCTTGCTTGAGGAGATATGATTATGAAAGGAAAACTCATCAGTGTTCTCATCCTTCTCTTACCCACTTCATGACACACCCTATAACCTATCACTCTTTCTCATACCTTTCCTCCCTGTAACCCCCTGCAAAACAGTAGCAGTAAAATGCCTTGCTTGAGGAGATATGATTATGAAAGGAAAACTCATCAGTGTTCTCATCCTTCTCTTACCCACTTCATGACACACCCTATAACCTATCACTCTTTCTCATAACTTTCCTCCCTGCCAACCCCCTGCAAAACAGTAGCAGTAAAATGCCTTGCTTGAGGTGATATGATTATGAAAGGAAAACTCATCAGTATTCTCATCCTTCTCTTACCCATACAAGCCACCCTATAACCTATCACTCTTTCTCATACCTTTCCTCCTATGTAACCCCTGCAAAACAGTAGCAGTAAAATGCCTTGCTTGAGGTGATATGATTATGAAAGGAAAACTCATCAGTGTTCTCATCCTTCTCTTACCCGCCATGACACACCCTATAACCTATCACTCTTTCTCATACGCTTTTCCTCCTATGTAACCCCACCAAAACAGTAGCAGTAAAATACCTTGCTTGAGGTGATATGATTATGAAAAGGAAAACTCATCCCATTCATTTCTCATCCTTCTCTTACCCACTTCATGACACACCCTATAACCTATCCTCTTTCTCATAACTTTCCTCCTATGTAACCCCCTGCAAAACAGTAGCAGTAAAATGCCTTGCTTGAGGTGATATGATTATGAAAAGGAAAACTCATCAGTGTTCTCATCCTTCTCTTACCCACTTCATGACACACCCTATAACCTATCCTCTTTCTCATAACTTTCCTCTATGTAACCCCCTGCAAAACAGTGGCAGTAAAATGCCTTGCTTGAGGTGATATGATTATGAAAGAGAAAACTCATCAGTGTTCTCATCCTTCTCTTACCCACTTCATGACACACCCTATAACCTGTCACTCTTTCTCATACCTTTCCTCCTATGTAACCCCCTGCAAAACAGTAGCAGTAAAATGCCTTGCTTGAGGAGATATGATTATGAAAGGAAAGCTCATCAGTGTTCTCATCCTTCTCTTACCCACTTCATGACACACCCTATAACCTATCACTCTTTCTCATAACTGCTCTATGTAACCCTGCAAAACAGTAGCAGTAAATCGCCTTGCTTGAGGGTGATATGATTATGAAAGGAAACTCATCAGTGTTCTCATCCTTCTCTTACCCACTTCATGACACACCCTATAACCTATCACTCTTTCTCATAACTTTCCTCCTATGTAACCCCTGCAAAACAGTAGCAGTAAAATGCCTTGCTTGAGGTGATATGATTATGAAAGGAAAACTCATCAGTGTTCTCATCCTTCTCTTACACTTCATGACACACCCTATAACCTATCACTCTTTTCTCCTTTCCTCTATGTAACCCCCTGCAAAACAGTGGCAGTAAAATGCCTTGCTTGAGAGATATGATTATGAAAGGAAAACTCATCAGTGTTCTCATCCTTCTCTTACCCACTTCATGACACACCCTATAACCTATCACTCTTTCTCATACCTTTCCTCCTATGTAACCCCCTGCAAAACAGTGGCAATGAAATGTACTTGAGGAGATATGATTGAAGAAGGAAAACTCATCAGTGTTCTCATCCTTCTCTTACCCACTTCATGGCACACCCTATAACCTATCACTCTTTCTCATACCTTTCCTCCTATATAACCCCTGCACAAAACAGTAGCAGTAAATGCCTTGCTTGAGGAGATATGATTGTAAGAAAACTCATCAGTGTTCTCATCCCTGCCACCCACTTCATGACACACCCTATAACCTATCACTCTTTCTCATACCTTTCCTCCTATGCCAACCCCCTGCAAAACAGTAGCAGTAAATGCCTTGCTTGAGAGATATGATTATGAAAGGAAAACTCATCAGTGTTCTCATCCTTCTCTTACCCACTTCATGACACACCCTATAACCTATCACTCTTTCTCATACCTTTCCTCTAGCAACACAAAACAGTAGCGATACAAATGCCTTTGTGAGATATGATTATGAAAGGAAAACTCATCAGTATTCTCATCCTTCTCTTACCCACTTCATGACACACCCTATAACCTGTCACTCTGCATAACTTTCCTCCTATGTAACCCCCTGCAAAACAGTAGCAGTAAAATGCCTTGCTTGAGGTGATATGATTATGAAAGGAAAACTCATCCAGTGTTCTCATCCTTCTCTTACCCACTTCATGACACACCCTATAACCTATCACTCTTTCTCATAACTTTCCTCCTATGTAACCCCCTGCAAAACAGTAGCAGTAAAATGCCTTGCTTGAGGTGATATGATTATGAAAAAGGAAAACTCATCAGTGTTCTCATCCTTCTCTTACCCACTTCATGACACACCCTATAACCTATCACTCTTTCTCATACACTTTCCTCCTATGTAACCCCCTGCAAAACAGTAGCAGTAAAATGCCTTGCTTGAGGTGATATGATTATGAAAGGAAAACTCATCAGTGTTCTCATCCCTTCTCTTACACTTCATGACACCTATAACCTATCACTCTTTCTCATACCCTTTCCTCCTATGTAACCCCCTGCAAAACAGTAGCAGTAAAATGCCTTGTGAGAGATATGATTATGAAAGGAAAACTCATCAGTGTTCTCATCCTTCTCTTACCCACTTCATGACACACCCTATAACCTATCACTCTTTCTCATAACTTTCCTCCTATGTAACCCCCTGCCAAAACAGTAGCAGTAAAATGCCTTGCTTGAGGTGATATGATTATGAAAGGAAAACTCATCAGTATTCTCATCCTTCTCTTACCCACTTCATGACACACCCTATAACCTATCACTCTTTCTCATACCTTTCCTCTATGTAACCCACTGCAAAACAGTAGCAGTAAAATGCCTTGCTTGAGGTGATATGATTATGAAGGAAAACTCATCAGTGTTCTGTCCTTCTCTTACCCACTTCATGACACACCCTATAACCTATCACTCTTTCTCATACCTTTCCTCCTATGTAACCCCCTGCAAAACAGTAGCAGTAAAATGCCTTGCTTGAGGTGATATGATTATGAAAGGAAAACTCATCAGTGTTCTCATCCTTCTCTTACCACTTCATGACACACCCTATAACCTATCACTCTTTCTCATAACTTTCCTCCTATGTAACCCCCTGCAAAACAGTAGCAGTAAAATGCCTTGCTTGAGGTGATATGATTATGAAGGGAAAACTCATCAGTGTTCTCATCCTTCTCTTCCCTTCATGACCCACTATAACCTATCACTCTTTCTCATAACTTTCCTCTATGTAACCCCCTGCAAAACAGTAGCAGTAAAATGCCTTGCTTGAGGTGATATGATTATGAAAGGAAAACTCATCAGTGTTCTCATCCTTCTCTTACCACTTCATGACACCCTATAACCTATCACTCTTTCTCATAAGCTTTCCTCCTATGTAACCCCCTGCAAAACAGTAGCAGTAAAATGCCTTGCTTGAGGTGATATGATTATAGAAAGGAAAACTCATCAGTGTTCTCATCCTTCTCTTACCCATGACACCTATAACCTATCACTCTTTCTCATAACTTTCCTCCTATGTAGCCCCTGCAAAACAGTAGCAGTAAAATGCCTTGCTTGAGGTGATATGATTATGAAAAGGAAAACTCATCAGTGTTCTCATCCTTCTCTTACCCACTTCATGACACACCCTACCAACCTATCACTCTTTCTCACCCTTTCCTCCCTATGTAACCCCCTGCAAAACAGTAGCAGTAAAATGCCTTGCTTGAGGAGATATGATTATGAAAGGAAAACTCATCAGTGTTCTCATCCTTCTCTTACCCACTTCATGACACACCCTATAACCTATCACTCTTTCTCGCCCGCCTCCTATGTAACCCCCTGCAAAACAGTAAACAGTAAAATGTAACCCAGGAGATATGATTATGAAAGGAAAACTCATCCCAGTGTTCTCATCCTTCTTACCCACTTCATGACACACCCTATAACCTATCACTCTTTTCTCTGCTTTCCTCCTATGTAACCCCCTGCAAAACATTAGCAGTAAAATACTTAGCAGGTATGATTATGAAAGGAAAACTCATCAGTGTTCTCATCCTTCTCTTACCCACTTCATGACACACCCTATAACCTATCACTACTCTTTCTCATACCTTTCCTCCCTATGTAACCCCCTGCAAAACAGTAGCAGTAAATGCCTTGCTTGAGGAGATATGATTATGAAAGGAAAATACATCAGTCATCCTTCTCTTACCCACTTCGGCCACACCCTATAACCTATCACTCTTTCTCATTACCTTTCCTCCTATGTAACCCCCTGCAAAGACAATGTAGTAAATGCACTTGAGGAGATATGATTATGAAAAGGAAAACTCATCAGTGTTCTCATCCTTCTCTTACCCTTCATGACACACCCTATAACCTATCACTCTTTCTCATAACTTTCCTCCTATGTAACCCCCTGCAAAACAGTAGCAGTAAAATACCTTGCTTGAGGTGATATGATTATGAGAAGGAAAACTCATCAGTGTTCTCATCCTTCTCTTACCCACTTCATGACACACCCTATAACCTATCCTCTTTCTCACCTTTCCTCCTATGTAACCCCTGAAGCAGTACTGATAAAATGCCTTGCTTGAGGAGATATGATTATGAAAGGAAAACTCATCAGTGTTCTCATCGCCCTCTTACCCTTCCATGACACACCTATAACCTATGCTCTTTCTCATAACTTTCCCTCCTATAGCAACCCCCTGCAAAACAGTAGCAGTAAAATGCCTTGAGGTGATATGATTATGAAAGGAAAACTCATCAGTGTTCACATCCTTCTCTTACCCACTTCCCTTGACCCCCACCCCTATAACCTATCACTCTTTCTCATACCTTTCCTCCTATGTGCCCCCACCACCAAAACAGTAGCAGTAAAATGCCTTGCACTTGGAGATATGATTATGAAAAGGAAAACTCATCAGTGTTCTCATCCTTCTCTTCCCTTCATGACACACCCTATAACCTATCACTCTTTCTCATAACTTTCCTCTATGTAACCCCCTACCAAAACAGTAGCAGTAAAATGCCTTGCTTGAGGAAACCATGATTATGAAAGGAAAACTCATCAGTGTTCTCATCCTTCTCTTACCCACTTCATGACACACCTATAACCTATCACTCTTTCTCATAACTTTCTCTATACTTATTTACCATTATTAGCAGTAAAATGCCTTGCTGAGGGGGAAATATGATTATGAAAGGAAAACTCCATCCGTGTTCTCTCCTTCTCTTACCCACTCATGACACACCCTATAACCTATCACTCTTTCTCATAACTTTCTCCTATGTAACCCCCTGCAAAACAATTGCCAGTAAAATGCCTTGCTTGAGGAGATATGATTATGAAGAGCTCATCAGTGTTCTCATCCTTCTCTTACCCACTTCATGACACACCCTATAACCTATCACTCTTTCTCATAACTTTCCTCCTATGTAACCCTGCAAAACAGTAGCAGTAAAATGCATAGCGAGGGAGATATCATGATTATGAAAGGAAAACTCATCAGTGTTCTCATCCTTCTCTTACCCACTTCATGACACACCCTATAACCTATCACTCTTTCTCATAACTTTCCTCCTATGTAACCCCCTGCAAAAACAGTAGCAGTAAAATGCCTTGCTTGAGGAGATATGATTATGAAAGGAAAACTCATCAGTGTTCTCATCCTTCTCTTACCCACTTCATGACACACCCTATAACCTATCACTCTTTCTCATAACTTTCCTCCTATGTAACCCCCTGCAAAACAGTAGCAGTAAAATGCCTTGCTTGAGAGATATGATTGCGAAGAGCTCATCAGTGTTCTCATCCTTCTCTTACCCACTTCATGACACACCCTATAACCTATCACTCTTTCTCATAACTTTCCTCCTATGTAACCCCCTGCAAAACAGTAGCAGTAAAATGCCTTGCTTGAGGAGATATGATTATGAAAGGAAAACTCATCAGTGTTTCTCATCCTTCTCTTACCCACTTCATGACACACCCTATAACCTATCCTCTTTCTCATAACTTTCCTCCTATGTAACCCCCTGCAAAACAGTAGCAGTAAAATGCCTTGCTTGAGGTGATATGATTATGAAAGGAAAACTCATCAGTGTTCTCATCCTTCTTCACCACTTCTGGCCACCCTATAACCTATCACTCTTTCTCATACCCTTTCCTCCTATGTAACCCCCTGCAAAACAGTAGCAGTAAAATGCTGCTTGAGGAGATATGATTATGAAAGGAAAACTCATCAGTGTTCTCATCCTTCTCTTACCCACTTCATGACACACCCTATAACCTATCACTCTTTCTCATAACTTTCCTCCCTGTAACCCCCTGCAAGGCTTAGTAGCAGTAAAATGCCTTGCTGAGGATATGATTATGAAAGGAAAACTCATCAGTGTTCTCATCCTTCTCTTACCCACTTCATGACACACCCTATAACCTATCACTCTTTCTCATAACTTTCCTCCTATGTAACCCCCTGCAAAACAGTAGCAGTAAAATGCCTTGCTTGAGGAGATATGATTATGAAAGGAAAACTCATCAGTGTTCTCATCCTTCTCTTACCCACCATGACACACCCTATAACCTATCACTCTTTCTCTAACTTTCCTCCTATGTAACCCCCTGCAAAACAGTAGCAGTAAAATGCCTTGCTTGAGGAGATATGATTATGAAAGGAAAACTCATCAGTGTTCTCATCCTTCTCTTACCCACTTCATGACACACCCTATAACCTATCACTCTTTCTCATAACTTTCCTCCTATGTAACCCCCTGCAAAACAGTAGCAGTAAAATGCCTTGCTTGAGGTGATATGATTATGAAAGGAAAACTCATCAGTGTTCTCATCCTTCTCTTACCCACTTCATGACACACCCTATAACCTATCACTCTTTCTCATCTTACCTTTCCTCCTATGTAACCCCCTGCAAAGTAGTAGCAGTAAAATGCCTTGCTTGAGGAGATATGATTATGAAAGGAAAACTCATCAGTGTTCTCATCCTTCTCTTACCCACTTCATGACACACCCTATAACCTATCACTCTTTCTCATAACTTTCCTCCTATGTAACCCCCTGCAAAACAGTAGCAGTAAAATGCCTTGCTTGAGGAGATATGATTATGAAAGGAAAACTCATCAGTGTTCTCATCCTTCTCTTACCCACTTCATGACACACCTATAACCCATCACTCTTACTCTCCTTAACTTTCCTCCTATGTAACCCCCTGCAAAACAGTATGAAGTAAAATGCCTTGCTTGAGGTGATATGATTATGAAAGGAAAACTCATCAGTGTTCTCATCCTTCTCTTACCCACTTCATGACCGCCCCTATAACCTATCACTCTTTCTCATACCTTTCCTCCTATGTAACCCCTGCAAAACAGTAGCAGTAAAATGCTTGCTTGAGGAGATATGATTATGAAAGGAAAACTCATCAGTGTTCTCATCCCTTCTCTTACCCACTTCATGACACACCCTATAACCTATCACTCTTTCTCATAACTTTCCTCTATTACAAAAACAGTAGCAAGTAAAATGCCTTGCTTGAGGTGATATGATTATGAAAGGAAAACTCATCAGTGTTCTCATCCTTCTCTTACCCACTTCATGACGCACCCTATAACCTATCACTCTTTCTCATACCTTTCCTCCTATGTAACCCCCTGCAAAACAGTAGCAGTAAAATGCCTTGCTTGAGGAGATATGATTATGAAAGGAAAACTCATCAGTGTTCTCATCCTTCTCTTACCACTTCATGACACACCCTATAACCTATCACTCTTTCTCATAACTTTCCTCCTATGTAACCCCTGCAAAACAGTAGCAGTAAAATGCCTTGCTTGAGGTGATATGATTATGAAAGGAAAACTCATCAGTGTTCTCATCCTTCTCTTACCCACTTCATGACACACCCTATAACCTATCACTCTTTCTCATACCTTTCCTCCTATGTAACCCCCTGCAAAACAGTAGCAGTAAAATGCCTTGCTTGAGATATGATTATGAAAGGAAAACTCATCAGTGTTCTCATCCTTCTCTTACCCACTTCATGACACACCCTATAACCTATCACTCTTTCTCATAACTTTCCTCCTATGTAACCCCCTGCAAAACAGTAGCAGTAAAATGCCTTGCTTGAGGTGATATGATTATGAAAGGAAAACTCATCAGTGTTCTCCATCCTTCTCTTACCCACTTCATGACACACCCTATAACCTATCACTCTTTCTCCTTTTCCTCCTATGTAACCCCCTGCAGAAACAGTAGCAGTAAAATGCCTTGCTTGAGGAGATATGATTATGAAAGGAAAACCATCAGTGTTCTCATCCTTCTCTTACCCACTTCATGACACACCCTATAACCTATCACTCTTTCTCATACCTTTCCTCCTATGTAACCCCCTGCAAAACAGTAGCAGTAAAATGCCTTGCTTGAGGTGATATGATTATGAAAGGAAAACTCATCAGTGTTCTCATCCTTCTCTTACCCACTTCATGACACACTATAACCCTATCACTCTTTCTCATAACTTTCCTCTATGTAACCCCCTGCAAAACAGTAGCAGTAAAATGCCTTGCTTGAGGTGATATGATTATGAAAGGAAAACTCATCAGTGTTCTCATCCTTCTCTTACCCACTTCATGACACACCCTATAACCTATCACTCTTTCTCATAACTTTCCTCCTATGTAACCCCCTGCAAACAGTAGCAGTAAAATGCCTTGCTTGAGGAGATATGATTAGCAGAAAGGAAAACTCATCAGTGTTCTCATCCTTCTCTTACCCACTTCATGACACACCCTATAACCTATCACTCTTTCTAACTTTCCTCCTATGTAACCCCCTGCAAAACAGTAGCAGTAAAATGCCTTGCTTGAGAGGTGAATATGATTATGAAAGGAAAACTCATCAGTGTTATCATCCTTCTCTTACCCACTTCATGACACACCCTATAACCTATCACTCTTTCTCATACCTTTCCTCCTATGTAACCCCCTGTCAAAACAGTAGCAGTAAAATGCCTTGCTTGGTGATATGATTATGAAAGGAAAACTCATCAGTGTTCTCATCCTTCTCTTACCCACTTCATGACACACCCTATAACCTATCACTCTTTCTCATAACTTTCCTCCTATGTAACCCCCTGCAAAACAGTAGCAGTAAAATGCCTTGCTTGAGGTGATATGATTATGAAAGGAAAACTCATCAGTGTTCTCATCCTTCTCTTACCCACTTCATGACACACCTATAACCTATCACTCTTTCTCATACCTTTCCTCCTATCAACCCCCTGCAAAACAGTAGCAGTAAAATGCCTTGCTTGAGGAGATATGATTATGAAAGGAAAACTCATCAGTGTTCTCATCCTTCTCTTACCCACTTCATGACACACCCTATAACCTATCACTCTTTCTCATACTTCCTCCTATGTAACCCCTGCAAAACAGTAGCAGTAAAATGCCTTGCTTGAGGTGATATGATTATGAAAGGAAAACTCATCAGTGTTCTCATCCTTCTCTTACCCACTTCATGACACACCCTATAACCTATCACTCTTTCTCATAACTTTCCTCCTATGTAACCCCCTGCAAAACAGTAGCAGTAAAATGCCTTGCTTGAGGAGATATGATTATGAAAGGAAAACTCATAGATGTTCTCATCCCAACTATATACCCACTTCATGACACACCCTATAACCTATCACTCTTTCTCATACCTTTCCTCCTATGTAACCCCCTGCAAAACAGTAGCAGTAAAATGCCTTGCTTGAGGTGATATGATTATGAAAGGAAACTCATCAGTGTTCTCATCCTTCTCTTACTTACTTCATGACACACCCTATAACCTATCACTCTTTCTCATAACTTTCCTCCTATGTAACCCCCTGCAAAACAGTAGCAGTAAAATGCCTTGCTTGAGGTGATATGATTATGAAAGGAAAACTCATCAGTGTTCTCATCTCCTTCTCTCTTACCCACTTCATGACACACCCTATAACCTATCACTCTTTCTCATAACTTTCCTCCTCTCTTAACCCCCTGCAAAACAGTAGCAGTAAAATGCCTTGCTTGAGGTGATATGATTATGAAAGGAAAACTCATCAGTGTTCTCATCCTTCTCTTACCCACTTCATGACACACCCTATAACCTATCACTCTTTCTCATACCTTTCCTCCTATGTAACCCCCTGCAAAACAGTAGCAGTAAAATGCCTTGCTGAGGAGATATGATTATGAAAGGAAAACTCATCAGTGTTCTCATCCTTCTCTTACCCACTTCATGACACACCCTACTAACCTATCACTCTTTCTCATACCTTTCCTCCTATGTAACCCCCTGCAAAACAGTAGCAGTAAAATGCCTTGCTTGAGGTGATATGATTATGAAAGGAAAACTCATCAGTGTTCTCATCCTTCTCTTACCCACTTCATGACACACCCTATAACCTATCACTCTTTCTCATAACTTTCCTCCCTATGTAACCCCCTGCAAAACAGTAGCAGTAAAATGCCTTGCTTGAGTGATATGATTATGAAAGGAAAACTCATCAGTGTTCTCATCCTTCTCTTACCCACTTCATGACACACCCTATAACCTGTCACTCTTTCTCATAACTTTCCTCCTATGTAACCCCCTGCAAAACAGTAGCAGTAAAATGCCTTGCTTGAGGTGATATGATTATGAAAGGAAAACTCATCAGTGTTCTCATCCTTCTCTTACCCACTTCATGACACACCCTATAACCTATCACTCTTTCTCATATTTCCTCCTATGTAACCCCCTGCAAAACAGTAGCAGTAAAATGCCTTGCTTGAGGAGATATGATTATGAAAGGAAAACTCATCAGTGTTCTCATCCTTCTCTGCCCTTTAAGGCACCCTATAACCTATCACTCTTTCTCATAACTTTCACCTATGTAACCCCCTGCAAAACAGTAGCAGTAAAATGCCTTGCTTGAGGAGATATGATTATGAAAGGAAAACTCATCAGTGTTCTCATCCTTCTCTTACCCACTTCATGACACACCCTATAACCTATCACTCTTTCTCACATGAAAAACACTCCTATGTAACCCCTGCAAAACAGTAGCAGTAAAATGCCTTGCTTGAGGTGATATGATTATGAAAGGAAAAACTCATCAGTGTTCTCATCCTTCTCTTACCCACTTCATGACACACCCTATAACCTATCACTCTTTCTGTCCCCTTTCACTCTATGTAACCCCCTGCAAAACAGTAGCAGTAAAATGCCTTGCTTGAGGAGATATGATTATGAAAGGAAAACTCATCAGTGTTCTCATCCTTCTCTTACCCACTTCATGACACACCCTATAACCTATCACTCTTTCTCATACCTTTCCTCCTATGTAACCCCCTGCAAAACAGGCGGCATTAAATGCCTTGCTTGAGGTGATATGATTATGAAAGGAAAACTCATCAGTGTTCTCATCCTTCTCTTACCACTTCATGACACACCCTATAACCTATCACTCTTTCTCATAACTTTCCTCCTATGTAACCCCCTGCAAAGTAGTAGCAGTAAAATGCCTTGCTTGAGGTGATATGATTATGAAACTCATCAGTGTTCTCATCCTTCTCTTACCCTTCACCCCTGACACACCCTATAACCTATCACTCTTTCTCACTGCCTTTCCTCCTATGTAACCCCCTGCAAAACAGTAGCAGTAAAATGCCTTGCTTGAGGTGATATGATTATGAGAAGGAAAACTCATCAGTGTTCTCATCCTTCTCTTACCCACTTCATGACACCCTATAACCTATCACTCTTTCTCCTTTCCTCCTATGTAACCCCCTGCAAAACAGTAACGTCAAAATGCCTTGCTTGAGGTGATATGATTATGAAAGGAAAACTCATCAGTGTTCTCATCCTTCTCTTACCCACTTCATGACACACCCTATAACCTATCACTCTGCCTTTCCTCCTATGTAACCCCCTGCAAAACAGTAGCAGTAAAATGCCTTGAGGAGATATGATTATGAAAGGAAAGACTGTCAGTGTTTATAATAACTACTTACTTCATGACACACCCTATAACCTATCACTCTTTCTCATACCTTTCCTCCTATGTAACCCCCTGCAAAACAGTAGCAGTAAAATGCCTTGCTTGGTGTTATGATTATGAGAGAAAGCTGATCAGTGTTCTCATCCCTTCTACACACACTAAACCACGCCCCTATAACCTATCACTCTTTCTCATAACTTTCCTCCTATGTAACCCCCTGCAAAACAGTAGCAGTAAAATGCCTTGCTTGAGGTGATATGATTATGAAAGGAAAACTCATCAGTGTTCTCATCCTTCTCTTACCCACTTCATGACACGCCTATAACCTGTCACTCTTTCTCATAACTTTCCTCCTATGTAACCCCCTGCAAAACAGCAGTAAATGCCTTGCTTGAGGTGATATGATTATGAAAGGAAAACTCATCAGTGTTCCTCATCCTTCTCTTACCCACTTCATGACACACCCTATAACCTATCACTCTTTCTCATACCTTTCCTCCTATGTAACCCCCTGCAAAACAGTAGCAGTAAAATGCCTTGCTTGAGGAGATATGATTATGAAAGGAAACTCATGGAAGTGTTCTCATCCTTCTCTTACCCACTTCATGGCCACACCCTATAACCTATCACTCTTTCTCATAACTTTCCTCCCTATGTAACCCCCTGCAAAGCAGTAGCAGTAAAATGCTGTACTTGAGGTGATATGATTATGAAAGGAAAACTCATCAGTGTTCTCATCCTTCTCTTACCCACTTCATGACACACCTATAACCTATCACTCTTTCTCATACCTTTCCTCCTATGTAACCCCCTGCAAAACAGTAGCAGTAAAATGCCTTGCTTGAGTGATATGATTATGAAAGGAAAACTCATCAGTGTTCTCATCCTTCTCTTACCCACTTCATGACACACCCTATAACCTATCACTCTTTCTCATAACTTTCCTCCTATGTAACCCCCTGCAAAACAGTAGCAGTAAAATGCCTTGCTTGAGGTGATATGAGTGAAAGGAAAACTCATCAGTGTTCTCATCCTTCTCTTACCCACTTCATGACACACCCTATAACCTGTGTCCTCTTTTCTCTGCTTTCCTCCTATAGCAACCCCACAAAACAGTAGCAGTAAAATGCCTTGAGGTGATATGATTATGAAAGGAAACTCATCAGTGTTCTCATCCTTCTCTTGCCCACTTCATGACACACCCTATAACCTATCACTCTTTCTCATACCTTTCCTCTATGTAACCCCCTGCAAAACAGTAGCAGTAAAATGCCTTGCTTGAGGAGATATGATTATGAAAGGAGAAACTCATCAGTGTTCTCATCCTTCTCTTACCCTTCATGACACACCCTACAACCTATCACTCTTTCTCACCCAACTTTCCTCCTATGTAACCCCCTGCAAAACAGTAGCAGTAAATGCCTTGCTTGAGGTGATATGATTATGAAAGGAAAACTCATCAGTGTTCTCATCCTTCTCTTACCCACTTCATGACACACCCTATAACCTATCACTCTTTCTCATACCTTTCCTCCTATGTAACCCCCTGCAAAACAGTAGCAGTAAATGCCTTGCTTGAGGTGATATGATTATGAAAGGAAAACTCATCAGTGTTCTCATCCTTCTCTTACCCACTTCATGACACACCCTATAACCTATCACTCTTTCTCACTGCTTTCCTCCTAATAGCAACCCCCTGCAAAACAGTAGCAGTAAAATGCCTTGATTGAGGTGATATGATTATGAAAGGAAAACTCATCAGTGTTCTCATCCTTCTCTTACCCACTTCATGACACACCCTATAACCTATCACTCTTTCTCATACCTTTCCTCCTATGTAACCCCCTGCAAAACAGTAGCAGTAAAATGCCTTGCTTGAGGAGACATGATTATGAAAGGAAAACTCAATGCGTTCTCATCCTTCTCTTACCCACTTCATGACACACCCTATAACCTATCACTCTTTCTCAACTCTTCTCCTATGTAACCCCCTGCAGGCCGAGTAGCAGTAAAATGCCTTGCTTGAGGAGATATGATTATGAAAGGAAACTCATCAGTGTTCTCATCCTTTCTACCACTTCATGACACACCCTATAACCTATCATTTCTTTCACAATTTTCTCCCATAAAATTTCAAAAATATAGGCAGTAAATGCCTGTCAGAGGAGATATGATTATAGTAAGGAAACCTATCAGTGCTCTTTTCATCTTCTATTCACTCACACACACCCTATAACCTATCACTCTTTCTCATAACTTTCCTCCTATGTAACCCCCTGCAAAACAGTAGCAGTAAAATGCCTTGCTTGAGGAGATATGATTATGAAAGGAAAACTCATCAGTGTTCTCATCCTTCTTTACCCACTTCATGACACACCCTATAACCTATCACTCTTTCTCATAACTTTCCTCCTATGTAACCCCCTGCAAAACAGTAGCAGTAAAATGCCTTGCTTGAGGAGATATGATTATGAAAGGAAAACTCATCAGTATTCTCATCCTTCTCTTACCCACTTCATGACACCCTATAACCTATCACTTTTCATAACTTTCCTCCCATGTAACCCCCTGCAAAACAGTAGCAGTAAAATGCCTTGCTTGAGGAGATATGATTATGAAAGGAAACCTATCAGTATTCTCATCCTTCTCTTACCCACTTCATGACACACCCTATAACCTATCACTCTTTCTCATAACTTTTCCTCCTATGTGTAACCCCCTGCAAAACAGTAGCAGTAAAATGCCTTGCTTGAGGAGATATGATTATGAAAGGAAAACTCATCAGTATTCTCATCCTTCTCTTACCCACTTCATGACACACCCTATAACCTATCACTCTTTCTCATAACTTTCCTCCTATGTAACCTCCCCTGCAAAACAGTAGCAGTAAAATGCCTTGCTTGAGGAGATATGATTATGAAAGGAAAACTCATCAGTGTTCTCATCCTTCTCTTACCCACTTCATGACACACCCTATAACCTATCACTTTTCTCATAACTTTCCTCCTATGTAACCCCCTGCAAAACAGTAGCAGTAAAATGCCTTGCTTGAGGAGATATGATTATGAAAGGAAACCATCAGTGTTCTCATCCTTCTCTTACCCACTTCATGACACACCCTATAACCTATCACTCTTTCTCATAACTTTCCTCCCATGTAACCCCCTGCAAAACAGTAGCAGTAAAATGCCTTGCTTGAGGAGATATGATTATGAAAGGAAAACTCATCAGTGTTCTCATCCTTCTCTTGCCTCCACTTCATGACACACCCTATAACCTATCACTCTTTCTCATACCTTCTCCTATGTAACCCCCCGCAAAACAGTAGCAGTAAGGCATTGCCCGCTTGAGGAGATATGCATTATGAAAGGAAAACTCTACTTAGCAGCTCTCATCCTTCTCTTACCCACTTCATGAGATGACACCCTATAACCTATCACCACTTTCTCATAACTTCTCCTCTATGTAACCCCCTGCAAACAGTAGCAGTAAAATGCCTTGCTTGAGGAGATATGATTATGAAAGGAAAACTCATCAGTGTTCTCTATCCTTCTCTTACCCACTTCATGACACACCCTATAACCTATCACTCTTTCTCATAACTTTCCTCCTATGTAACCCCCTGCAAAACAGTAGCAGTAAAATGCCTTGCTTGAGGAGATATGATTATGAAAGGAAAACTCATCAGTGTTCTTCATCCTTCTCTTACCCACTTCATGACACACCCTATAACCTATCACTCTTTCTCATAACTTTCCTCCTATGTAACCCTGCAAAACAGTAGCAGTAAAATGCCTTGCTTGGAGGTGACATGATTAAGGAAAGAAAACTCATCAGTGTTCTCATCCTTCTCTTACCCACTTCATGACACACCCTATAACCCATCACTCTTTCTCATAACTTTCCTCCTATGTAACCTCAAAACAGTAGCAGTAAAATGCCTTGCTTGAGGAGACATGATTATGAAAGGAAAACTCATCACAAAATGTTCTCATCCTTACCCACTTCATGACACACCCTATAACCTACCACTTTTTCTCATAACTTTCCTCCTATGTAACCCCCTGCAAAACAGTAGCAAGTAAAAATGCCTTGCTTGAGGAGATATGATTATGAAAGGAAACTCATCAGTGTTCTCATCCTTCTCTTACCCACTTCATGACACACCCTATAACCTATCACTCTTTCTCATAACTTTCCCATGTAACCCCCTGCAAAACAAAAGAAAGGTGCAATGCCTTGCTTGAGGAGAAAGATTATGAGGTGAAGGAAACCACTGTGCGTTCTCATCCTTCACCTACCTCCACAGACACACCCTATAACCTATCACTCTTTTTCATAACTTTCCTCCTATGTAACCCCCTGCAAAACAGTAAGTAAAATGCCTTGCTTGAGGAGATATGATTATGAAAGGAAAACTCATCAGTGTTCTCATCCTTCTCTTACCCACTTCATGACACACCCTATGACTCATCACTCTTTCTCATAACTTTCCTCCTATGTAACTCTCTGCAAAACAGTAGCAGTAAAATGTCTTGCTTGAGGTGATATGATTATGAAAGGAAACTCATCAGTGTTCTCATCTCCTTCTCTACTCCACTTCACACACACCCTATAACCTATCACTTTCTCATAACTTTCCTCCATGTAACCCCTGCAAAACAGTAGCAGTAAAATGCCTTGCTTGAGAGACATGTGATTATGAAAGGAAACCATCAGTGTTCTCATCCTTCTCTTACCCACTTCCATGACACACCCCAACTCATCACTCTTCTCATAACTTTCCTCCTATGTAACCCCCTGCAAAACAGTAGCAGTAAAATGCCTTGCTTGAGGTGATATGATTAAGAAAGGAAAACTCATCAGTACTTCCCTATCCTTCTTTACCCACTTCATGACACACCCCATAACCTATCACTCTTTTCATAACTTTCCTCCTATGTAACCCCCTGCAAAACAGTAGCAGTAAAATGCCTTGCTTGAGGAGATATGATTACAGTAAAAAACTCATCAGTGTTCTCATCCTTCTCTTACCCACTTCATGACACACCCCATAACCTATCACTTTTCTCTACAATCCTTCCTCCTATGTAACCCCCTGCAAAACAGTAGCAGTAAAATGCCTTGCTTGAGGTGATATGATTATGAAAGGAAAACTCATCATGTTCTCCATCCTTCTACTCCACTTCATGACACACCCTATAACCTATCACTCTTTTCTACAATCTTCCCTCCCATAACCCCCTGCAAAACAGGCAGCAGTAAAATGCCTTGCTTGAGGAGATATGATTATGAAAGGAAAATCATCAGTGTTCTCACCCTTCTTACCCACTTCATGACACCCACTAGAACCTGTCACTCTTTCTCATAACTTTCCTCCTATGTAACCCCCTGCACAGCAGCGGCAGTAAAATGCCTTGCTTGGGGAGATATGTATATATAAAAAACAAAAATGTTATCTTGCTTTGCAAATCAATCGGTCTCTTATTTTGAGCATGTACCTTTTTACCAACATTATTTCAGGTATTGTAAAATATTCTTGTGAGAAATTATACACATTTATTTTTGTGAACCCTTAAAGTAACTCATTCTGTTTTTCCTCCTTTCGAATTGTGTGACAAGAACTTTTCACACTAAAGTCAAAAGGGTGATGTGTACACTACACACACAAACACACATACTGTTTGTTGCTTGATATTAGTTTTGAACATCATCTTTACTTGAGAAAAATTCCACAAATTTAGAGTTTCTTATTTCAGTTTTAAATTGATTGAAAAAAATAACAAGCTTTCAATAGAATTTCACACATTCTTTTTCAAATCATTTGCAACCAGGACCCACAAAAAGGATGACAAAAGAGGTCAGAATATCTTAAAAAATATAAATAGATACCACCCCCTCTTCCAAATTCCTATTCTCTCATTAGGTCAGTGGAAGAGAATATATCAAATCCAATACCTCACCAGCATAGAAGTATGACTTAAAAAAAAAAAAAGAAAAAAAAAAAAAGAAGAAAAAGGCAAATATAAATAGGCACATTGAAATAGTGAGACACAAGGAAATGTAACGTGTATATTTCCCCTTACATGTTTACTGCAGTACTCATCACCACTGCCTTTATTGCTCCATCTACCCTTAATGATTAACAGGTTGTTAAATTAAACACATAAAAAGACTTCAACATTTAGCATTATTCTACAAAGATAAATACTTACATGAAGCCAAAAAGATGTCCACATTTTAGTGAAGCAGGTTTGTGATTACCTGACGTTGTCCAAGACTCAAAACAAATGGAGCAACACTGTTTTAATAAATAAGGGGAAAAAATCCATATATCAAGATTTTAAACTATGCAAAAACAGAAAAATGTTAAAAAAAATGTTAACAACAAAAGAACAAATCCCATGAACTTCTCCAGGATAAAATCAGAATTGACAGAAAACAACACTAGAAAACAAGGTCATTGAAAAATGAAAAAAAAAAAAAATCAGCACATATTCTCAGTTCTCTTAGTATAGATGAAAACCATATATATATAATATATATATATATATATATATATATTTTTTTTTTTTTGATTGTTTAATACTTAGTTTTTGGTCATAATAGGGTTAGACCAGTACACATTTGTATTAAAAAGTGTTCAATACAATTACATTGAAGAACTTTTGAATATTTTCCATTTTTAAATGAATTATTACGCTACCCAGGTTTCTACCATGAGTGGTGTCTTCAGGCATTTTTTAATAACATAATAACTCATTTAAAAATGGAATATATATATATATATATAAATCACTGTTGTTAAGACATAAGGCTTTAAGATATAAGCCTTAAAGATTGTCAAGCAGACACCTACAAAGACCTGCTCGCAAAAAAGGAAGAAAGCCCAAAACTTAAACCAAATTTTTTTAAAAGGAAAGACCAAAGCATTTTTCCGATTATTATTTTTATCCCTTTTTTTAAAGCCTTCAAAATTTTACTTAAACTTCGTTTTTTTTCTTGCATCATTAGCTTACTACATTTGTATGGGATATTTGAGTGTCTTTTTGCAATAAAAAAACATTGATTTGAAAGTTCTTGCTAAAATCAGATAATCGTCAGATTTTAATGAAACTTTCAGAACTCATTCACAAATGAATAAAATTATGTTTTTAAAAACATCCGTTACCAAAAAAACTTCCATTTAGTTCTTTTAAATTTTGAGATATTAACCTGTGTTGTGCTTAATAAATTTTTTAAAATTATTAATTAAGGTATAATATTAAACATCGGTCCTAAAGGCGTCATTCATTATTGCAGAATAAAAACATGTCTTTTTATGATTCTTTTACAACTTATGCTGCACAAAAAAACAAAAAAGTACATATTTTCTTTGCATTGCCTCATATCGTAAAACACTTGATTATTGATTGAAGATGAGTGGGCATGAGGAGAACTCCCTATCCTAAATATATTCACTTTTGAGTTGGTTTCTTTTCCCAACATAGAATAACTGATATTTCTAAGGAACAACACTGACTTGTGAAATTTTTCATAAAACTTTGATACACTTGTTGAATAAAGAGGCACATGCAAAATTAAATATGTCCATTTCGACATTAATATAACGGACAAATATCTTTCTCATTGCATTCACTTACGTGCAAATACCCTTGGGAAAGATATTAATCCATCTATTCCTTCCAGTTATGGGTTAAATAGCAGGACAGATTGGGTTCTGTAGCCTAGTCTACCGCAGAAAGCAATGGCAACCTACTGCGGGATAATCTTCTGCCCAGTCAGTCATGTCTCTTTCGAGACCCGATCATCCAAACATGTATCACGTATAGCACTTAAGTGAGTGATCTTTCTCGCCTGTGATCAGTCAGCACTAAAATTTATCACTGATGTTAAAAAATAACAAAAGCCCTCTATTTTTTTTAGAGAATCATTTCTGTTACTAACTTCAGATTTTGGAAAATTTTAATAAGCTTTTAAAATACTTTAAAATTATGATAAACCATTAAGTTCCTGTAATTACTAATAAAAATGCCAATACTTTTAAAACAGTCTAATTCTGTCTTCAAATGACTAAAATAGGTAAGAAATAAACTATCTGCTTTCCCACAAAAAAATATTTAAAATCATTTTTTTTAAATGTGGGGGTGTTGTTCAGAACAATTCATTTTGAGTCTAGGTGATACCTTTAACTTAATAGGTACTATCTTGTTCTATGTAATATTATAAAAAAAAAAAAAAAAAAATGGTTCTCACTTACATCGTCATCATCTATAGATTTTGCACCTTCTGGAGAAAAGAGTCTTCGGCGTTTTGGAGATGGGATTACATTTGCTTTAGACTTTCCTGAAAGAGAAACTGCTTGCTGGACTGCTGACTCAGCCTCAGAAGACACTTCCCTTGGTTGGACCACTGCTGATTCGGCCTCGGAAGACACTTCCCTTGGTTGGACCACTGCTGATTCAGCCTCGGAAGACACTTCCCTTGGTTGGACCACTGCTGATTCAGCCTCGGAAGACACTTCCCTTGGTTGGACTACTGCTGATTCAGCCTCAGAAGACACTTCCCTTGGCTGCACCGTTCCTGACTCGACATTGGAAGAAGCCCTGCTTTGCTCAACCTCTGCTAGCACAGTCTCCAAAGAAACCATTCTTGGCTGGGGCACTGTTGACTCAGCCTCAGGAAACATTGGTTCGAGCATGGGTGGGTCAGTCTCAGAAGACACTTCTATTGGCTCAGCCTCTGATGAATCAGTCTCTGAAGACAGAATACCCGATGAATAGCTTTCATCAGACTGCACCCAAGAGAAAAGAATAAAAATTCATCAGATAATATACTTTCACCTGTTATCTGAATAATAGCAAAAATAAAATGAACCAAAAAAAACTTGAAATTAAAAAAACTTGAAATTAAAAAAAAAAACTTTTTGTATTTGTCTAAATATATCAATTACCAGTATTTTGCTTGCCTGGAACTGAAATTCAAAACATCTTAGAGTTTAGCTGCAGAAAAATAAATTACTGATTCATGACAATTGCGAACTGAACTTTTTAGTCAGATATACTTTTTTTAAAATGTGCATGGGTCACTAGCAGCACTCATCATTACCAAGACTAACCATTTGAACATCACCCTTCAAAAGCAGTCAAAGATAGAGAAATATTTATTTTATTGACAATTTTAAAATGCATTATCTGTAAATTTGCAAACATACTTGTTGAGAGACTTTTGCATATTGGTTCTAATCATCACATCACTTTTTTTTTATACTTAAAAGATGGTTTTGTTGTAACCAGTGAACAGCTGGTAATAGATTTTCCTCCACAAATAGAGGTTATATGTTGCCAGCTATGGGTTATTCTTTCTCTCCCAACTCTTAAGCCTGTCAAAGTGGGAGGATGTTCAACAAATCCATGTGTATTCTACTCTACATCTCTAAAGAGTAAGTTCTTTAGATAGATTAATCATCGAGAAACAATATTTTGCTAACATAACAAGCCTGTTTTTCTTATCACTTAAACTTGTTAACAAAATTACGATATTTTTTTCCCCAAAGACAACTTGCTGGCACACTGACATTCATATGAGTCAAGAATAGTATAATAAAAATTTTTTTTTTCATAAACACTAGACAGAAAAATAAAAAAAGACAAGCAGAAAAATAATGTGCGAAATTTGCTGAGCAACTGTTTTGATGAGCACTCAATTGAACTTTTCTCCTTTCAAAGTTCTTCATAATTTAAGCTGTCTTAACAGTCAAGGCTTGAAACAACAAATACCCATTATCAGCGTTCATGGACCAATGTTTTCAGGTTTATACTTTTCTATGAGTGGATAGAGGAAAGTAGAAGAAATGCTCAAAAACTAAAAATTTAACTAAATGTTGCCAGGCTATTTTGTAATCCCATAACACCATTTTTCATGCTGCCAAATACAACAAAAAATTCTCAAATGAGATCACCATTGTCATCTGTAGAGATCACTGATGAATTTTATAAAAAAAAACTGACATCAAAGTTTTGATTGGAGGAAACCAAATATTGCACAAGACTTAATGAAATTATGAGCAATTTAAAAGGCCAGCACATTTCATATTTCTTTTTTATTTAATCATTTCACCCCAAGCAAAATGGGAATTCTATTAATGTACAGGGGGTTACAGTGAGAGAAAAGACCGAGAACAGGGGGAGGGGTGAAGAAAGGATGAAAAAATGAATGAGATTCAAGAAGATAGAAGATGGCAACTGATGTTGCATTTAAATTTTTGGAAATTGTAGTTATCAGGAAAGGAAGTAAATGCAAAAGAGTCCCACAGGCGAGAAGTGCAAGAAAAGAAACCGTTGGAGTAAAAGTGGCAGTTGCATTTAACTATTTCAATGGTAAATGGGTGGGACCTAGATGCCAATCTAGTACTGCACTTAAATTCAGGGAGTCAGGGAAAAAGCTCATCAGAGCAGTTGCTATGAAAATATTTGTAGAAAAGACAGAGGGAAGCCATATCATGCCGATGAGAAATTGACTGAAGTTGAGATGCCAAGTCAGAATCAATATTATTGCAGATCCTTCTTTGAATTTTGTCAAGAATCACGAGATGAATAGCAGGAACACCCGACCAGATATGGCAACAGTAGTCACTGTACAGGTAAATGGTAGATTTATAAATGTGCAAGATGGATTTTGACAAGGAAAGAGACCCCCAACCTTTCTCGAAGTATACGTGCCTTGAATGGATGGTGCTGTTCAAATGTAATGCTTGTGTTCAGGTTTTAATACATTTGAAGAATGGAGAAATGCAGCATAAACACAAATTCAACTCTCTTTCACAAACACGTGCACGCAGACAGAAAGGGGGCACAGGTACCTACTGAACTAATTCTTTCTGCTCTGAGAGCATAAGCAATACGTGCAGAAAAGCTGACTTCATTAAATCTTCTTCTTCGTCTTCTTCTTCGTCTTCTTCCTCTTGACAAGTCTGATATTACAACAGAGGCAATATCCCCAGACAGAATTCTCTCTGTTGTCTACAATAACAATGAAGAAAAAGAGTTTTTTCCTTTTTTACTGAATTAATATTAAAAAGGAAATTAATATAAGTAATAAATATAAGTAGACAAATATATTTAATGGTTTTTAAAATACAAACAATGATGAATGAAACTTTCTCCTGAATAAAAGTCAATTTTATTTGCTTCTGAAGGTGACAAACTGATCAGTGCTAATAGTCTTAATCTTTTCTTGACAGGTGAGAAAAACTTATCCGTGATGATGAACACCAGTCTAAGAGTGTGTGTGTGTGGGAGGGAGGGAAATGAAAACATATAGTTTGGTCAAAAACTAGAGGGTTCAATGTGAGCCATTATTTACCCCACTCCTCTCAAACAATAATAGTAGTTGTGGATTTAAAAAAAAAAAAAAAGAGCAAAAACTGGCTATTAGAGAGAAACTAGCACTGGTAGTTTAAGGAATAATAAGAATAAAAAACATGAGGAATTTACATAGCAAATATTTACACAACGTCCACCCTCGTTACTTTTATAGATAACAATGTAGAATGTCTATTGGATTAGGGTGGGAGGGGCAACATATAGAGATAATATAAAGTGGGATGATCGATTCTATATTATAATCAATACATAAACTGATCCCTGAATTTGTGGTGTGATAATATATATTTTTCTACCCCTAATTTTGGCTTTCTGAAAAATTTCAAAGGGTCGTTAGCATTCTAAAATTTTGATCTACATCTGAGCGTAACTCCCGTTGGGCTAGACTGCAAAATGCAGACACTAAGTCAAATCTATCAAACAAACAAATACACAATGTCCACCCTTGTCACTTTTATAGATATAGATTATGATGTTATTTCTGAATACAGACTAACAGAGACTGCATGTTATGGGATATAAGATGTTACCCCTTCCCCCTGTTTAAGTAGGGAATGTTAAGGAAAAAAATGTTGGATAGTTCTTCAGGTATTACTAGAATGTTGTTCATGTTTACCTATTTAGATCAATTTAAAACGGGTTTGGTTTTGGACATTTGTTAGAAATTTGGAAAATTTTTATAATTGAGGAAAATGTCAACAAACAGCTATTTTCAGTTACTCTTGTAAAGTTTCAGGAATTCTGGATAAAAATAATGTAAATATGGGAGAGATATGAAACAAGTGAAATTTCCAGATTTTGTTGTCTCAGCTAAGTGTTAGAAACTGTGTAAGATGAAGATACATCTTGCAAAATGAGGAAACAATAAACCATATTGGTAGTTTAACCAGCTGATACAATAAAAGAAAAGAAAAAAGGGATAAAAATATATAATTTTACATGACTTATCTAATATTTTTATGTTAAACCTTCTTGGTCATATTTTGTAGCTGGGGATATAAATATAAGACTCAACTTCAGGAGGTCCATTCTTCTAGACAGCACCTCCCTACTGTGTCAAAAGGGATAGAATTAAAGTTAAGTCCTGATACCTATTGTGTGCCAAAAGTATCAAAGCAGCTGTTAAATTTTTGACTTTTATTCAATGTCCATGTGGTGGTGGTGGTGGTGGTGTCTACCAAAAAATAAAAAAAAATAAAAAAAGGTCTTATGCTGTCTCTGTAAGAGAAGGCATAAATACTATTTCATTAAAACAATCATTCTTATTCAGTTTATGACATTTTTCATCTATTTAACAGTGATGTGGTGATTTATGTGATAAAGGAAATTAATAAGCAATAATTACTTATGATCTTGACAGTTAATTTAATCCCAAGAATGTCAAAGTCATTTGAGGAGAGAAATAAGCATTCCAATAGGCGAAAAGCAGTTCAATTTGTCAGTAGAGTTAGTACATGAAGTAAAGCAAATAAAATTTTGTTTTTCATCTGGAAATAAATTGAAAGGAAACAGAAAAAAGCTTATAAAGATCAATTAATTAAAATTGAAAATTATCAAGTGTCAAAGAAATATATGGTAACACTAAGAAAAATGACCTCCCTCCCCACTCAGTAAAAGGTGATATCAGATTTAGATTTAAGATTCGTTATTTCTTTCTAATTTCAAGAAAAACGACTAAAAAAATGGAAGGAAAGCAAGGAAAAAGAATAAAATCATTAACAAGAGATACTAGTTTAGCCATTGAACATACATACAATGGCTTTATTGATGTTTGCAGATATTTACTAAATAATAGATTTAACTTTTACTACGATTGACGAATTTACCACAGATTATTTGGAAATTTAAAACCAAGTTCTGGAGGCGAATATTTTATAACAGTTAAAATGTTATTTAATAATTTCATACTAAAAAAA
Organism: Ascarosepion bandense; assembly: GCA_037127315.1. Taxonomy (NCBI): domain Eukaryota; kingdom Metazoa; phylum Mollusca; class Cephalopoda; order Sepiida; family Sepiidae; genus Ascarosepion; species Ascarosepion bandense. The sequence goes on from JBBBDQ010001523.1 coordinate 472,185, forward strand.
AAAATAAAACTACTTTTTAAATTAAATGTCCATGTCAAAAAATACAACTTTGATCCAGGCTATAATTTCTTATGTGGACATTTGCTGGATAACACGGGATATCAAACATTTGGTAACTTAACCAGACCTTGAAACTAGGATCCTTAAAGATATTAAAATATCACTTATATATATATATATATATATATATATATATATATATAGAGAGAGAGAGAGAGAGAGAGAGAGCAAGCTATGTTAAAAGGTACCCCCACTTTTTTGGTGAAAAAAAAAAAAAAAAAAAAAAAAACAGCATAAAATGATGAAAAAAGGCCCCCAAATTAATATAAACAAAGTTTTATTGGCATTATCAAGTGGAAATAACAAAATATTTTTGTTATTATTTTATTAAATTGTTTAATCCTTTCTATGTTCAAAATTTTGGTAAAAAAAAATTTTTTTTTTTTTATGTTAGCAGTTAACATAGTACTTGTGTTTAATGTTTTAGTGTATTTTTTTTTTCAGGTGAAAAACACATCGATTTGGAAGTTCTTGCAAAAATCAAATATCGGATTTTAATGCAACGTTCAGGAGTTATATTCACAAATAAATGAAAAAAGATTTTTTTTTTTAAATCTTGGTAAAAATATATTTGTTTTTACTAATGTAACCTTCTGCTTGCCCACTTTCTTAATTTCATGAAATTTCGAGAAATTAAATTTTTATCCCACAATTTTTTTTTATTAGTTAAAAGCAAGACTCCTTGAAGAATGTAAATCATCAATTATCTTTTTTCAAACTACACATTTCTAAAAATCTACTCATACTGAATCGTAAAATAACAAATGCAATAAAACAATGACATTATTTAATTCTAAAAGATTTTGTTTTTATAAAAAAGATTTTTTAATTTTTATTAAGAACATTATTGTCTTAAGAAAACAATTATTTTTTTATGAATAATAAATTTTTACAAAATTTGTTTTCATTTGTTTTTTTTTTTAATTTTAATCATAACATAGAAATCTTTTAAGATTTTGCATTGCTTTCATCCAGTAAGGTGATATTCTTATTAAGTGAAAACTAGATTTACTAATCAAAAATGAAAAAGCTTAATACAAATCATATTGCACTAAGATTTTTAAAATAATTTATCTTTTTAATGTATTTTTTTTATACTTTGGCAGTATGGTTTTCCCTGTACAAGAGCCTGGAGGCCACTTGAGATGGAGGATTGAGATATTGTGTAATGTGCCCATTTTTTGAAAGTATAGTCAGAGTATGCACAACATTATCAAAAGGCAAGCGCGATGACCATAGTAAATATTAAGTCAACATTCTAAAAATTTGATTATGGAGAACATTTTCCAACATTTTTAAGATTACGGGGTACTTAAAAATTATACAAGAAAGGAGCTTACCAATCATTTTCTTAAATTATGCTTAAACACAGTCTTTGTAGAACAACAATAAAACTATTAACAACTTTATCAGTACTTGTTATGTGATTGATGAGCAATAACAAGTACATAATCACTGCTACTGTTTGTTTTCAAAATCCATTTCTGTTATTTTAAACTTAAAGGAAATAATATTTTTAGAAGATTTTATAATACAGAGAATTACATTGCAAGAAAAGTCAACTAAAATAGGGTGCTATTCCAACCAATATATTTTTTGTTTGAAATACACCAGAGTATTTTGCTTAGTAGGAATAGCAAATTTAATCATTTAGTTTTCAATTAGTGCTAAAAAGGAAACTTTGAGAATGCTTTTTCATTTGTAAAACATTATTTTGAACCAAGGTATTGAAAATTAGTGGAGGTACCTAGACAGGATTGTCCCATAGAAGAAATATTTAATAATACTAGTTTTTATTTTCAAGAATATGGACACTTTTTGAAAAATAAGATTGTGGTAATTTAAAAATTTCATTGGATACCACATTTCAATAGGTGTTTTTTCTGTTTTATAATGTTTGACAAGAGGTTTATCCCTAGTTTTCTGCTTAGGATTGAGTTTCTGGTTAAAGTCTACTTTAGCTCTATACTTCTGATGCTTTTCTTTCCTATGCTAATACAACATCACACAGTAACCCTCTACCTTGAGTGAGCATTTAAAAAAAAAAAAAAAAATCCTTTTGGTTTTTGACATCAAACTGCTTTTTACAATCAGGAAAAAAAAAAAACAACAAAAAAACAGTTTACCAATTCATCATAGATGTTGAGTTCATTACGATATACGTCACTGCCAGGATAATCCATACTATCTGATTCCAATGAGGGATTGGAATTATTGGACACTGAAACCTCACTTGGTTGAGCATCTTCACTCATCTAAGAACAAAAATAAAATTATGAGGAAGGGATTTAAAAATAAGCAGATTAGAAAAGGTTTCACAGAATTAACATTCTTTTGAAGACTATAGAGGAAAAGAAAACCAAATGTCATCAAAAGAATAAATAAAGCAAGCATTTTTTTGGTAATTAGTGAAAGTAAAGTGAAATAACAAGGTGCTGTGGGTAAATTAATTACAGTAGGGTCAGTTGGGCACTGTTTGTGAGAAACAGAGCACCATGACACAATTTACTCCACCAGAAATTTGGAAATGACATACTGCGACTGCTTGACACCTGTGCCAGAAGCTTCAATATGAACATTTCAGAGTGTTTGGATGTCAATCTAAGAACAGTGCAGAGGATTTTGAATGAGTCTAAATGGTGATTATGAAAGTACAGCAGCTAAAAATAAAAAAAAAAACTTCTGAGAGAAAGAACTTGCAAGTTTGTTGGTGAGAGAGCATCAGACTCAAAAAACTGAGGCTTACATTAAGTGCCTTGAAGAAGTGCTGCCCTGGGTCAAGAGGGTGGCTGCTGGAAAACTCTGCACCATGCCACACAAGCAAGAGAATCCAGTCATGGCTCTCAGACAATTTCTGCAACCACATCACCCCTTACACCTGGCCACCCAACTCCCCAGACCACAACCACCTTGATTATTGTGTAGGGTGCAGTTGAGTGCGAGACCAACAACAAAACTCTTTGTAACACCAAAGATGAACTGAAAGCAAGGACTATGACAACATTCACCAACTGAACAAGGAGACCGTCCAAAAGAGTTGCAGGAGATTCTGATGTTGTCTGGAGAGGCTGTGGTTGAAGGCAAAGATAATTTTATTGAATAAATTTACTCTATTTCATTTGATTTGATTATTTGTGTAAATTATATATCTGCTAAAATTAAAGTCAGTGTTATTTTTCTTTTTGAGTCATTTAGACGACAATCCACCCATAGCACTCCGTACTGATCACGATCAAGTCAAACAATATTTCCCCTGCTATAAACTTCAGCCTTCATATTCTGAAAAGTATGAAGTACATTTTTACTTCTAACTCAATATCTTGAAATTTAAAGAAAATTTAAATGCATAACTTGTGTGTTTCCGCTTGGCTTCAAAGTATTTTTTAAAAAGAGTAGAAATGGGGAAATATGTGAAAAAAGTTGTGAGCGTCTTTTTGTAGTTTTGATAAGAGAAATAAAATAAAACTAAAAAAAAAGAAAAAAAACATTGAGATTTTTGTAACAATCATTAAATAATCACACCATAAGCTTTTAGGCAAAAAAGTTAGAGGCCTAAAAAGAAAAGTAAGGTATTTTCATTAAAATTTTTCTCTTATATTTTAATAATTTTTTTACAATCAATACAAAAGTTAAAAATCTAAGACGAGGTTAATCGCTTTCATTAGCATTCATCTTTTCTTTTGATTTACAACTGAATTTTAAAGAAATTTAAGTTTCTTCCAAAACAAAAGAAAAAGAAAAAAGAAAAGAAAAAAGTATTTTAAAAAATAAGTAAATTCAGGTTACACTGTAGTGAAAAGCTTAGAAAAGAAAGGAAGACATTTTTTTTAGTTTGCCCAGTGTAGGATATTTATTTTTAAGCTAAGCAAACGAAATATTAAAGAAATTTTTTTTCTTTTGGAATTAGTTGATTAAAAATAAAATTATGATGCCAAAATTAATTCAAGCCACTGTCATTAATGGTACCTTTTTCTATATTGTTACCAGCATGTTCATCTTGGTTGAGATTTTGATCTTCAAGTGTTCACTGTAGCTAACTGTGATATCTTGAACATGGTTCAGTTGAAGAGAGGGGTAAATGACACAAAGGCAAAAAATTAGACCACCAGAGACAAGCGATATCCCCGAAGCATAGAAAGCAGAATGAAAGGGTTAAGTTTAAAATTCCAAGAAAGCTACCATGTACAACGGTAGACATCTTAGAAGAGCCGGAATATACAACGCTCGAAATGTTTAAGAGATGGGTATTATTGCTGGTCCGAATAAAAAGGTATATAATGATAATGCATTATTTTAAAAAAAAATCCTACAAAAAGTAGATCCAGGTTTTTTAATTGCTTCGAAACATAAAAACTTAAAAAGTGACAAAAAAAACTTAAAGTGACATTTGAAAACTGCTAAAAAAGAAACAAACAGGGTCCCTTTTATTCAAAGAGTCCTGAAAATGACAAGTTTCAAATAAAAGATTTATATTCTGGAATAATTATTTATATGTAAAAAAAAAATCGATCCTTAACAAACATTGATTGATTGAACAAGGAAAGGCCATTCATTCGTATATAAAATTTTTAAAATTACTTCAATCAATTCATCGACATGAAAAAACAGTTTATAAAAATTAAATATTCCGGTGTTTTTGGTGGAGTTTTTAATGAATCAATTCATTTCCTTTAAAATGTTTAAAAAATCATGTAGCAAATTTAAGATTTAAATTGCTAGTGTTTAACTTTTCTTTTGATTGATTGATGATCATAAGCAAAAGTTGTTTTTTTTTAACGCGAAGTGTTTAAAAGGCATTTTTTATTAACTTTTTGTAAATTGATTTAATTTTTTAAAATGACTTTTTCAAGTGATATACTAAAAGCTTTCTCTAATAAAACATGTTGTACAGTACACCTATTTAAAAAAATATATATAAAAGAAAACCACTTTTGCTGAAAAGGCTATAAAACCAGTCGTAGATAACATTTTTATTTTAACTAGATGAAAATATTTTCCTAGTATTTTACAGGTTATAATTTTTATCACATTACTGAACTTTTTAGATCTTAATTTCTAGTTTCATCCAAGCAAAAAGAATCCTTGTCCAAAAGTGTTAAATTAAATTTCAAACAATGACAAATCATTCTTAAAATTAAAGTTTAATTCTTCTTGTGAAACAAGTTCTGAAAAACGATGTAACCATTTTAAAATTATTTATGATCTTCAATTTTTAAAATGTTTTTACTTTTTAAGGTTATTCTTTTCAAAAAGTAGAGACCATTTTATTTTGTCACAATGTAAAAATAGGAAGTTAAACGAACCTTATTGCTAAACTCCTTAACTAAATGTTTAAAAAGTATATAAGTATTAAATTAAACATTTTAATACTAAACTGCGCACGAACAAAAAAAAAACTTTCATTATCAGTTAAATGAGAAAACTCTCTCTCCCTATATATATATATATATATATATATATATATATATATATATATCTATCTTACCGTTTGTGCAACTCTCAGTCTCGATTATAATTTAAGTAAGTACAGGGTAACAAAACAAATCCAAACAAGTTAATGTGCAAATTTAAAAATCCAAAATTTGCGCCGTTCGCCATTAACAGTTTCTGGAAATCTCACAGGAAGTCACGTGACTATTTTAATCTCGTTGCAGCAATGGCGGACAAAGCAGACTGGCATCTCCAGTCTCAGGTAACACGTTGGCAAAGTCTGTTTTTTTTTTTTAATTTTTTTTTTTTTTTTGTTGACTGACTGACTTATTTTGCTATATTCGCTCATACCCTGCCTTTTAGTTGGTTAATAGCAGTCTGTTTTTGTTGATTGCTGACGACTGCAAATTCTAAGTTTTGGTTTGTATTTATTTTAAAAAAAATAGAAGCCACGCAAACTAAGAAGAAAATTAGTGAACGAAAACAAAAAACAACCCAAACAAGTTATACAAGTTAGTATTTTATTTAAAAAAATTAAATCTGTTTTGCAACTCTTAAAGTTTGATACTGTGTAGTTGTATCGCATGATGATAAGCTTTTTAAAAAACAAAAACTTTGAAACAAAAATCAACTCTAAAAAAGTAAACCATATATGTCTTTATTTTTAGAACGGAGAAAGTTAGTGATGTGGTAATTTAATAATTACCTGCTATTTTTAACGCTAAAGCAGTACTTTAAAATAATTTTATTTTTGAAAGAAAGAATGACAGTATATGTTAGACTTCACTGCTAATTTCAGTTTATTTCTTCAGGGATCATTGCAGATGACACCTAGAAATTTATCACGTTGTGATATTTTTTTCACGATTGAATCTAACAGATTTTTTATTTATTTGTTTACTTATTTCGAATAATAAATAAAAATATTGCTTTTATACTATCTTTTCAGTCTTCAACAGTTATATTTTCAATCGAAATATTTTACTTTTAGTTCGTTAATCCAGACCCTCCCCGGAACATTTTCCTGATTTTCGTTTTTATTTATCTTCATTTAAAGAAATCAGAAAAAAAATACTGATATTTTTTTGACATTATTTCCTTCTGTCTTTTATTTAGTTATTAATTCGAAACAGTTTTTTTTCTAAATGTTTGTTTGAACAAACTTTAAGTTGTATCTTGTCTCGAAAAAAGTGTCAAATATTGCAAAGTTTTCTTTGACAAAAAAATCTGATCTTGTTAAAAGAAGAAAGCTTGACTTTTTTGTCTTTAGTTTTTCAGAAAACTATAAAACATTAAACATCCACTCCAACACATTTTTTTTTATTTGAAAATGTTATTGTTTAACAATTTTAAAAATATAATTAATTTTAAAGAAAAGTGATAAACTGCGCACAAAAACAAAAAGCTGACTTTCCAGTTGTTTTTAGAGATTTACCGAATTCTTCATCTCTATCATATTTATTAACACATCTAGGCCTATGTACTTTGGCCTTCTTAATAGAGAAAGGCCCAAAGGATGTTTCGATCGTATCGTTGTAAAAACAACAATTTCTGTGCGGAGTTATACAAGGACAAGGCACTGCTACCTGAAAAAATGTAGTGGGGATGTGGTCAGGTAATTTAATAATTTTATTTTTACATAACAAACTGGACATCCCCTACCCAATCAATTTTTACAAATAAAATTGTATTTTTTTTTTTTTGACATTTGTGATCTGGAGTGTTGAAGTAATAATTATTGAAATATTTTTAAGGAAAGAATTATTATTTTTGGTTGCCTTGTACAACACCACCCAACGATCGATAAAAAAACTGATTGAACAAAATATTGAAACACTCCGTTACTTCAGATTGTTTTTGTTTTGTTTTTTTAGGAAATTATAAAATTGTTTGTCATCAAACAATAATCGCAGTGATAACAATCCGAATAATACTGCTTCTGAATTTCGATTTACCTTTTTTCATTTTTAAGAAATGAATTGTTTTTGTTCAATACCAGGCTACAGCAGTTGTGAACAAGTAGCTTGCAGGGTTAGAGGGAGATAACTTATGACCTCCAATCGAATGAGGATGATAAATGATTGTAAAGGGTTTGGTTCAAAGTTCCTAGTACCTGATTAGATTATTTTAAAACCGTAAGACAGTTAGTGGGAACTAACCAAATTTGTACGTAGCAAGTTCAGTTCGAGAGACCTCCAAAAAAGAAAAGCGATACTGAAAGTTTACTTTAAAAATTAAAATGCATTTTAAAAAAAGTTATTCTCGAAGCTTTTATTTTAGTTTTAATTGCAAATTTCCAATAATCAAAATAGTTTTGTTGGTCTCTTTCAAACCCAATTTAAATTGATTGGATTTTTTTGTTTTTTGTAAAATCAGCTATATTGATAAATCTTTCAACACAATGTAATTCTCTTTAATTTTATTAAAAAAATATTTCAAAAATAAAATCTACTTTTCTGAAACTTGATTTAATTAATGTTTAATGCGAATAAAAACAAATATTACTTTTATTTTAAAATGTTGTAGAAAAACGTTTTTTTAACAGAGATAGGTGTTTTATGAGGTATTGACTAAGTTATCAATAGCTTAATGTTTGCCATTTTTAAGTAAACATTTCTTGAATACAATAAATCATCCCAAAGATAAGAAAAAGATGGAAATCTGTTTTTTAAATTTCAGTGATACCAGATTGGATTAAATTTGGGAACTCAGCACTACTAAGTCTTAAATGGCTTTTCTTCTTCTTAGTGTCCCAAATTAAATTAGATTTTCAAAAGTAGCAAAATCTGACGTAGCTGATTTCGAGAACATCTTTTTTATATATAAATCAGACTAATCTGGGTACATAAAGAAATAGAAAATAACAACACTGTTATTCTTGACACTGTAAAAACACCCACATACTATTTCCTGTTGGTAGGCCCATTCTTAATTCTAATAACAAACATCTCTCTCTCTCTGTCTGTCTCCTCAAATGGTAAAAAATGATTTGTGATCCAAGGGAAAATGTATTTTCTGTAATCACTCAAATTTTGATCTGCTTGCCTTGTTATTCTTTAGAATGTCTTTAGGGATATTTTATGTTTATATTTTCTATTCTAATCATACAGAGTCAGTCTTCATCAGTCATTGATTTTGATGATATGGAACTGATTGACAATGATGCTTCTGATTATGAGAGTGACTTTCGAGGTAAATTTCTTTCTTTAATTCATTTCTTTCTCTTTAATTCTATAGACTTAAATAACACAAATATGTAATTCTTTATCATTTCAGTTTTCAAAAAAATAAAAGCTTTTTGTTTTATCTAAAAAAATTTCTCATTTTTAAACTTTTCAACATGGCAACAACATTACTGACGTGACTTGAATGTTGATTAAGAATTTAACATGTGAGAGTAAAAATGATTCCTGTGATAAGTGGACTAAGAGAAACTAATTTATTCCTTTATTCTAAGCCCAGCTGATTGTCACAACAATGAACAGAATCAATTATAGGAAAGAATTACTCAGAACAAGGCTGGAGTTTTGATTTCATCAGAAACCTTCACTTTCTGTTCGGGGTTTTAGTAGCGACCCCAAAATCTTCAAATTCTTAATTGTTCTACTCTGTTGTTCTTTTTATTCATACTCTGTGCCTTTTGGCCTTAATGAGAAAGAGAAATGTTTTTATTATCTTGAAATTCATTTTCTTTGATTTTGTACTAACTAGCATCACTAACCTGGCATTTGTTTATAAATGCATTTCATAAGCAATTATCTTTAACTGTTTCTGTAATCTGACTTTTTCTTTTCTACTGCACAAATGTGTAATTTAAAAATTTCTGGAAAATCAAAGAAACAAAGGATGAAATCAGTAAGATAAGAAGAAAGTTTGATTTCTATTCCAAAAGCCTTTAGACAAAATACTTACATTTAATAAATTTATTTTATTTCATAATTTTGAATAGTTTTTACTTTGGTTGGTTGAATATGCAAATGCAAAAAACAAAAATGACCCTGTTCAAATGTCTTATTGCAAACTGACGCTAAAGTTTTTGATCAAAAATAAAAATATATCTGCTGACTAGTTTGGTTTACAGCATAGAGGTTGATTCTCAGTAGGTGTGCAAAATACAAATTATTTGTTGACCTTCATCTTTGGCACAATCCTATATTATTAGAATATCCAATATGCAATCACTTTTAACAGACAGTATGATTTGCACTTGTTGAAAAACATTTCAAGAAGTGTTTACTGTTTTATTGTTGTAGTTAAGAGTAAATTAAATGGTTAAATATCTCAGTGTCATGATCATGGCTCTTCACATTTGCCTTTTCTTTGATATTTATCAACTCTCCATTGTGATGACTGTTCAACTGTTGTTGTTAAAGCTGTAAAGATAGACTGGTTCCATGTTGCATTAAACACAGCTTTGAATCTAGTTTGTCATCGTTGGTTGCCAACCCAGGTTGTTCTACTTTTTTACTCATAACTGCAGTGAGATGGAATGGATTCATATCTTTTTCGAGGACCTTACTGTGAAGTGAACATAAACATTCTTGACCAGTATCTCAATTCTGTTTTTGCTAATTACATTTTCTACATACCTGTCTGGTGAAAGAGGATGAGAAAAAAAAAGGGACCAATTGAAAATCATTAGAAAGCTTTTTTTTTTCTTCTCCATTAATGTACATGTTCTTATCCTGTCCATGTAGTAAAGTACATGTTTCAGTGTGTCTTTAAATAATTTTATTTAACATGAAAATGTTTTAGAAGTTCATCACTTTTAATCCTTCAAAAACTGAGAATTTTATACAAAAAATAAAGCCTTACTAAAATAGGAAATAGGTTAAAAACAAAAAAAATCTAAATTAATTGAGCAATACGTTCTTTCTTGTGTCTATAAAACTTTCAGAATTTGTTTTTTTTTATAATTTCACATTTTCTTTGTTTTTTGGTTTGAAAATGTAAAAGTATAATAAAGCCTTTTCACAATACTTTGAAATTTGTATGTTTGTAATATAAATTTAGTTCAGAAAATTTAATTTTAATCTGTAATTTGATAAATTTCATTAATTCTGTAATGTCCGTTTTTATTTTATAGCAAGAAAGGTTGATTCTCCTGGGGAATTCAGGAAAGTACAAAATCCAGGTATGTTTTTTAAATTTTTTATCATTATATTAACATATTTAAACACTTTCAAATATTTTAAAAAACATTCAGGTTATAAGTTATGATATGTATATTATATGATAATTATATTAGTTATAGAAATAACTGTATAGACACATTAATTTTTTAATATATGTAAAATTTGACACTGAATAAACATAGTTTACGTGCTGTTTTGAAAGATGCCATTGTTAATTGTAGTCTATGAAATATTATAATTAGTATGAGTTTTTGATACTCTGCTTCAAAAGTATCAAATAAAAATAATTGAAATCCAAAATTTGTTTCAAGTTTTTCAGTCAGTTGATTGGCGATAGGAGGTCAGGGTTCTCATTGTTAGATTCGTTCGCATTTCTATGAATGGACCTTCATCAAAGAAATCGGGTTTTCTTTTCACTGCTCCAATTAATGTTGGTTCTTTTAATCATACAATATGTTAACATTCAAACATTGACTCTTTCCCAGCGTTTAAAAAATGATATCGAGAAAAAAAAATCTTTTCACTGATTAGCTGTGCTTATCTTATATAGGATAAAATTGTAATATAAAAAAATAATAATAAATGAACAAATAATTTTATGCTATGCTATTCCCCCAACCCCCGGCAAAGTAGTGGAGGTGCCTATAACACACAGCACACCAAAACGCACGCACACACACACATACAAAATAAAGTAGAATAACTTACAAGAACTACGTGCACATAGACACGCACACATGACACAGTCACGGACACGCACACACCACTAGATAAAACAACAGTAATGATATAGATCCTCTTCAACCCGGTCAAAAATCAAACAAACGGTCAGGTCACACTAAGATAAACCACACATACAAGCAGACTGATATCATCAGACCAAAAAGGCCCCAACTATAATACACACACACACACACACACACACACATACAGCAGCAGACAGCCAGCCAGCCAGCCAGGAATAGCCATTCTTTGAAAGGCTGAGAACACACTCACAGACAAAAGCTTCTCTGCCATTCTGAAGATGAGATTTTGATCTTGAAATATTAATGTTTAATAAATAGGTAATATCCCAAAAAAAAACAACTTCTTTACCTTCCTTTATTTTACTCAACACGTTGTGGCAGCCTTCAAGACATAACCATATATATATATATATATATATATATATATTAATATTTGAATATATAAATTCAAATTTTCCTTGTCTGTTATATTCAATAAAACATGTTTGAAAGGTTGTTTCTCTTATATATATATATATATATGGGCCAATATACACATTGCTTAAGTTTTTTGCTATAGTGAAGTTTAGGAAATTCTTAAAGTGGGAGCAATAAGGATGCTTTTAACAAGAGCCAAACCTTTGCAAGCCAATATTTTGGTAGTGAAACTTTGTTTTAGCATTGATTGGTGTGTTATAGTGCAGTGGATATCAGTTCGGAACTAGAAATCGAAGATCCTAGTTCGAGTTCCAGTTGAAGTTGTTGTATTCACTTACTCAGAAATACTCTTGGGAAAAGTATTAATCCTTCTCTTCTCTACAGCTATGGGTCAAATAACAGGAAAGATTGGGTTCTATAGCCTTGGTTAGAAATCAGTCTACTGCAGAAAGAAATGGCAACCTGCTGTGAGAAAATCCTCTCCCCAGTCAGTCATGTCTCTTTTTGAGACATGATCACCCAAGTGTGTGTGGCACTTAACTGGCTGGTTGAATTCTTAGTGGTGGGATTCTTTCCTCCTAAAAGTAACCTAATCCTTTTAAAGATTAATTAGTAATAATATAGAAATTTCAGATGAAATTTACATCTTCCAAGAATTGCTGAAGATATTTACAATTTGTTTTTGTTTTTTCTTGTATGCTTTTAGCAATGCTATGCAGTAAGCAACAATTCTGATTTTCAAGATGAAAAAATGTCTGTTGATAAGTGCTGACTTTTACTCTTATTTGAAACTTTTGTTGCATTTACTGCATTTAAGGGTCATCTTTTTTTTTTACAGGTTTTAATTCTGATATTTGGTATGAAGGTCCTCATACTGAACTTGGTAGGTTAAAAATGCTCAGTGGGAAGTTGAAGGATTCAAATTTTGGGTTGAATGATTTCATTTTGGGCCTTTTTTTTTTTTTTTTTCTTTTAAATTTTTGGTCAACAAGAACAATTAGCTTGTACCACGTATCTACACATACATGCACACTCACTTAAAAAAAATGTTGGCTGCGTTTATAATCTGCTGTCTTTGAAAAAATACTTTACCTTAGTCTCTAAAAAGATATTTGCTGTGCTTTTTGTAAGTTTTGGACAGATAGCATTTCCTATCTTTATTTTTCTCTTTAAAAAATATATCTTCCTTTTCTTCGGTGATAAATAAGACATCTTTATTCTACAGGAAGATATTTTTCAATAGCATAAAAGAAGGATATAAAATGTTCATTGGTTGAAGTGTTTTTGTTTGTTGGTTCTGTTACATCCTAATGCCCATCTTACACCCTGTTACTTAATAGAACAAGTTAAAAGAATATTGTTTGTTTTCATTGTCTGCTCTTGGAAAATATCTTTCTGCTTTACAAATTACATTTTGTCTGGAAAGTATATGTGAAAAAATTCCTTTTTTCTGGTAATATATTCATGTTTGTTTCATATTTTACCGAAAGGAGTTTCTCTTTCTAAAAGATTGTTTCCTTAATGCCTAAATTACCTCCCTTTTCCTATACTCTCTCTCTCTCTCTCTCTCCAGATGAGAACATTTTCTCTCTGGTTTGCATCAACTCCATTTCTAACACTGTCAAACTTTTTTTTCTTTTTTTAGCAAATGTTCTGTTTTAATAATAATTTATTTCTCATGAGTTTTTCTTTATTTTGACCAAAAACTAATTATGTTTAAATAGTAAATGGATTTGAAAATTTGTTTATTCAGGTATTTTCTTTTTTAATCTAGTAAAATGATATGAGGCCTTTTTTTTTGTTTCTTCTCGTATTTCCAAAAATTAAAAACTTCACAGCTGCATTTGTTTTTCAGAAAGTTGTGAAGAAATATAAAAAAACATTTTCAATAATTTTTCAGAAAAACAAAAATTTCTGGATATAGGTAATGATTAATTTTTCACCTGCTATATGTCTGGCAAATGGGAATAAAGTTTTCTACAGATGAAAATTGGGGGCTGATTATTTTGCATCTTCATATTTCAATTTGAACCCCCCTCCCCACAAAACAAGATAATTAGGTATGGAAATGACTCCAATTGGGCCAGGGTTTCTTCTGTAGAAAACACAATGCAAAGCATTCCCTTATAAATTGGTACTTATGAGAAATTTACAATATTTTAAAGTAGGTAAAGACCTTTGCACTGTATTATATACTAACAGTATAGCCTGGCATTGCTCGGGTGTAATGAAAGCTTTAAAACTAAAATCCATGGTCCTGGAGCTCAGACTCTTTGGACGTTGGCACGAAAGACTAAAAAGCAATTGTTGTTTCCAGTTAAAGCGAAACCGTAGACTGAAAGAAAAATCAATGGATGTAAATCAAAGTTTGATTTCCTGCTATTGATATCAAATAAGTTTTTTTTGTCGTAAACTAAATTTTGAAGGCTAAATAAGTCCTCTGAGTAAATGGTATCATGGCTGAGGCTAAGAACTACAATTATACCTACTTAGAGCCAAACCCAGAGCAAAAACTAAAATAAAAGGGCTGAAAAAATACAGACATACAGGCAGATAAACAGACACACACACACAAACATGTTGCCTTATATATATATTATCGATTTTTCTGCACTATTGTAAGAACTGCAACCTTGAAACTTCTGAATATCGTTTCTTATGTCTTTGTCTATGAGTGTATCAAATTTGATTAAAATCGGATCACGCCTTCTATAACCTGACTTTTTTCGATTATTGATTTTCTGATATTTATCGGGGGTACCTCGACACAAAACCTAGCTAAGAACTCTTGCAGATGCTTGCAACTGTGTAAATTTTCAAGAAAATTTGTTCAGCCGTTTTGGAGTCTATAGGTAATGGACACACACATACATACAAAGTTCCATTTATAAATAAGTTTAGATTTATAATCAAAGTCAACAAATATTGTCAGGTGTAGACTTGACATGTCACTTTTTTATTTACTCTCTCATAAATGTTTCTTGCTTGCAATATTGTTTTCACTTCCATTGTAAGGCTTTAGTCTTTTTAAAATAAGTAAAAATGGTAAAATGCTTAAGTAACATTTTTAAGAGCATGTGACTTTTCTTTCAATTTTTTTTTCTTTGGGATGGCTTGTGTTTTCTTTTAAGCATCTTGTATGACTTCCACAAAGGATTTTTATACAAAAAGAGAGTGCTAAGCCTTAAAGGTAGGCAGTTATCATTAACCACAATTCAATATTTTAAAAAAATCAATAATTAAAAGAAAAAAGTAGATGTGAAAAATATTACTATAATATGGGTTTACATTTTCAATCAGTTTGTGTTTGCCATTTTAAAATGCTTTCCAATTGCAAAGAATTTTCTTTCAGTTGTTATTGTTTTTCATTAAAAATTCATTTATGATAAAAATAAAATCCAAAAGAACTACTTGAACAAAATTGTGAGAAACTTCAGCTGAAATTACTTGAGTATTAATGTTCATTAATTATTTTTACTGTTAATATTTTTTTTTCATTTGTGCTTTTTTGTTATTCAAATACAAGATGTTAACCATGGACTGTGTGTCCTTCTGATATTTGAAGATATTTGTTTAAATAAATCACTGACTGATGTGATAAAATGTTTTTTTTTTTTAATTTTATTTGTACATTCTCCATAACATTGACTGCTCTTGTTTAAAACTTACAACTTGACAAAAAATAATTAAAAATATATATATAATTGTCAAGTTGTAAGTTTTAAACAATTTTGACTCCAGTTAAATGTCTGTCCTCAATACATCATATTTGTAATTTTTGGATTGTACTTCTCAGTTTCTTAAATATTAGGAAATTGTTAATTTACATAAGAATTCTAAAAGTCTTAATGACAAAATCATTAATGATTTGATACACTAGACTGCAATGTCATCTTTGTGTTTTGTGATTGTTCAAGAGGATAAACCACTGAATTCTATATTTGTATGTGTGTGATGGGAACAAACATTTGAGTTTTAAAAAATAAGTTGCAGAGATGTAAATATTGATTTAGCTAAATAAACAGAACTTTCCAGAATCAAAATATTTGCTATATATATATATATATATATATATATATATATATATATATATATTTTAATTTTTTTTTTTTTTTTGTAATTGCATATAAATAATTTATTTCTCCTAGAATCTGCAAAGATGGAAGGAGATGTCTATCAAGGAAGTCAATCTGATCCAAATGAAGACATTCGGCAAAGAATAAGCCAAAATGTCACTGAAATGGTAAGTTGTTTATTTTCCTGACTGGCGTCAGCATTTCACAGCATATTAGCATATTAGTCTGTACGTATTTATTATTCATTGCCTATTACCATGTTAAATGACATATAGAACACAGGTTGTTATGTTTTTGTTTTTTTTTCACAACTTTGCATTGTATTGAAATAAAATGGTTCATTTGATCTGAGAGCCAAGTTCATAGTGACTTTGAAATGTTTACAATCTTCCTCAGTGAACTTTAGAAAGTTGACTGCATTTCTCACAAACAATAGAAACAAAAAAAAGGTTACCAACAAAATTTTATTCTCCTTCAAATGTTCCATACTGAAGAATACACGAGTTCAGTAATGGTGCTTTAGAGTAATAAAACCAATCAACTTCCAGATGTGTTTTTCTTTTCAGGTATGGGAGGCAGGGAAGCAGCAGGCCACCAAAGCTTGGAATCTCTATGGGAATATTGATATCTTGCGACCTTATTTTGATGTTCAACCCCATGAAGTAAAAAGCAGGTAGGCAAAGAACAATCAGGAGACATTTCGCTCCTAATTCATTTATGATTATATTTTTCAGTAGATAATTGTTGAGGAGTTTTGTTCAAAATCTTTTGAAAGTACAAAGTTACGGTTTGTCTTGCAATGTTATAAGATCTTATGAAATTCATTTAAAATATCGCCAGCTCTTAGCTCTTTAAAGGGAGATAAATTGCATAGTATGTTTTGTAAAATTCAATTATTGTTTAATCATCATGTGAAAGTGCTCATGTGACGAAAAGTAAAAAAAATCTTAATTTGTATTTTTAATTCTAACCAAATTTTGAATTTGTATTTGACGTCAATTTTAATTCTTTGTTTCTTTTGTAATCATCTTGATGAGATTAATTCCAATTTGCAGACTCCTTCAGTCTCTTATGCCACAGAAACCGACAGGACAAAGACAGGTAAATAATTTGTTTTAATCTATCAGAAAATGATAAAAGTATTTATTTCCAAGAACCTTTCATTTTTTTCTTTTTATTGTTTTGGTCAAGTCAGTTTTGTTAAAATTTAAAAAATTGTTGTACCCAGAAGAAAACTGTTTGTCTTTATTTGTGTGTGTGTGCGTATATATATATATATATATATATATATATATATCTAGTGTAGGCTTAGGGATCAACTCCCCCTTTCGGGGCTTGGTCACCGGACCAATGGAATCTCTCTCTATCTTATGACGTCATCTCCCCATACCCCTTTTCTGGGCTGGACTTAACCGAATTTTCTTCCTCAAAATTTTCTTGTTCTCATGGAACAATTTCGGGGATTTTTTTTTTTCTTAAAACAATAGGCATTAACCTTTTTGAACTGTCTTAGCCCAAAACAAGTTGACAAGGGTCCATTGACATCTTACCCAAATAATAATTTCTACACAACTGTTTTTAATATCCATTCTCTGAGTCACCTATATTTTCAAGTGACAAGAATGCCTTATCAGTTTTACCCTGATGTCAGTGAAAATACCTTTTCTCTAAATTACTTGACTCAGAATCAAAACATTCGTTATCTTTCAGCCAGACATTCAAACCCCAAAAATGAAATTTCCCTTTCCTTTACCAAGAAACAATAACAAATAAATTTATCTTTCCTTTATGTTTAGATGGGTGGATGAAACCGATATCTATTGTTTCTGGCTTGAAACTAATTTAGTCTTTTATTTCTTTTTCTTCTTTCCCTGGCCTTCCTTTTCTATTCTTTTGCCAGGGTGGGGGGGGGGGGGCAAAAAATAATTCAATCTATCTTTTAGGTTCAACTATGACACCTGTCTGTATGGGTGGGCGGAAATTGAAAACAATCCATTTCTCTTTTCTTTCTCTTCTTTCCGGGGTTTACAATAATAGAGAAATACCAGATGTTATTTTTTGTCTCTGCTTTCTTTTTAAAGATAAAGATTTTTCAGTTACAGTTAATAATTAGTTAATAAAATTAATCACCTCGTTTTCCTTTGCTCATATTCGTAGAATAAAGAAAATTTCTCTTAGTATGTTCTCTTATGATCTATAATAGCAATTAGAAGATTTTGGTTATTAATTAATAAAATTAATTATAGCTGTTCCAAAATATTGTTATAGGACACCTGATGATGACCAGAGGTTACTTGACTGAAATGTTATGTTTATAATAGCATCTATATCAACCAAAATGAGAACAATAGTTCGAAATAATACAAGTAGATATTAATCTGTTATTACAAATATTTTCTTAGTGTTAGTTTTTACATTTAGTGATAGGTAATGGTGCTGAAAAGTTCTCTGCTTAACCCACTCCACAAAATCCAATCAAACATCAGAATTTTTTTTCTCCCCTCCTAAGGGCTTTTTCACATCAATGCATGCTGGATGAGAAAAGCTTTTTGCTTTGCAACTATTTTCTGACAAGATCAAATAAGTTATAGACATCTATAAATATAATAACATCAAACTGTGAAGGGTTTCAGTTAATTTTTAATCCATGTAAAAGTTTTAAAGAGTTACTTCTGAAACAATGTCTGATATTTAAAAAGGTTATGTATGAAGCTATAATGTAACACTTTGTCCCTCATGTTGATTTGGTCTTCACGTTCCTTCAGACCACTGTGATTACCATCTAACTGACTCCTCACTCATTAACGTAATGCATCAGTAGTGTTTCAGTGGTTTTTCTTTTTTTTTAATCATCTCACCCCAAGCAAGGCATTCCACTGCCACTATTGCGCATGGGGCTACATAGGGGAAGGTAAAGAGAAGGAGTGGATAGACATAGGGAATGTCAGGAGGAAGGTGACAGATGAGTAAAGATAGCGAGGATGAGGGTTGGGCAGATGGGAAGAGTGTTTGATAGAATGGGAGCAGGTTAGTGTGTTAGGAGGTGTCTATTGACCTTACATTTAAACTCCTGGAGATTGTAGCCGTCGGGGAAGCAATCATTTGGAAGAGAATTCCACAGTCGGGAAGAGTGAGGAAAGAATCTGTTGGAGTAGAAGTTACGGCTGCATTTTATCGGTTTCACTGTAAAAGGGTGGGATCTAGTTGCTAATCTAGTATCTCGTTCAAATTCGTATTTACGGGGCACTAGTGATCTAAGTTCATCAGAGCAGAAGCCGTGGGAGTATTTATAGAAGAGACACAGGGAAGCCATGTCACGCCGGTGGGAGAGAGACTGCAGGCGGTCTGCCAAGTCGGTATCTATCACATTACAGACCCTCCTCTGAACCTTATCGAGAAGCCCGAGGAGAACAGCAGGGGCACCCGACCAGATATGGCAGCAGTATTCAATGCACAGGCGGATGGTAGATTTATAAATGTGCAGGATAGATTTAGACGGAAAAAACTTCCGGGCCCTACACAGAGAACCGACTTTCATAGCAGCGGATTTAGCAATGGATTCGATATAGTCATTCCATTTGAGGTCCGCTGAAAGTGTGAGACCAAGGAGGCGTAGTGTTTTACTCTCTGGGAGGCAAGCCTGGTCCATGCTAATGGGAGGTAGGTGAGATTGTCGATGATGGTTAATTGAGAGTAGCTTCGTTTTAGAAGCATTAAAATTTACTAGCCATTTCTTACCCCACTCCAATATGGATTGGAGGTCTTTTTCAATCTCGGCTGCGAGGTTAGCTTTGACGCCTACACCAGATTTTTGTAGGAGGCAAGAGTAAACTGTGGTGTCATCAGCGTACAAACCTATTTGGGCTCTTATGGAATCAGGGAGATCATTAATGTATATCAGGAAGAGTATAGGACCTAAGATGGAGCCTTGGGGGACACCTGCGTTTGTATGGTAGTTCTGAGAGGCATGTCCGTTTAATACCACCTTCATTGTGCGGTTAGAGAGGAATGACTGGATTAGTTGAAACAAATGTCCAGTTATACCATAGCTCCGCAGTTTACATAGAAGGCCAGCATGCCAAACTCTGTCGAACGCCTTAGATATATCCAATGCAACGGTTCGGGCTTTGCTATTCCTGTCGAGTGCCTGGTATATGTACTCGGTGATGGTCGTTAGCATATCAGCAGTAGACCTGGTGAAGTGGAAACCATATTGCTTGTCCGAGAGGAGCCTGTGTGCTGTGAGATGCTGAACCACCTCGGTGTTGATAATGGTTTCGAACACTTTACCAAAGATCGGAAGAAGGCTGATAGGGTGGTAATTTGCAGGGTCAGAGGGTTCTCCAGTGTTTTTAAATATAGGAACTACAGAGGAAGATTTCCAACAGGCAGGAAAGCAGGAAGCAGATAGGCAGAGGTTGTAGAGCTTAGAAAGGACAGAGGAGAGTTCAGGGGCACATTTCTTTAAGACTATGGTTGGGATTCCGTCACCACCGCTCGCTTTGTGAGGGTCAAGTTTTAAGATTATCTTAGAGACAAGAGAAGGTGTAATGTGGACATCATTCAATTGTGCCTCGGTTCTAGGTGAGAAGTCGGGTGTCAAAACTCCAGATGAGTTCAGACTCGAATTGTTCGAGAATCTGCGGGCAAAGCATTCAGCCTTATCTGCTGGGGAGGTGAGGACCTCCAATTTGTTGATTAGCGGGGGTATTGTGGACTTGCTCTTGTTAAGTACTCTTTTACAGAGTCGCCAGTAGTCTTTAGAGCCGAATTTAGAGCATGCTATGCGTTGCTTCATTCTGGAAGCTAACAACATCTTAGCTTCGTTAAGTATTTTTTTACACTTATTACAAGCTGAAGTGAAAAGGCGCCTGTTTTGGTCCGACGCCTAGTTACAATAGAGTCGGAAGAAATGATTCCGGTGGGCAACGGCAGCCGAGCAAGTGGGTGAGAACCATGGAGACGAATGAGATTTAAGCTGGAATTTCCTAGCAGGGATGAAGGCATCGATGCCAGCCTTAACCCAGGAGGAGACCTTGGATGCACATTCTTCGATGGGAAGACTAAAGACGTTGTTCCAAGGGATGTCACAGAGGAAGTCTCGGAATGAATCCCAGTCTGCTCTTTGATAGCAGTAGGATATTCTACTTGTCTGGGTTTCATGGGTCGGGCAGGAGTGGAGTGAAATATTGACGGACACTACAGTGTGGTCAGAGTTTCCGAGTGGGCAGAGTTGTCTGGTAGTGCAAGAGTCTGGGATGGAAGTGAAGCAGAGGTCTAGAAGTGAGTCCCTTCCGTTAGGGTTGTCGGAGAAACGCATGGGGAAGTCCACTACTTGCGTAAGGGATTGGGTGATATCATGTGGTATCATGTTGACGAGCTCGGTTCCACTCAATCTGGCTGGCATTTGTCTGCTATTTAATTTATTTTTTAACTGCTCAAAATTGATATTCTCTACAGGGTTTAATAACTCTGGCATTTTCTTTAATGCTATATCATCTCTCAATGTTTTCATATTATCCATTAACGGTTCATATTTCCTTATTTCTCTTAAACTTCTTTAAACTCTATTTTCTTCATAAAGCTTATCAAATTTTTTAAGTTAAAGTTTAGGTAGCAGAAATGTGGTTTTACAGTAGGATGCTGAGGATACCATGGACAGAGCATGTGTGCAACGATTGAAGTGTTGGAAAGGATGCAAACGAAAAGAAGACTGATAATAAATATCAGGAAGAGACAAATGAGGTTCCTGGGACCGTAACGAGGAAAGAAGGCCTGGAGAACTTGATACTCACAGGTCGAATAAATGGAAGAAGAGACAGGGGAGAGCAGCGCGAGATATACTTGTTAGGTCTGAGCAAATGGTTGACGGAGCAGGGTTTGGGAGAGATACCAAGAAAAAAATTACTGAGAGTGACAAGAAACAGAGCCAAGTGGAAGTCCATGATTGCCTATGTCCTGAAGGGACACGGCACATGAAGAAGAAGAAACTACATTTGTGATAACACCTGAGAGTTTAGTCTCCACAAGCATCACACATAATCAGGGTCCCTTATATGACAGCACCCATAACTGTGCTGAAACTGCATCCTTCCTGGGTATCACCTGCCTATCTATCATCCTCTGGCACTGCAAGAGTTATTTGGTGTTTGTGTGTGGGTGGTCGGAACTTTCTCAACCATCTACCTCAGCTAGTCTCGAATCATGATCTCTTCTCACTAAAATTTACCTGTCACTAGAATCTCTATTCATTTCTTTCTCGAATCTTTGCACCCCAGCATTTACTCTCAACACATTTTTGGCATTACAGTCTCAATCCCTCATCTTCTTTCTTATTCCTTTTCCACTTGAATACAATGAAAGTAATTCACTGATCACCCTCCCCACACATCTATATTCTCAGCTGTACTAATGTTTGTTTTCATTAGCATCATTTTAACCATCACTGTGATCTTTGACTATTTTCCTCCCTTTAATATGCACTGTAAATTGTTTTTCTGACTCCTTAATTCAGAGTTAATTCACCAGAGCCAGACAATCCACTTCGCTTGTAATAAGCCACCATTACCAAGATATGCCTCTTATTAAATCCACCATATCTGTTCCTGTAATCTTCCTTGTTTACTAATTCTTTTACAAGAGACACTACAAGTCAGTAATACCTTATACTTCTAGAAATTCCTTATTACCAATTTTTCACATCAATCAAAACCAATATTTCCACATCTCACTGTAATTTGCTATCATATCCTTTCTTGTGTCAAAAACACTGTGGCAACATTGCAGGTTTGACATATACAAGCTTGACATATTACGAGCACCCACCAAATTGATGGCTTAATTCCCTGTTGATTTTCAGCCTTTTCTCAGCAATGGCTGGTATACAACTATTATTAATCCTATTATTAAACCAAGCCTGATTTTACCATAGTGACATTAATATCCATCTAACAATCAACCGACAGAAAAAACATCCTCTCATAAATTTCTACAAAATCCCAATGGACTAAATGTTAAGGTTTTTGATTTGTTTATTTTTACTTTAAATATGAATAAGTATAAAATGATTCCTGTATCTTCGTCATACCTTAACCTTATAGTTACCAATCTTTTTGTAAGTAAAAAGAAATTTTAAAATTCACTTTGAATACTGGTGTTTGATGAATAGTACTAAGCCTTTCCATTTGAGATTAGCAAATATAGTTTTTACTTAACTACATCACCTAATCAGTACAAAACAATACAGAATTCTAAAAGATTTAAAACTTTATAAATCATTCCAATTAAAATTTTTAAAAAAATGAGAATGATTCCTATAAAAACATTATTTATTGAAAAATCTTTTTTTCTTAAGACAATAGTGTCCATAATCTTATTCACAAAACCACTCAAAGCCTTTCTAATCAAATAATGTCCCCACTCCATTTCATTTTTTTCATTTCTTATGTTATGATTCCAGTTAGATTTTCAGTAAACTTAACATTCAAAAAATCTTTTAACAATGACATAAAAACCTTGATGATAAAACCTTTCCTTTACAAAGCCTGCAGCATTTTTCTAATCATGTATTGTATGGTCACCACCTAGTGAATCTCTGGAGGCACCCACTTTAAATTTATTATAGACTTCAAAACACAGATTGCAAGGAAAATTTGCTTTTTTTATTTCCCCCCCATATACAATGTTTACAAGTTAAATGTATGTGAAACATGATTATCCAATAAAAATCAAACAAAAAAGTAAAAATATCAGAATTTCTTTCTTATTTCTTTTCTTCACTTCTTGTTTTTTGACAAAGCTTTAATAAAAGTGAAACATGTTTGATCAATAAATGTTACGTATTTGTTTTTTATCTCTCGGATTCTGATCCATATTTGATCCAAACTCATAATCCCTAATGCAAACTAAAAAGTAAGAGTGGAAAGTAGACATTCTGTTATTTTCATTTCTGGGATTTAAACCTAGACAATCTTTTAAAAAAAAAAAAACTAAAACATTAGCTTGGTTTCAGATATGGTTGGTTCATGTGAAGAACTGTAAAATTCATTTTTCAGTATTTTGAGAGATGATTTGGGCAACATTTTCTCTCCTCTGCTGATTTCTATTATAAGGCTTTGCAAACAAGTTCTTGACTTTCATTTTTTTTTTTTTTTTTATCCAGCCACGTTGAGTTACTTCCCCTTATTTTCTACCTGTATCTTTGCTTCTTGAATCCACCTTGTATTATAAAAATTTTAGCTTCATTGAAAACCCCTTTTTCCTCAGCTCAAATCTCCTTCCTATTCAAATTAACTGTTGTTTCTTTTCTTTCATGCCAAATCTCTGTATATTGCAATACGACACTATATTTTTATATTCTGTTCTTTTGCAGAATGTCCCAAGAGAATTGTATGGTCCAATGATGGTCATTTTCACACTGATTGCCCTTCTTTTGTTTCAAATGAAGTCTTCTGGCCACAAAGTAGTAAGTTCCTCTTTATTTAAACTGTTGCTTCTTCACTAGTCACAAGAAAATGACATTGTCAAGCAAAATGCTTACATGCCAAATAATGTCAAAAGCACTGGCTTCTCTGACATTAAGTAAACATTTATTAGTTAGGTTACGAACAGTCAGGGAGAATTAATCTTCAACATGAGTAATTTATGGGAGGCATTCTCTATTTTGACATCTAACTATATGTTAAATTTACTGTACTAATGTTGTCTCCTTAACCCTGTCAACCCCCTGGTGACTGTGTCCATGACAATGGCGAATTGTTGCAAGATATTTATGAAGCCAATTGGTAAAAAAATTGGTGAAAAGCTTACTACTAATTATAATTGGAAAAAGTATTTAAAATGCCATTGTTTTCAATGGCTTGGGTAAATTAGTTTTAAGATAAATCTGGTGTAACAATGAACAGCATTTGATTCAGTTTCATGTTGATTAGCAGATAACTAATTTAATGCACAGGTTTACCGTTAGATTTGCAGTTTTCATTATCAAAACTTAACCTCCTCCACATGTGATGATTCTACCCGCTCACCCTCCTCTTAAACACTTTTGCTCACATATTTCTCTACAGTTCAATTATTTTAGGAGTATAATGTTTTTTTATTTCTTTTATTTTTCCCCACTTAACAGCAAGAAGGCACATTGATGGGGACCTCTTTTGTGGTGTGCTTCACCTACTGGTTTGGTTCATCAGGAGCTATCTTTCTACTATCCTATCTCTGTAACATCAGCCTTTCTATGATACAAATTCTTTCCTTGTTGGTATGTAACTTTTTTCTCTTCTTGCAAGAAATCATTTTCTTTAACAAAGCTGGTCAAAAAAAAAAAACTGATCAAATCAGCTGGTCTTGGTATGATAACATTTTTTCTAACAGTCTAAGAAATGTAAAATGAGTCAGTTGATATTTCGGTCTCTGAAGTGAATTTTAAAAAACTAAACAGGACTTCTTCTGCTTAATTTAAAATCTTTTCTGTTTTGCTAATTGATTTAATGAATATGCATACACCTTGGCTTCCCCTCACAGTAATATGATTGGCTACTGTCAGCCATAAATACAGACTAAGGCGGGAATGCCTAGGACTATGTCTATTGGAACACTTAAGCATACTGCCTACGACTGCGACAAGTACCAGTCCATTATGACTAATTGCTAGATTGTCCTGCCTGGTTACATTTGCCTAAACCACTTAGCTACTTCGAATCGAATATAGATATCCTTTTCCGGGACATATCACTCATCAGTCACCATAGTTTTGTTGTGATCAACTTGATTGAATTTACTAAAAAACAACAGAAATTACTAAATCACTTCATTGCTGATTGTAAATATACACTGTGCTCAAATTGTGAAGAGACATTAATATTTTGTCGGCTCCATAGGAAAAAGCGTATTTGTTTGTAACTTTAGCCTGGAAAACCAATAAATGAAACTAGATTCTCATCCAGTCAATTTATACCAGTCAAAAGATGGGTTTGTCTGGACAGCATTTCTACTGAAACTTGAGGTACTTGTTTCTGTCTATTTAGTTCCTTCTTAGTCAACTTTGTTGTTACTAATCAATGTATCTAGCTAACTTTCCACTCAAGAGATTTTTACAAATGATTGGTTTGACATTTTCACTTTTGTAAAAATGGCAAAATAAGGATTTATGTTTGTGAATTGGCAAAATAAGTTTCTGAAAATTTGCAGATTGATTTCTTTCCATCAAGAAAAGATGATGATGATGATTTGTTGCAATTTTTTTGTATTTCTTTTCCAGGGTTATGGTTTATTTGGTCATTGTTTGGTAGTGTTTTTGAGTACGGTCATTCATTCTGCACATAACCATATTGTCTTCTACATTCTATGGGCAATATTTGGTGGTCTCTCTACTTTAAGAATGGTAAGTGTGTATGTGTGCTATATATATATATATATATATATATATATAGAGAGAGAGAGAGAGAATTTTATGCAGGTTTTGTTAAAAATGACAGAGAAGGTGCTATATTTAAGTTTTTTAGAGAACATAAATTATATAAAAATTGTTTGAATAAATAAAACATTTGGGCAATTTTTATATAATTTATAGATAAAGATAAAAAAATGATAAGATCATATGAAAAATTATATAATTTAATTTTAATGGTTCAAAGAATGTCTAACAGAAGGGTTGGCCTTTACACGTATTCAGCTCATCAAATCTGGCCCTCTTTGGAAAAGGTTTGAACATCCATGACTTACTATACATACTATAGCTTTTACCAAGTGTTTTTTGATACACAATCCTCAGAACTGGATTGTATATCAATCAAATAAATTCACTTGATCTGATGAGTCTGCCCTTTCATCTGAATAAGCAGAATAATACTTAAAAGAAGTGTCCAGACCATAAACAGCAATACATATTAAAATTCAACACACCCAAACTACCAAATGAAATAAAAATAAGGTTATATCATCACAAAAGTGAAAACTTACATTCCCAGCCCTTTATGATGTCATAACTGCCAAAGGTTTGGCCATCATAAAAACAGATGGACTAGAATTCTGGTATGTTTGAAATGCAGCAGTACAGATCATCAAGAAACCGAATGCATAAATTGTATGAGTTTGAGTTTTGTTTAATGTCATATTAACCTCTGTCGGATATTTAATGCCAAAAAAGGTAGGTTTTTAAGTTTTTTTTTTCTAATGTTCGGTTATAGTGAGAAGGTCATGTAGTCAGATTTTAATGAAAATGTTTTGTTTTTCTTTTTATTTTAGAAAACTGAAAATGTCTTCTAGTTTTGTATTCAAAAATATTTCGCTGAGAATAATTTTTTTTTTCCAAAAATGTATTGTTGGTAATATTTTTCTTTCGCAAATGTATATTTTTCTATAAAAGTCTATTTTTATACTTTCATAGTGTTTAAGGGGGGGGGGGTTAACTATTTGCCCATAATTGGGATCCTAACAGGTGCTACCACTTCGGCTCAGGATGGACCTGGGGACAACATCAATTAAGAGGTGGTGCCATGCTCCTCACAACCTCCCAATCAGAGGCCTTGCTGTCAGATTCAGTTTGCCATCATGCCCAGGACCGCATAAATTGTAATGAGAAGCACCCTGAATATCCACATCTATATAAAGCTTGGCAAAAAAAAATAAATAAATAATTGAAATTAAATATATGAGAAATTTGCATCAATGCAATATCAAAGCAACTAACAAAGAGGATATTGCAGATTTATTAGCACTAAACTTCTCTCAAAATTCTTCCTCAAATAATACTCGTAAACTATTTCAGAATATCAAAATAAATGAAGAAAAGAAATAATTAAAAATTTCTGTTCTAAAAATAAAGAAAATTGCAACCATGTTTTTACTTTACTAGAATTCTTAAGTTCTATAAAAAAAAAATCACAACTCAGCAGTTGGCGGAGACGAAATTCAATGTGAATTTCTAAAAAAGCCTACCAAATATTTTTTTGTATTACCTACTCAAAACTTTCATCAATATATTGGTCATTGGTAATATTCATAGTTTCTGGAAACAAGCTACTGCAATTCCAAAACCTGAATAGGACTTAGAAAATCCCTCAAACTATTGTCTAATTGCACTTAGAGTTGCTTATGCAAAACATTTGAAAGAATTGTTAATAATTGGCTTATCTGGTTTCTTGAAGTTAATAATAAAATTACAAATTTCCAATCCGACTTCAGAAAGAACAAAAGCATGATAAACTGTTTCGCTTGGAGTCTTTTATCAGAAATTCTTTCATTAAAACCGCTTGAGCACGAATGATCTCACAGTCTAAACAAAACTGCATCAAGTCTTAGACTGAAATCATTTGTGGTCGAGCCATCTAAGATCAATTGTCGGTTTCCTTGTTAGGAGTGGCAGGTTCGAATCCTGCCGAATGACATATTTTCCTAACAAAATTTCTCAAAAATATTTAGGCTGGCATATATATATATATATATAGGAAAAACTACAAAAAAGTTGTAAGTTTAAAAATGTATTTTTTTGACAGTATTTATTTATTTCTATTATTATATTTGATATTTCAGACCGTCCTCGGCCTTTCATCAGAAACAAATATATATATATATATATATATATATATATTTAATTAAGAACAGAGTATCTATTCAAATATGAGTGTCTATTAAAAATAATGTTCAAACAAATAAATTTAAATATGTTGGTTGTTAATCCATTTCATAAATCTCCAGAACTTTCCATATAAATTTGAAATTTCATACCTGAAACTAAGGTAATAGTTTTAATAAATTGCTATTCAGTTTTACTTTTTATTTGCAGGCTTTTGTAATCCTTTCCCGGGCATCAGGACAATCTCAACGGATGATTGTTTGTGGCACAATCACCTTTCTTCATCTTTGTTTTCTCTTGTATCTTCATTTTGCCTATCATCAAACAGTTGAAGGTAAGAAAGAGAGAATGACCCTGTTAATCACAGCAAAAACAAAACCCTGCTGTCCGATATTAGTCCCTGTTGCTTGACGCAATGGATTAAAAGCATTTTGCAAATTTTCTTGAGTGGGCAACAGTAATTCTCATAGAAACAAGACTTACAGCACATCTCTCCCAGGCAAAAAGAACAGCTTGGATAAATAGTTGGCAGAATAGAAAGGATGCTGAAAAGACAAACATTACTCAAACCTACAAGAGATAGGAATTTGTGGAGAGCTATGATTGCTCAAAATCTGGAGGGACATAGAAGTCAACTTGGTAGTGAATTAGAATCCAATTGAGGTGTTTGGAATTTATTATCAATTACCAGCAACCAAATAGTGTCACATTTCTCCCTTACCCTTCCTGTCATTTACCCATAAATGACACCACATGCTCCTAATTCTACCAATACACTATTTACTTTGCATATTAATGCTGTACTAATTAAATCTCTTCTTGCATATTTATTGCCTAAAAACTATAAACGATAAGCAATTTGCATTTGTCACTTTGGTAAGAAACTAGAAAATGTATGTACGTCTTTTCAAGTGACTCTGCTGCAATGGATTCTTTTTCTGTGTGTTGTCCGTTCAGGACGCTGGCAAAGATGGCTCTTTGTCTGTGAGGAGATTATCCAGCATTCACTGCCATTATAGGAAGACTGATATATGACACTTCAGTACTCTTTTCTTTGTTTCTTACAATGTTTTTTTTTTTGTTTCTTAATACTTTGCTCAGTTTTTGGAAGGCATTTTTTACTAATGAAAAATTGGATTGAAAGAATTCATCATTATGATGAAATAAGATTTGGATTCAATCACTGATAAACAGTTGTGAATTTATTTTACTTATTGCTTTACAAAAAAGTCTGAATATTTCTTTTTACTTTTAATAATAATAAACATGATTGACACAACTCTTCCAATATTTTTCAGCAGTTAAGAGAAGAATATGATTTAAGAAAAAAAAGTGAGACAATATTTCAACAGAGTGTTTGTCTTCAAGTTATATGTGAAAAAAATTTTCAAGTATAAAAATCTAGAAAAAATTATAAGTCTTCGTATAAAGGTTGCTTGTCTTGTAATGAAAAAATTGATGTCCTGGTAATAAATGTGTCAAAAAGGAGTGTGAAGGCATGAAACTTAAATATGCCTGATTTTGTTCAACTTGTAATTTTCTGATGATTGCACATTCTGAAAACATATTCAGAAGCTTTTGAATCTTAAAACACATGAGGATAGTTAGATATGTAAATTACTAACTTCTTGCTCTGGGGGAATGAAGATTTTTATATGAATTCATTTGATTAATTCCTTTTAATAATTAATCAACTAATGCAAAATTTCAAGATGAACATCATCATCCTATTAAGCACATTTCGGTTTCATACTTTTACTCTGGCTGCATTTTCTTTTTGACAAGTTCATTATCAGGAAAGCCATTTTTTTTTTCATTACAAGACAGGCAACGTTTGTAAAAAAGACAATTTTTTCTAGATTTGTATATTTTTATACTTGGAAAAGTTTTTTACATGTAACTTGAAGAAGACAGACATTCTTTTGAAATATTGTTTCACATTATCACTGTTTTTCTGTTCTTTCTTTTCTTAAATTGCACTTTTCTCTTAACTGCTATAATAATAATAATAAATAACATCAAATTAAAGTTTGTCTTTTTAAATCAGATTGGATTATCAGTTGATACTGAGTGATAAGTGGTTTTACAGCATCCTTGGTGTATTCAATAGAAGTACAAAATGACAAATAATTGTTGATTGGTTGAAACCAACAATGTTTTTTATTTAATCATGCATTGAATTTTAAATACCTTAACATGAATAAGAAATTTTCTTTCATATGGATCTCTTCCCCACCCACAACCTTTTGGCTAAATTTCATGCATTTCTTAAATTTGGTCACATCTAAATTTCCAACATGACAATTGTTTGATTTGTAAAAGATGCCATTGGGATAGCAAACCTTTAAGTTTTCTCAGAGAATGCTAACATTTATAAATTTCAAAAGTTCATGCAAAGTTTTGATTCTAAAGTCAGTATTCATCTTTCTTGATATTTTTTCTATATTCCAGAACTTTCAGAAGTGTTTAACAAAGATCTACAGAAGCCAGTTGTAGATTCAGTTCAGCCAAAATTTGTTCGAGAATTAGAAAATAAAATTGCCATGGCAACTCCTGGTAAGTTTTTTTTTTTTCATTATCTTGAGTCATCCTGCCATTGTCCTATTAGCCCCTTTCATCCTGAAAACAATGTCTGTAAATGGAATCACTAAAGATAAGTTTGCATCAATTAATATTTTATATTGTCAAAATAACCTTTGACAACTTTTTAATAGTTATATATTTTTGAAATCAAGGACATTGAAATTATATAGTAAATTCTAGACTAGAATACTGTGAAAAATTCTTTGACATTCATTCGTCTCATTAGTGATCAAGAAAAAATTCAGTCAGTTGAGTTACATACGTGATACACACTTGTGTGATCAAGTCTCTTTTTGATTCATGACTGACTAGGCAGAAGATTTTCCTGCAGTAGGTTGCAATTTCTGAGGTATACTGGTTGCCAATCAAGGTTTATGGACCCAATTTGTCCTGCTATTCAAACCCTAACTGGAGGGAGAAGAGATGGATTAATACCCTCAGGAATGTTCTAAAAAAAAAACAAAAAAAATCTTTGTTTTAAATTTTAACAAAAGATGTAATAAGTGTTCAATAATGCATATCTGCTTGTATTGTATCAGTGTGAATGCTACTAACTACATTACAAGGGCTTACAGCCTATCACGTTGAGTACACTGGTTCTTGCGCAATCACCGAAGTTAAGCAATGTTGAGCCTGGTCAGTACTTAGATGGGTGACTGCTTGGGAATACCAGGTGCTGTAAGCGTATAGTGACGGATGTGCGTTGTGGTGCAGTGGATATTGGCTCGGAAAGAGAAATCGGTGAGCCGAGTTCAAATTTCAGTTAAATACCCTGCATTCACTTAAGCACTGGTACCCTTGGGAAAGGTATTAATCCGTCACTTCCCTCCAGTTATGAGTTAAATAACAAGGGTAGGACTTGGGGACCCTGCTCTTAAAAAAAACCAAATCCCAATGAATCTTGATACTCCAAAAAAAAAATGTAAAAATAAAATAACCTTACCCAAAAATCATTGGTTATGACCTTAAATGATCCTATAAGGATTGATAGGTCGTTAAGCCTCGAAAGAAGCAAACAAACCTACATTACAATCTTGAATGACCACATACGCCCACGCACATAATGCTCTTAAAAGTACATTTTTTTTTTTTTTTAAGTTATATTTGATTATGTAATGAGAAATTAGAAGAGCCAAGTTTGAATTCCATTTGAATTTGTTGCATTCACTTGCGTGCAAATGTTCTTGGAAAAGGTGTGAATCCATCTCTTCTCCCTCCAGCCATGGGTTGAATAACAGAATTGATTGGGTTCTATAGCCTTGGTTGGCAACCAGTCTACCACTAAAAGAAATGCAACTTACTGCAGGAAAATTTTCTGCCTAGTCAATTATCACTTAGCTGACTGACTCACCATTTGATTATAAGGTCATACAAAAACATTGGGTAACTATGGTTATCTGAAATATACCAGGGCAGTAAAAACTTTTGCCTTGCATAGTTTTAGGTCCTTTTTAAGCAAGGTGTAGTACGTCTACTTTTCAGGAATTTACAGTAATTTGAAAGATAAAATTAAGAAGGTATGCAAATTAACTGGCTGACTATGACCTTTATATAAAACTCATTGTGTCATGAAAGGTTATATCATTAAACAAAACTTATTGTAGTATGATTGAAATGTCTGAATTTATTTCTATTACACAATTATTTTTTTTAATTTTAATTTTTTTTTTTTTTTCAGCCCTGAATGAACAAAGTGTCAACTTTGGACCAAATGCTAACCTGGCTATTGACAAAATTGACAAAGTTTTGCAGCCTGTACACAACACCCTTCCTGTAGTAGCCCAAAAGCTTGTTGTGGCTGCCACTAACCACACAGCTACCATGAAGGCAGGGGCACAGTTGCTCTTGAAAGCAGTCCTCCCTAACGATACTAAGAATGTTCTGCTACAGTAGCAGTTGGATGAAGATGGTACACTTTGCAACTTTCTTTCTATCCTGTGTCTAATGCAGCGTGTGTGAGGAATAAAGCTATTGCTAGCTAATGTGCAGTTGTGGTTATTGAAGTAGAACAAGTTGAATGAACCAAAGATCTGAACGTTAATAATTTCCGTTAATAATTCAGGGGGAATAGAATTTTGCCTTTCCACATTTTATGTGTGTGTATTTTTTATTTTGATTTATCTTGACTTATTTGTCTCAGTATTGGACTGGGTCAATCTTGGCATAAAGTCACATTTTTTGAGTGCTCCCTGAGAATTGAAAATATTCTCAATGTCTTATGAAACAAATATACTGTTATTGTTGCCTTTTTTTTGTCAACACATTTTGTCAGAAAAACAAAATGATAAAGTTTGAACTTACATTCCACACCTCATGAACATTGTTTTATTCTCTTCAGCTACAAAAAGCTTGGAGGGAGAGGAAGAGGCATTGACGGTGGGGGGGTTGTTGTTATTATTATTATCATAATTGAACAAAATAGAATAAAACTAATAATAAAATAATAATGATACTTGTGAATTCAAACTGTTTATAACTGTAAAGACTTGAGAAAATTATCTTCAAATTGAAATACATTCTTAAATTTTTATAGGATTTTTTTGTTTTTAAATATTGTTTAAAGAAATTTTAAACTTTACTTAAGTTTTCTATGTTGATTTAACTGTAGATCTTGATCTACCTGTAGAGAAAAACAATCAGAATATGTTTCTCTCTCTTAACTACAAAGACATAACAGGTGACAAAATAATTTGTAGTTCG
Organism: Ascarosepion bandense; assembly: GCA_037127315.1. NCBI lineage: Eukaryota > Metazoa > Mollusca > Cephalopoda > Sepiida > Sepiidae > Ascarosepion > Ascarosepion bandense. The sequence goes on from JBBBDQ010001523.1 coordinate 505,903, forward strand.
TTGACAACTTCCACTTCCTATAGCTTTCTATTTATTGGCCTTTCTTATGTCAAATATTTGTATAATTTTAAACTCCTGTTCAATAGGAAAAAAAAAACAAATTTTAATGTGTGATTAAAGACAATGTATTTTAGGAGAAAGTGTTTCCTATCACGAATCTCGTAAAGTCAGTGTAATTTACTCCATATTCTAATCAGGTTTATAATTTACTAATAATTTCAGTTTAGTAAGAAAAGATTGCTTTTTTTGGAGATTGTGAAACTCGTGTCTTTTTTTGGCAAGAAACAGTAAAGTGTATTTCCAGCCACTTTTACAATTGGGATGCAACGATTGTGGATCTTTCTCTTCAACATGTGGCCTTGTCTTTAGGTTCTGAAATTTTTAATATAAGCATCAATTTTGATCTGTATAATATTTTTTTTAAAGATTTGTTATTGACAATGTGGCCAAAGCAGAAAAGTGATGCAAACTCGCATTTATCTTTGGTGTGAAAAAAATATTTTGTTCAAAATTTCAGGTTTGGTGGAAATTTGAAAATTAAGTCTAATTTTTAGGATTAAAACATTCTTTGACCTCATTTCCAAATCTCTTGGAATAAGAGAATTAAATCTAGTTTTGTGTCTTTTCAACTGAAATCAATATGAACCAGTTTAAAATTCCTTCAGTCTAATTGACTATTTTCTCTTTACTGAGTTGCTAACTTATTATTTGACAGTGCCTTAAAAAGGCTATATATCAATTTCACTTCCTTTTTAAACTTTTGGAGAAAAACTCTTTAAAGTATGGAAGTATATATTTTCCAAAATTTATGTTTTTATAATTTACTGTATATTGTATTTAAGTCAGGATTTTCCAAAATGTATGGGTAAAATTTTATATTTGAATTTCATTTTGGGAAATGAATGTTTTGGCTTTGAACTCTGCTAACTTGTGTTGTTTCCATTCTATAAATAACTACCAGTTTTTCAGAATGTAACCAAAGTCCAAGAATCTCCTTTCAGCAATGATTTTAGGCCCATCATACTTATTGAATAAAGAAGGTCTGGTTTCCAAATTTGGCCGAGGCATATTTGGAAAACCTTGCAACTAATTTGTAATTCATTTTGAGCATTCCTATCAAGAATTCAAGTATTACATCAGTTTCATTTATTTATTTATTTTTTTTGTCTTTTATAGGTTTCTGTTGGTTGAGATTCGAGTGAATTTGATGATTTTGTTTACATAAAAACAAAATACCTGTAAACTTCTGGACAGTAGAAGTTAATAATCAAAGGGACACTTTTTTTATTTGATAACTATTCACAACTGTTCTTATAAGAAACTTCTTTTGTCTTTCATACTAAGGAAAATGAGTCACCCTGACAGATTCCTGAAAGGATTTCATAATTATTCATTTATATTACTCCTTTTACTAAAATGGACCAATTTTTTTTTTCTTTTATTCATGGACATCTAAACACTCCTCTTTTCTTTTTTTTTTTTTTTCATTACTGATTGGCAATTGCCAAAGAACAAATAATGTTTTTTCTTTGAAAAGTCTTTCTTGAAATCCGTCAAACAATTCTGCCAGATTATCAATATTTTCTACTGGGAATACCTTAGTAAACAAAGAAATGGTTAGCAATGATTACAAGGCATTATTATTATTTTGAAGTTGTGTATATATATATATATATATATATATATATATATATATAATCTTAAAGTATAGGGTAGGTATGGATGGAATAAAATTCCGTATTCAAAAAAAAATCACTATTCTTAAAAATAGTGCTCAATACAGAGTAGAGTGAATATTTATTTAGAATTTATAATATAAATATGTTATATCACTACAAAAGTAGCCATTTTGTTTCAACACTGTCTTATCAAGTGACTGTGTCAAAACAAAATGGCTACTTTTATAGTGATATTATAACATAATTATAAATTCTCGCTCTCTCTCTCTCTCTCTCTCTCTCTATATATATATATATATATATATATATATATATGAACATACTCTGTTATCATTTTGTGGATTTGCTTTTAACATAACTGGTTGTTTAAGTTAAATTTATTTCTTCTGATAGTTTATTAGTTAGTATATGTGGGTTTACCATTCATTTTTTTATAAAAGTTTATAGATATTTCGAAGGTGGGTAAGACAGCAGGGAATATTCAAAACATATCATATTGTAAACACTCACCATTCATAAAAAGCCAAAATGTCTGGCAAAAGTTAAAAAAATCTACTTAGAAATAGACAAATGTGTGTATATATTGACCATAATTCAGATCATCTTGAGTCAATGTGAATGGTCCTTTCTTTTGTTGCATGGTATGTGCTATGCCAGGTCTACACAGTTTGGAATTCATTTTTCCTTCTCCTAGACCGGTTGTCAACCAGTCTGTCTTGATATTTACCCATAACTTGGGGGCAGAAGAGATGGATTCATACCTTTTATCAATGGTATTAGAACATAAGTGACTGGAATTCAAACTTGGCTGTTGGATTTCTCAATCTGAGCCACAACTCATTGTGCAGACATAAATACACACATTTCATTTGAAATTGACCATTCTTCCACATTCTTATAATTAGTTATTTTCTAATCTAAATTCCAGAATCCCTTAATAAAATAAATGGATAAATAAGCAGTTCATTCAAGTGAAATCGTTTCTCTTAAGTTTCCCCAAATGCATTTGGAGAAACTTAACTGAACATAAAAACATGACACAATGGTTGAGATAAATAAACATTATCGTTAATGAAGAATTTTTTTTTTTTTAACTTATGACAGAAAGATTTAGAAAGAGGGTTTTTAATCAAATAATTTTTGTCTGAAAACTTTGGAATATGTTGAAATCTTAAATACCTTGATTTATTTCCTTTGAGGATTGATTTAATGTATCAAACATAACAAAATTCTTACAGTTCTTGTTAAAAATAAATTTTGATTGAAATTAGAGTAGATGATTATCTTATTTAATAAACGATATTTTTAAGCCAATAAATTAAGCTGAGACAAGATTTTACAAATTAATTTATTTGGTTTTTGTTGTTGTCTAAAAAAGTCATGACTAGGCAAAACTCTCTGTCTTTCTCTCTCAAACTTTAGACCAGATATTTTGGCATTTTCTTTGAGTTTAAACCTCATCATTAAGGAATTGTATTGCTTTGTTACGAAACATGGGAGTTTCAAATTTGCTATAAAATAATAATACTTTTTAATTCTAAAATGAATGAAGTTAACTAAAGTGTCTCTAAATGAATTCATGTTTCACTCTACTTAAGCCTCTTTGGGAAGAATTTTATGAATAAATTAATTTGAAATACATACTATTCACGTTGGCAGTCTGGATCAAAAAATTTATTTTCGTTATAATTGGTTGTGCATACAGAATGCAAAGTGGTCTGTTTTTATTTATTTGTCTTTACTAAAAAAAATATTTGGGAAAATATTAAGTCTTTTGTTAAATTGTTACCATACATTTATCTGCTGAAACAGCTAACCTACAAATCACACACTCATGCATAATTATTAAAACTCTTAGTAACACATTGGATGACAGACAGACGGTCTACTAAATGTATGTATGTATGAATGAATAAACAGTTATCTTTATTTTACAGTTGATATTTAAATATTTGGGATTATAAAAATGGATGTTTTTCTTTGCTCTTAAATTTTGTCATTTATATCTATGCTCACACATACACATTCATAGTGTGATGGCTGAATTGTTTAAATTAGGCAAAAATGAAAATAACATTTTAACAGACACGTTTATCAAAATTACACAAAAAATATCTTGAGATCGTAAAGAGTAAATTTATTCAATAAAAATTGCCATTGGTTTCAACCACGGCTTTCAGGATCTGCTTCTTTTCTGCACGGTCTCCTTGTTGAGTTTAGCTTCGAAGGCTTCTTTTCGACTTTAACTAAGTTAAAACTTAGTATATTAAAAAAAAAAGTTGGTGAATATTGCCATAATCAATAGGGTTACACTGGCAAGATATAAGGGGTGATGTGGTCACAGAAATTGTCTGATAGCCATGACTTTGTTCTCCTGCTTGTTTGGCATGGTTTCAGAGTCTTATTACCAGACATTGGGGGGGGGGGGTCTTTTAACAGTCAACCTCTTGATCCAGGGCAGCACTTCTTCCTCAAGGTACTTGATGCAGGCCTTCATGTTGAGTCTGTGGCCCCATAGGAAAATGAATGGAGACAATGTTGTGATCACTCTAAATACCTTCGTAATCACCATTAGACTCATTGAACTCATTCCAAATCCTTTGTGCTGTCCCCAAATTGACACCCAAACACTCTGAAATGTTCATGTTGGAACTTCCAGTGTGAATGCCAAGCAGTACAGTATGGCATTTCTAAATTTCTGGTGGAGTGAATTGCTGCTCTTTTTCTTAGTGCCCAATTGACCCTACTATACTGTGCAGTTTACAATAAAGCAAACTGAAATTAAAAATATAAAATAGTGAGGATTTACCCCTTGCACAAGGTGTATATTACATACATATACACACACACGCACAAAACTGGGTTTTGTATGGGGGAAGCAAACAAATGAATTATGTCTGAATACTAGCATTTTCATCTATTTATTTTCTGATCATCAGCCAGTAACAAAGTGGAGATTTGGAATTCAAAAAAACTATTACACCTGCAATTAAAAAAATACAATGAGAAAATGAATTACTGATAAACGAGGCAAATCCCTTGCTTTCCCTACAATCAATCTAGATTATGAGCAAAAAACGACCTATCTTTAGACTTTTGTTGATACAAAAAAAAACTGCTAAAATGAGGAGAAAAAGCAATTTTCTAATCAATTGGTAATAGGGTTTGCTGGAGTGAATGCTCAAGGGAGATAACTCGGCGCAGATTAGACGATATAGAGTAGAAATGGCAGACAATGTTTTAAAAACTTATGAAAGGAAACTTTAAATTAAAGCTCAAACCTTCCATGAAGCCCTAAATGTATGCGTCTTATAAAATCTGAATGCACAGTTTTTTATTATTAAACCTCTACATTATGGGATTTTAAAGATTGAAATTTGTTTTATTACAAATACATTTAAAAAAAAAATAAAGATGAGATTGGTTTCAACTATGCAGTTACATTTCATCTGCAAATATGAATGTACTTGTAAATGAGGTCACCTTGGCTTGTAAAACTTGGATAAAAGGTGAGATATAAAACAAAATTCTGAAAGTGTGCCTTTCAGTTGTTCCAGTTTTGTTTTTAATTTCTATGCAAATGTGATCTGTATATGGTCAGCTAATCAAAATATTGTAAACTAAAGTTAAAATTCCTCTAAAATAATCTACCATTTTTTATTACTACTGTAGTCAGTACATTTGCATCCTTGTAAAATCAGATATTTTATCATTAATTTCTCATTGTTACAGATGTTTGAACTTTCATATTGTGAGAACATATAATAAATGATATTTTTATGAGGAATTGTTTGGAAAGTCGTCTTTAAGACTAGAAATTTTAATTTCTTCAGATGCATTTGCTCCTTAAAGAATTAATCTTGAAAAGGAACAAAAGTTTTTTTTTGAAAGCAAATCTTTGAACATTTGTCCTCCAGGTTTTGTTTATTCTTTTCCCTTGTCAGCAACTCTCTTTTCTACTGTGATAAATGCATATTCCTGAGAGTCTATTCCAGCTTATTGTTCTATAAACAAGATTTTTTTTTTCCATCAAATTTTATGTACTTAATGGAATAAAATAAAAATTGAGTTTAACCTGTTGTCAATATTATCATTTTCTAGATGACGAACTTTTAAAATCAAAGAACAAAATATTTGTAGATTTAAAAAAGTCATTTTTAAACTTGTAATTTCTAAACTTTGCTTCTTAATTTTTCTATTAGAAATTAGTGTTGGCCATTTACATTGTTTACATACATCATATAAAACAATGAAAGTTTTAACAGCTGAAAAATAAGTTCAAACTGCGATAACATTTTTAAAAAAACCTTTATTTTCATAGTAAATTGTCAAAAAGATAACATTTTTGGCAACATTTTTAGAAGTGCCTTTAAAAATATATAAAAATTGTTTTGCATATTTATGCTGAAGAGAACAAAATTATCAAAATTTGGTTATTAGTGTTTTAAGTTTACCCAAATTTCTCAGCAGGACAAAAATAACAGGTCATAATACAAGAAAATATGAAAGAACCCAAAAAATTTTCCAACAATATGTAGATTTTGTAAGAAATATCTAAACTATAAAAGTTTTATATAACAGTTAAAGAAACCATTAAGGATGTAAAGGCATTTTTTTTTCTATGAATTATTCAGACTAATGTCTTTGTTTTACCAACTGATTAATCATCCACTGACCAGAAAAAAGGCAAAATATGAAACTGAAGAATTACCGGAATAGCATTTCTAAATTTCAAAACCCTTAATTCAAAAGAAAAATACAATTTCACACTTCATAAAATCCTTTTCAATTTTATTAATAAAATAAAAATTAGAATACTGTAAAGAATTCTTTCAATTGCAAATTTAAAAATCAATTACTGCTATTAAAATTGCAAGTTTATATGTATTTACAGCAGTCATGCATCCAAGAGGGATTGAACTCTTAATCTTGGTAACACGCACGATAAGCATCAAGCAGTATTTGAGTGAGTGCTTTTCTAGGGTGAAGGTGAATGTCAGAAGGAAAAATGATGAAAATGTTAGTCAAAAAACAAGATTTCAGCAGAAATAATTGAATGACATGGAATTGCCAATTTTATAGAAATTAAGGAATTCATTTAAATTGGTTAGTCTTTTAGAATCAACATAATAGCATGTACAATGGTCATTCCAAGTAAAGGCAAAAGGCCGAGGTAAGCAATGGCTCCTTGGCGTCTTTTTGCAGGATCTGAAAAACAAGAAGGTACAACCAAAATCAGAAATTTAAAAAAATGTAATTCTTTAATTTGTAGATATAGAATAGAAGGCAAGAGAATTATAAATAAAGTGTGTGTGTGGAGGGGGGACTTTTAAAGAATCATTACAGATTGTGATGCAAATCTTAATTAAAACAGAAATATAATCTTTGTCGCTTAACTGATCAATGTTCTATTCAAACACAGATTTTATTAAATTCCATTCTATTCAGTTTTTATATTTCTCGTTTACAAATGAAGTTGTACGTAGGGATTGAAGTTAGGAAATAAATTGTCCAAAGTTTGTGTTCTTTCTTTTCATGTCTGATGTGCAGCACGTTACTTATTCAGAAATTAGAAAGATATAATAAAAAGTCGAATACACAGACTTTGTTGGTGAAATTTAATAAAACTTTTTTGTCCAAAAGTATACATACATACGTCTACGGCTATATTGTGTTGAATGCACTGGTTCCCGTCCGATCACCGAAGTTAAGCAACATCTGGTCAGTACTTAAATGAGTGACCATTTGGGAATACCAGGTGCTGTAAACGTAAGGACCAAGAATGGTCCACCGGTCCTCCAGGTTTGGGGGTTGGGTGCTAACAACCCTGCCCCGTAAAAAAACAGTTTGTAGTTGCTGCCCTATGCACCATTAGGCGTGATGGATAAATTATACATACACACGGTTTGAATCCATTTTATTTAATAGGATTTTTCAAATATTCAGGCAGGTAGACAAAAATAAATGAACAGTGTCTACTTAACTATCAGCATTCATTAAAAAAACTACATCTAAAGTGATTAAAAAAAAGAAAATTACTTTTTATTTATAATTCTCTAGAATTTTAAACGCAAATATATTTTGTTTACGATTCATACTTATATACACATACATTCATATATGTATAGTTCTTATTTATATATTAATTATGTTATTTTAATATATAGATATTTAGTAATTTATTAAAAGAACATTATTTAAAAAAAATACTTTTTATTTATAAGTAAATATATATGGGGAAATTGTATGACTAAGTGGAAAAATTTTACTTATAACGTGTTGTCTTTCAGTACTTAATCGGATTAAATTTGTGTTGGTATGACTACACATGCACGCAACAGAGGTGTGCTGGTAATTTTTTTTATTTAGCTGAATGCATTTAGAGTCTTTTTCTAGGCATCACTTTTGTAAGTTGGCATCCACACTGTGAGCGTAGAAGTTCTGCCAGGAATGGTAAATTGTAAGGCAAGCGTTACTGATAGAAGAAGATGAAAATTTAATCATCTTGTCAAAAAAGGGATTATTTAATGGTCATGGATTAAGGTAAGAATTACTAACAAAATTAGGACTATTAGATACATAGTTAAATTAGTGAAAAAAATAGTTGTACAAAATGACGAATATTAAAAGTTCATTGGTTGGAACTCATTTTTGTTACATGTTCATTATAACAAGGAGACAAGTTGCCTAAGAAATAATTTATTGCAATTATGCCTTAATTTCAATAAATCTTAATCTATGTATAGAGAATACATTCTTCTGTCAACCAATAATCTTTTATCGTATTTTCTTGTGTATAATATGACGCTGTGTTTTTGAAGCTAAAATAAAATAAATTACATCCTTCAGTATAAATTGACATCATAGTACAGCCATGTCAATTACTTTTTTAAAGTTTTACTATATTATCCATTAAAATATCAATGCCTTACATATATTTCTCTAAAATATTTAATTTTTCACAATATTAAAGAACAGAATTTTTGAATTTTCTGGAAAATGTGCCAACATAGCACTTTAAAATATATTAATGGGTACCTTATTATATTTCTTAATACTAATAAACTGTAAAAAAAAAAAAAATTATCTTTCATTAAGAATTAAGAGAGAAAACAAATATTAGCGACATATCAATTAGATTTTATAAACAATTGTTATCAACACCCGCCTACTTTGTTTTATTATCTATTGGGCTGATTGTATTTGAAATCTGGCTGTTTCAAATAAGAGGTCTCTTAAGCTGAATAAAAATTTCTGAAAACGTTTACTTGTGTATAAAAGGACACCCCCTCTCTCTTTGACCTTTAATATTTTTTTTAAAAATATTTTGCACAAGGAAATATGGTAATTAAGGACTACTTGCTAAAATTAATGAAACTAATGGCAATTAATGTAACATTGAATCATATTCAGAATGTGAACTTTAGATATTAAATGGTTTTAAGAAACTTATTTAAACAGGAGTTTGTTTTTGAAACTTCCAATGTGGCAACCATCCCACCATCACAAAGAAACAACTCACCTCCAGTGTAATATCCAAAAGCATATGCAACTTTTCCGACAATCCAGATTGCACCACAAATGGCGCTTGATTTCTGTTGAAGAAAAAAAAAGGATTTGAAGAAAAAAAAAGAAAGAGCAAAAAGCAAAGGAAAAGAATAAAAAAGGAAGGAGAGAAGAAGTGTATGGTGGAAAAGATAGCATGAGAAAGATAAAAAGAGAGAGAGTGATGAAAGTGAAAGAGTGGGATATATGAAGAGAAAGGGAGAGAGATGAGAGAGCAAGAGGGAGATATGAAGAAAGAGAAAGTGATGAAGGAGAGAGAGGGATATAGGGAGAGAGAATGACGAAAGAGGGATATGGGATGAGAGAGAAGAACATAAAGAGAGAGAAGAATTTTATTAAAAAAAAAAAGCAAAAAGGTATTAATCTTTTAATTCATTACACGTATGAAATCTTTTTAATATCTTAGTCACAAGTATTTGCTACTTTGCAGCTACAATTTCTATAATGAAACATGGAACCACCATAACTGCTTATTTCCTTCACTCAAGTAACTTTTATCAAGAACACACACTGGTGAATGTAAAATAAAGATCACTAACAATAAATCAAAAGAACAAATTTAATCTCTCAAAATTTTAGATTACAAAAAATCGTGAAATTTAATTTTGTATTTAATGCTTTACTTTTGAAAGTTGAACTCTGAGTAACAAAGCCAAGTTTCCTAACTTTATAAACTACACGTTTGATCATGACACATTTTAAATTTAACAACCTGTTTAATTCATGATTATATCAGTCAGTTAAGTGTTTTACATGATACACACTTGGGCAATCATGTCTATTTCAAGACATGACTGACAGGATAGAAGATTTTCCTGCAGTAGGTTGCCATTACTTTCAATGGTAGACTGACTGCCAATCAAAGCTATAAAACCCAATCTGCCCTGCTATTTAATCCTTAGCTGGAGAGAGAAGCGATGGATTAATACCTTTTCCAGGGGTATTTGCATGTAAGTAAAGGCAATGAATTCAACTGAAATTTGAACTTGGCTCTCCAATTTCTTATCCTGAGTCAATATCCACTGAAGCACAACACACATCCAGAACTATATCAGACTGAAGAGAAAGTCATTATTCGCATTAAAAAAAAAAAAAAAAATTTCCTTACCGGACAAAATAAACCAGCAAAGAGTAGCAACATAAGGAAAATGGAATAGCCTTCAAGTCTGGAAAACAATAATAAAAATGAACTTTTTTGTGCAATAAACATGTTTTTTATATGTGCAATGGAAATGATTAATCTCTAAACCTTTGAGTGAAAATTCATATTGCTCAGCTATATTCTAAAATTGTTATTCCAGACAATAACTCTGGTATTACGATTTGTGACAACGAAAAAACAATATTCATGACATGGAAATATGAAATAACATTTGCACAGATTTTTTTGCATTTGTACAAAAAGGCATTCCAATAATGACTCGTTTCAATTTTTACTTAATATTTCACTTGATTAAGGTCTCCAGATCAAGAATATAAATTCTCTTTGAATTAATCTTTTACTAAATCTTAAGAGAGGCGATCATGTTGGTATGTAAATATGGTTATAAATAGGTTATGTAAGATAAAAATGGAAGTAATTATTAAAAATAAAAAAGGAGAAAAGATAAAGAAGCTGCTGTGTTAAATTTATATTTTGTGGCCATTTTGAAAATATTTGAAATCTTGTATGTAAGCCTTATTTGGACACAAAATAAGAACACTGAGCTCGAGCATATTGGTTTTTTTTTTTTTGGATGGCATAGAATGATCATTTTCAAAATATATTTACATAGCAATTTCAAGGATTAGAGATATAGGTGGGGAAAAGGGGGCATACTGTCAGTGATTAGAGATATGGAGGGGGAAGGGGCATACTGTCAGTGATTAGAGATATAGGGGGGGAAAGGGGCATACTGTCAGTGATTAGAGATATAGGTGGGGAAAAGGGGGCATACAGTCAGTGATTAGAGATATAGGTGGGGAAAAGGGGGCATACTGTCAGTGATTAGAGATATAGGTGGGGAAAAGGGGCATACTGTCAGTGATTAGAGATATAGGTGGGGAAAAGGGGGCATATTGTCAGTGATTAGAGATATAGGTGGGGAAAAGGGGGCATACTAACAGTGATTAGAGATATAGGTGGGGAAAAGGGGGCATACTGTCAGTCATTAGAGATATAGGTGGGGAAAAGGGGCATACTGTCAGTGATTAGAGATATAGGTGGGGAAAAGGGGGCATACTGTCAGTCATTAGAGATATAGGTGGGGAAAAGGGGGCATACTGTCAGTGATTAGAGATACAGGTGGGGAAAAGGGGGCATACTGTCAGTGATTAGAGATATAGGTGGGGAAAAGGGGGCATAGTGTCAGTGATTAGAGATATAGGTGGGGAAATGGGGGCATACTGTCAGTGATTAGAGATATAGGTGGGGAAAAGGGGGCATAGTGTCAGTGATTAGAGATATAGGGGGGAAAGGGGCATACTGTCAGTGATTAGAGATATAGGTGGGGAAAAGGGGGCATACTGTCAGTGATTAGAGATATAGGTGGGGAAAAAGGGGCATACTGTCAGTGATTAGAGATATAGGTGGGGAAAAGGGGGCATAGTGTCAGTGATTAGAGATATAGGTGGGGAAAAGGGGGCATAGTGTCAGTGATTAGAGATATAGGGGGGAAAGGGGCATACTGTCAGTGATTAGAGATATAGGTGGGGAAAAGGGGGCATACTGTCAGTGATTAGAGATATAGGTGGGGAAAAGGGGGCATACTGTCAGTCATTAGAGATATAGGTGGGGAAAAGGGGGCATAGTGTCAGTGATTAGAGATATAGGGGGGAAAGGGGCATACTGTCAGTGATTAGAGATATAGGTGGGGAAAAGGGGGCATACTGTCAGTGATTAGAGATATAGGTGGGGAAATGGGGGCATACTGTCAGTGATTAGAGATATAGGTGGGGAAAAGGGGGCATAGTGTCAGTGATTAGAGATATAGGTGGGGAAAAGGGGGCATAGTGTCAGTGATTAGAGATATAGGGGGGAAAGGGGCATACTGTCAGTGATTAGAGATATAGGTGGGGAAAAGGGGGCATACTGTCAGTGATTAGAGATATAGGTGGGGAAAAAGGGGCATACTGTCAGTGATTAGAGATATAGGTGGGGAAAAGGGGGCATACTGTCAGTGATTAGAGATATAGGTGGGGAAAAGGGGCATACTGAAAGTGATTAGAGATATAGGGGGAAAAGGGGCATACTGTCAGTGATTAGAGATATAGGGGGAAAAGGGGGCATACTGTCAGTGATTAGAGATATAGGGGGAAGAGGGGGCATACTGTCAGTGAGATATAGGGGGAAAAGGGGGCACACTGTCAGTGATTAGAGATATAGGTGGGGAAAAGGGGGCATAGGTGGGGAAAAGGGGGCATACTGTCAGTGATTAGAGATATAGGTGGGAAAAAGGGGCATACTGTCAGTGATTAGAGATATAGGGGGAAAAGGGGGCATACTCTCAGTGATTAGAGATATAGGTGGGGAAAAGGGGGCATACTGTCAGTGATTAGAGATATAGGTGGGGAAAAGGGGGCATACTGTCAGTGATTAGAGATATAAGTGGGGGAAAAGGGGGCATGCTGTCAGTGATTAGAGATATAAGTGGGGGAAAAGGGGGCATACTGTCAGTGATTAGAGATATAGGTGGGGAAAACGGGGCATACTGTCAGTGATTAGAGATATAGGTGGGGAAAAGGGGGCATACTGTCAGTGATTAGAGATATAGGTGGGGAAAAGGGGGCATACTGGGATTAGAGATATAGGTTGGGGTGGGGCATCAAGTCAAGGATTTCTCATATTTTCTTCAAAATAAAGTGAAAGTCAAAGTAAATGGAATAGATGTCCTGTGAATTCCTTTGAATTTTGCCATTATTCATTTTTGACTTGTTTTACTACAATCATTTTTGTTGCTGCTTCATCTAAGTAGTACCGACAAATTAAGCTTTATGACTTAGAAAATTAAGATTTTAAGATTAAAACAAGAAAATTAAGCTTTATGACTTAGAAAACTCAGTAGGAAAGAAACAATATGGCATGCAGATAATGGACAATGAAGAATGTAGCTAGATGACTCAATTTGAAAAATATTTGCTCATTAGTATTTTGTAACCTAATTTTTGAAGCTCTATTAACGTTTGTCAGTTTCCCAACAGTAAGATTTCAAAGCTTGTTGAAACGATCTTTTTATCTATAAAAATGTTTGATCCTGCTGAGCATCCATTTGAGTGGGTAAATTGGACACCAATTTTGTCTGCAAGTGCTCAAGATCAAAGTTACTCAATTTAATTATTAAATTAATAACCAGTCACTAGTTTGAAACACTATCGTCGATTTTGTGATAGATTGTGAATAATACCAACTCCCAAATTGGGTGTTAGCTAATTAAACTACTACATTGTAAGCCTTAATAAATAAACTATGCTATTGTTTCTACAACCAAAAGTTGGCTGTCTATTTTAAGTCATTTCCTTATTTATTCTTTTGATAAAATAACCCTTCCATTCCTGAACGTGTTTTAAGCAACTTCACTAAGACTTCTACAGATCAAAATCTTAAGCACAATGTGGATGATGCAAGGTACCTAGTGATGAGTGAGATACCCAGTTACTTAACATGAGAAGATGAGACTGAGGTTAGGGTTAGACATATTTCTTTTTTTTTCTTTTTTTTTTTTTGTGGTGAGGACTAGAAACTCAATGCATGTTTGTTTAGGGTTCATTTTTAACCCCCAATTTGATTGTAAAGAATCCAAACATTTCAACTTCTTTTTTCTGGTTGGTCAATCTCACCTTTTTTGTTTTATCTGGGTTCCAAATCAGTCAAATTAATAGAGTTTTGTAGTTTTGTTTGAAAAAAATACCTGATTTTATTAAAAGTCTGAAATCTAAATCTATCTAAATCTAATCTAATCTAAACTTATTTATAAATGGAACTTTGTCTGTGTCTCTGTGTGTGTGTATCCGTTACCTATAGACTCTGAAACGGCTGAACTGATTTTCTTGAAAATTTACACAGTTGTACTATAAGCGTCTGCAAGTGTTCTTAGCTAGGTTTTGTGTCAAGATACCCCAAATAAATATCAAAAATCGATAATCGAAAAAAATCAGGTTATAGAAGGAGTAGTCCGATTTTAATCAAATTTGATACACTCATAGACAAAGACATAAGAAACAATATTCCGAAGTTTCAAGGTTGCAGTTCTTACAATAGTGCAGAAAATCGATAGTATATATATATATATATATATATAAAAGGCAAGATGTTTGTGTGTGTGTATCTGTTTATCTGCCTGTATGTATTTTTTCAGCCCTTTTATTTTAATTTTTGCTTTGGGTTTGGCTCTAAGTAGGTATAATTATAGTTCTTAGTCTCAGCCATGATACCATTTACTCAGAGGACTTATTTAGCTATCAAAATTCAGTTTACGACAAAAAAAACTTATTTGATATCGATACCAGGAAATCAAAATTTGACTTACATCCATTCATTTTTTTTTCAGTCTACGGTTTCGCTTTAACTGGAAACAACTATTGCTTTTTAGTCTTTCATGCCAATGTCCAAAGAATCGGAGCTCGAGGACCATGGATTAGTTTTAAAGCTTTCATTACACCCGAGCAACGCCGGGCTATACTGCTAGTAAGAGAAAAAACAGAATTTTCAAAAAACCTAATTTTAATATTTATGGTTATTTTGTTAATCTTCATCATGAGGATTTGTGTTTTTTAAGGTGGGAATATTTTCTGCTTCTTTTACAATGATAAAACTTCATTTGTTTTTTTGTCTGTAGCCTTCAAATTGCAAGAGAGAACTGGAAAAATACTAACGTGTTTTGGTGAACCCTCTGCACACAGTTGAACATTGGATCCTTGTCAGAATACATTGTAGGATACTGAAAGGAGGAAGAAAAAGAAAATAAATACAAAATTATAATTGTTGTCTTGATGATGTATACACCTTGATGGTTTGAATAAAATTTTTTATTCTTTTAATTACATCGAAAACTAGTATTTGTTAGCAACAAAAGAAAAAAGAAAAAACTTAAACAAATACACAAAATAATTTAATGTCTCAACAAAACAATACACGTATAATGAAGTAAATATGTACTAAGTCAATTCATACATAGACACATACACGAGACAATATTCTAATAGGTGCACGCACAGGACAACACCCAAATAGAGTCACAAAAACACTAGACAACACCCAAATAGAGTCACAAAAACACGAGACAACACCCAAATAGAGTCACAAAAACACGAGACAACACCCAAATAGAGTCACAAAAACACGAGACAACACCCAAATAGAGTCACAAAAACACTAGACAACACCCAAATAGAGTCACAAAAACACTAGACAACACCCAAATAGAGTCACAAAAACACTAGACAACACCCAAATAGAGTCACAAAAACACTAGACAACACCCAAATAGAGTCACAAAAACACTAGACAACACCCAAATAGAGTCACAAAAACACTAGACAACACCCAAATAGAGTCACAAAAACACTAGACAACACCCAAATAGAGTCACAAAAACACTAGACAACACCCAAATAGAGTCACAAAAACACTAGACAACACCCAAATAGAGTCACAAAAACACTAGACAACACCCAAATAGAGTCACAAAAACACTAGACAACACCCAAATAGAGTCACAAAAACACTAGACAACACCCAAATAGAGTCACAAAAACACTAGACAACACCCAAATAGAGTCACAAAAACACTAGACAACACCCAAATAGAGTCACAAAAACACTAGACAACACCCAAATAGAGTCACAAAAACACTAGACAACACCCAAATAGAGTCACAAAAACACTAGACAACACCCAAATAGAGTCACAAAAACACTAGACAACACCCAAATAGAGTCACAAAAACACTAGACAACACCCAAATAGAGTCACAAAAACACTAGACAACACCCAAATAGAGTCACAAACACTAGACAACACCCAAATAGAGTCACAAACACTAGACAACACCCAAATAGAGTCACAAACACTAGACAATATAACTTTGTAAGCTGTATAGGCCATTAAAGCTACGGACCAAAAAGAATATTGATTTCAACTTTTCATGTTAGCAAAATGTATTTCTGACAACACACTTCTGTGTATTTGCAATGCTATTAAATTCATTTCTTATCAGAAAGGGATGGCAGCTTTGAAAAGAAGAAGGAAACAGACAGAAGGGAATGACCAACCAAAATTCAGTGTGCCTGCAAAAGGTTGATACCACAGACTATGTTGGGAGAAAGCCAAAAATTTTTGCAACAAATCAATGACATTTAACTGCCCGCACTCGCCTTTATTTTAGTGATTGTACACATATTTACGTTTTGTCCTCAATTGAGCTCTGAATAATGAGGAACAATAAGCTTTCTTTTGTTTGCGTTTTCATTCAAATTTATCATTTCACAGTGAATAACCTTTTTCTTTTGCATATGAGTGAATTACAACACCTTGTCTGTTTGTTAGGCAGCATTGTATTCAGGACTATAAAAGAGATACAAACTTCCCCTTTCTCTTTTTGCTCCAGAATGTGTTTAGTAGAAAATATGTTCAGTCTTTCTCTTAAGGGAGATTTAGTTGCATGGAAAGCTGACTACTTATTTTCACGCAACTACAACCACACATACACACACACACTACAGATAAGTTTTTTTTAAGCTATCAGATGGATGTGCGGTGTGGTGCAATGGATATCAACTCGGAACAACAAATTGGAGAGCTGAGTTCGAATTCAAGTTGAATTCCTTGCATTTACTTGAGTGCAAATACCCTTGGGAAAGGTATTAATCCTTCTCTTCCCTGCAGTTATGGGTTAAATAATAGGACAGATTGAGTCCTATAGCCTTGGTCGGCAACCAGTCTACCGCAGAAAGCAATGGCAACCTACTGCGGGATAATCTTCTGCCCAGTCAGTCATCTCTCTTTTGAGACATGATCGCCCAAAGCATGTATCATGTATGGCACTTAACTGACTGATCTGTACAGATAAACTTTATGAGCTTTGTTGTTCGATATATGAATATGTATAAAGCTCTGACATATTTTCTTGTCACAATCTTAAACAATTGCAGTCTCTACAAAGTAGCAACCGTCTAATACGTATATAATGAAATAAAAGAAAATAGGGAAAGAAAGATGGAAAAGAAGCATGAGACATATTTAATGGGCTTGAGCAAATAAATGGTGGATCAGGGTTTGAGTGAGATACCAAGGGGAAAAAATATAGGGTAACCACTAAATTAACAATAAAGAATATGCAGATGACACAGTGCTGATAACAGACATGGAAAGGAAACTACAAGACTTACAGAATGTAGAAAAGGAAAGTGAGAAGAAAGAACTAAATATAAACTACAAGAAAACTGAATGCATGGTCATCTATAAACAGAGAACCCTAAAATGCAAATTACAAATCGGGTATACTAAAATCAAGCAGGTACAGAAATTTAAATACCTAGGCAATGTTGTAAAAGAGGACAGAATGTGTGACACTGAGATTCAAAGACATATTGTGATGATTAACAATGCATTATAAAAGCTAAGTAGAGTATTGAGAGACAGGAAAATTTCACTGGAAACAAAAACAAAAAAAGGATATTTAACTGTTATACGATATCTGTTCTCCTATATGGCAGCAAATGCTAGACAATCTCCTCAAAGATGAAGGAAAGACACGAACCAACAGAAATGTTCTACAGAAGGATGCTGAGAGTATCATGAACCAAACATGTGAGTGCCGACAAAGTTTTGGGAAACGAAAAGAAAACTATACATAGCATCAGCAAGAGGCAGCTGTAGTTTCTGGGACATGTAATGAGGAAAGAGGGCTTGGAGAATTTGATGCGGAAAGGGTGGAGAGAAGAAAAGATGGACAGGGGGAAAACAGCATGTCACATACTTGATGGGCTTAAGAAAATGAATGGCAGAGCAGGATTTCGGATAAAATAACGTGACAAAATATATTAAGAAAGTCAAGGGACGTGATGATGTGGCGGGCCATGACTACCTACGTTCTGAAGAGACATGGCACATAAAAGAAGATTCACTAGAGACACATCTCAAAGATTTTCTGTCTAAATAAGTTACTTTCCCTTTTAATAAATATGGCACATATATATATATATATATATATACACACACACACACACACACACTACCAGCCATCATTATTAGGCCACCCCCAGTGTTTTAAAATACAGTACAATTAATATTGCACAATAATATGTGCATCAAATGAATTTATATATATTTAATAATTACCTATATTGCAGTTTCATCAATAAAAGAATGAAAACAATTTAGGGAGATTTAGACAAGTTCATCTTTGTTTCCTTGTCATGTAAAATTTTGCAAAGTAATAATAACAGAAGAACCATTTTATTTTCATTTAGAATTATCCACTTGGCAATAAATACTAAAAATAGTATGAAATACATCATTTCCTTTAAAAAACTGGGGTGGCCTAATAATTATGGCCAGTAGTGTATATCATAAACCAGTTATTGGTCAGACTTAAATTAGACCAGTAAACGGTTGTATTAAAAAGTGCTTAATGCATATATAATATAGAGCTTTCATTTGGAAGTCAGTCGATTACAAAGGTACCAAAAGTTTGAAACCTTTCAGTATCTTCAAGCGTTATATATATATAAACCAAAAGGTTAAAACCAAGGTTGCATAATCAACTGATTTTCAAATGAAAAAAAAAAAATGTATATATATATATATATAAAGATGATTCCAACAGATTTTTATAAGAAATTCGGTGTACAAATAAAAATGGAAGACAAAATGGTAACTCACTTTTGGGAAAGAAACATCAGAAATTATCAACTAGAAAAATGCAAGTCATGTAAAACAAATCTTTATTTCCATGGCAGGAGTAAAAAAAAAAAAAAGAGAAGGCTTTTGAATTTATGGATCAGTGAATTGAGGTTACTGAAATCCTGCCACTGTAGCTATCACTTACTTATCAAAAAAGTTTCTATACACAGGCCATGACACACAAGGCAGATAAAGAGAAGAAGAAGAAGAAAAGTTATAACATTTCAGACTATTTTTATCTCTGTTAACATTCAATGACTTTTCATTTTTGTAGAAGTTAAGTAAGCATTTGTTGGGATAGGTGAAAGAGGCCTATCCAAGAGCCTGCGGTAAGGATTGAACTCATTTTCACTAGCATGCAAGAAAAGCCCACTAGCCTCTCAACTATACATTATAAATGTTTGATTACATGATTTCATAAATTCTTTCAATTCTTCTTATTGATTCAATAATGTGTGCAGCTTAAACACTAGCCTACCTTGAGTTTCATTAAGTGAATTATATAGGAGAATATCAAACCAAGAAAGTCATGAGACATAGCAGGACCACAATTGGACATTTTTGAAAACATTTCCAAAGTGATATATGTTATATGTAGTCTGAAACAAAAAAAGTCTCAGGATTCAAAAACTGGTGTAAATTTGTTGCTAAGTATTTGTCAAGAAATGATTATTTCAAGTGACTGAAAACTCACATTTACATTTAGACGATCAGTGCTTTTTCTGACTCTTTTTGCGAGGAAAGTCATTGGGATCTTGAACTGAATGTTATAAATGGCTGCAGGTTTAATTTGAATCTTTTTCAAAAATTACTTATATTAAGTAGATATTATAGTTTTATTTGGGGATCCTACAATGCAAAATTCAGTCAAATTAACACAATTTATTTTTTAAATAAACTGTGTCTAGAGATTATATGCAAAAGAGATATTGTCAAATATTTTATGTAAAATTCATAGATATGTGTTATCCAATAAAATAATTTGTACTATTATGTATAGCGAGTACGCATGAAAGCAATTAAGTACCAATTTTCAATTTCAGATTGATATTTAGTATAATTTCAGTAATTATAGCAATTTGCAGTGTCAAGAGTATTTATTTACAAGAACTAGAATTTAGTAGTTATGGCTCATCAAAAAGAACTAACAATGAATGAAAAGAACTATATAATCAAAGAAATTAGCAAAGGAAAGTCTTCGCTTCAAATTTCTAAGGATTTGAAAAGGGATCATCAAACAATTAAGAAAATATGTCAAATGGGAATTCAACCAAGGAAAAAAAGTCTCAGGCTGAATTCAGGAATTTAACAAAGCAAGATCTATCACATATCCGAAGAGAATTAATAAGAAACCCAAATGTGTCAAGTGCATTCATATTTGAGGCCGCTGGAGTTCCTATGGTGTCAAGGGAAACAAGGTGTAAAGCATTAAGGAAGTTTGCTGATGTAAAAAATCAAATAAAGAAACCCATTTTAACAAAAAAAACATAAGAAGATTGCAGTAGGCAAAAAAATACATGAAAACTGATTTCAGTAAAGTGCTTTTTACAGACGAATCAAGGATCACACTCGATGGCCCTGATGAATGGGCTCAAGGATGGGTCTGCATGCAACATGACTCAAGAAAATTTTTTAAACACCAACAAAGAAGCGGTGGGATCATGATATGGGCTGGGATTATTGGTAATGAGCTCGTGGGTCTATTTAAAGTGAAAGACGGAGTTAAAATGAATTCCAAAAGTTACTGTGATTTTCTAGAGCAATATTTCTTTGAATGGCTTGATAACCAGTTTTTAGCCAAGCGCAGATTTATGATCTTTATGCAAGACAATGCAACAAGTCATGCATCAAACTTGACTAAATTGTGGTTGAAAGAAAAGGGATTTGTTGAAGATTCTCTTATGGACTGGCCTTCAAATAGCTGTGACTTGACTCCCATTGAGAACTTGTGGAGCATCCTCAAGAGAGATATTTATTCTAATGGAATGCAATTCAACAGCAAGTATGACCTCTTGGAGACAGTTAAAATGGCTGCAAACAACTTACCAGCCGCTAAAATTGCAAATCTAACATCAGATGTTGACAATAGTCTTCTAAGAGTTATTGAAAATAAAGGAGCATTTATGCAAT
Source organism: Ascarosepion bandense (assembly GCA_037127315.1). Taxonomy (NCBI): domain Eukaryota; kingdom Metazoa; phylum Mollusca; class Cephalopoda; order Sepiida; family Sepiidae; genus Ascarosepion; species Ascarosepion bandense. The sequence goes on from JBBBDQ010001523.1 coordinate 527,159, forward strand.
AAATTTTAGGAGGTTCTTATTTTTTGTTAATATATCTTATTTTTAAAATAAAATGTTTTTTTTTATGTTTTTCCTTTAAGAAATTGACGAATTTGTTCTAAAATCTTTTCATATTTTTTTTTTACATTAGTTTTACAAGGTATAATAATGTAAAAGTATCAAAATAAATAGTTGCAAATAAACTACTAACAGTCAAGTTAGTCTGTTTTTTTTAACTTAGTAAATTCATAACTTGCATATAATCTCTAAACGCAGTTTATTTTGCATACATATTTCTCTGATTCCTCCAACTTTGAGTAACGCTAACAAAAAATGCCACAGACAAATTATTTTCATCTTTTTAGTATAAGTTCCCAAATATTAAAAGAATTTAAATCTACAAAATGTTAGAAAATTGTTCTTGTTATTTAAAATTTACCTAGTTCTTTTCATACATGAAATTACCTGCTTTAGGCACCTGATACCAGGAACCAAATATCAGTTTTTGATATAACTTTTGTTATATTTATCAGAAAATCATGATCTGGACCTGTATTCCTAAGCTTTTTTTTGAATACTGAATCAAATTTTTGTATTGAAGTCTAAATGGGTTAAATGTAAAATTTAAGTTATTTTCATGAAGTTTTGATCTTTACTGCAAACCAAAGATCCTATAACTAAGCCACAATTTTGTTTTAATCTTCCTCTTAAGTACAAATAACATACATACAGTTTCATAATTTTAGGTGAAAGTCATTCTGGCAACTCAAAAGCTATAAATGTTCACTTGTCTCAATTTGCCAATGTGTTATTTGTTACATATTAAATATAGGAATTTAAATAGAGTTCCCAAAAAATAAAGGAATTCCCATAAACAGATTATGATGAATGGATGTATAGAGTGGCAATAGAAATATATAAAGGAAAGAATGACCATGAAAAAACAATATGTAGGTAGATATCTAAAATCAGCTTCTTTATATTCTTATTAGTTTTCTTGATATTAGAAAATCCATTTAGGAAAGACTGATTTCAGTTGTTTAGTTGATGGCATGAATGGTATTTTTGTGTGCAATGAGCCATAGATATTATTTAAGTGTCTATATTTTTGCCCCTGTGATATTACACATAGAAAAAGACTGATATATAATTAAACAAGTAATATATTTAATAAAAAGAAATAAGTTAGCATGAAATGAACAAATGAAAGTAGCACAATATGAACAACATCATGGAAAAATTACAGACTTAAATTGCAGTAGAAACTTGTAGCGATTAAAAAAAAAAAAAAAAAGGTACAAATAAGAAGGCTCTAGCAATGATTTTTTACAGTACTTTGTAATATCTTAGGAAAAAAAGCCTGGAAAAGTTAGTCCCCACACAGATAATGATATCATATTTTTAGATATAAAAATGATGTTAGATAAGAAAAAAAGCAATGAAAAAATATTTCATTTAGAAAACCCTTGATAAGCAAAGTGACTACAAGACTCACTATGACTGATAAAGAAGAAGCTAAAAGAGATTCTTATAAGACTTTAGGTAACTCTGATATGCAGACCTGAGACCTCAACATTACACGGATCATTTTTGTTTGCTTTTTAATAGGGAACAGTCTTACAGTAGAAAACATGTTTCTTACAGATGTTTACTAAAATATTTGTGAATTCGTAGTTTTCTAAATTTTAATCTATTTTGTATTTGATTAGTAACTAGCTAAGAGCAATTTGGTAAGAAATTGTCTCTCTAATGATACTGGAAATTTTACTGACTAAAATGCAAGTCTCTGAATAAAGTGTTAATTGTGCAAATGAAAAATAATAAAAATGACAAATTTAAACTGTGACCATTGCTCTTGAAATTCATTTTATTAATTCAGTCAAGTGCCATACGTGATACATGCTTGGGCGATCATGTGTTGAAAGAGACATGACTGACTGGACAGAAGATTATCTTGCAGTAGGTTGCCATTGCTTTCTGCGGTAGACTGGTTGCTGACCAAGGCTATAGAACCCAATCTGTCCTGTTATTTAACCAATAACTGGAAGGAAGAGACGGATTAATACCTTTCCCAAGGGTATTTGCGCATAAGTGAATGCAATGAATTCGGCTGGAATTCGAACTCGGCTCCCAGAGTTCTCGTTCCGGGCCGATATCCAATGCACCACAACACACATATTTTGCTTTAATATTCAAATTTTAAATAAAAAGAAAGAATTTTCACTGCATTAATTTTTTTAAGATAGTAAAGGGTAAAAAAATAAAAGTTGCAGAAATCATAATTCTGTTGTGATTCAGGGTTCCTTGAGGTTTTTTAGAAAAACAAAATGGCTTAAAACAATGCTGAGATAGGAGTCACACTTTCCTAAGCAGGCATTTTTTCCAGATTTCTATTTTCCAAGTTTAAACAAATGAATGCTGTTAAAAGAATGGCATAAAACATTTTTCACAATCAGAGCAAAATAAACATCTGACTAAAATTACTTGTTTGTGGATATGTCAGATTTTACAAGTGACTTAGAGACTGACAGAATCAATACGTTATCTTATTTTGTAAAGAGGTTTTTTTGTGAAGCAATGGACATTCCTGACAGAAACGAGAGTGCATATGTGACAATTGAAATGTATCTTAAAAATGCAAGCAGACCTGAAGCTGACTACCACCACGTTTAATTTCGTTTTTTCATTTGTTTTTACTTTTTTTCAGTGCAGTCCTATCGATTGTTACTTAAACTTTCCGATTATCAACAAAAAAAAAAAAAAAAAAAAAAAAAAAAAAAAATTAGAAAAATTACAGTATTTAAACAAATTTAGGGGGGGGATCAGTTTCTCATACAACCTTATAGTAAATCGATCCTCCATTTTCAAATCACTATCTTGTGTAGTATGAGAAACTACCCCCCCCACCCCACCAGAAAATGTTTAAATATTGGAATTTTTCAATTTTTTTTTTTCAATCGTAAAGCTAAGGGAGTAATCGATAGGACTGTGCTGAAAAAAGTAAAAAAAAAAAAACGAAATTAAACGTGGTGGTAGTCAGCTTCAGGTCCGCCAAAATGCGTTTTCATTTGCCGCCAGTCACAGATAAACAAACTTTAGAGCGTTATATTTTAGAAAAATGCTAGTAATCCAAAAATACAAAAACACTGATTTACATCTCTTATTTTTTTTAATTAGCCTCATATTCCGAGTCTTCTTTTGAACATCAATCGATTGAATTGAATTGACATTTATTTCCTGCTTTGCCGATGTAGATAGTCAAACAAAGTCAAGTAACTACTTTTCTCTTCTTAAAGGTTTTAAATACACCTCAATGTGCCTAAGTGAATGTTTCCTTTCTTCAAGGGTTTTTATTAAACACATCTCTCACAATGTGTGTGAACTTTTCCATTCTTTTTACAAAAATACACATCAATGTAAGTGAACTTTTCCCTTTTCCTCAGAGGTTTTTTTACTTTTATTTATTTCCAAACTCACTACAAGGTGTAGGAACATCAAATTATTTTAAAAAATCCTTTTAAATCATTTTAAATTCCGTTGCTTAATGCATTGCTTGCATTCATTTTCAATTTTCATGTTAGGTTTTTTTTTTTTTCAAGTACCTAGTGTCAAGATCGCCTTATTCCGGACAACACCCGGAATAACTTTTTAAATCACTGATACCTAAAAATTAAATCGTACATCAGCAACTTTACGCACATCAACAATAGTCATGGCTTTTTTTCACATGGAATTTTTAAAAGTAAACTTAAGTTTTTCTGGGAGAAAGAAGTGAATAACTTTTAAAAATGTTTCTCGTTTTATTTATGATGCATAACTTTTTTCTTTAATTTTTATGGTGTCTCATGAAAGTTTTTTTTTTTTAAATGTGTGAGCCGGGGGGAGTTCAAACTAAAAAAAAGGGGGAGCTAGAAATAAATCGTTTTTTTGTGGGTTGAAATGTAACATAATGTTGTTTTCCTGTATAAAAAAGTTTTTATTCAACAAAAAAAAATGTAAAAAAGTTATTTAATGTTTAAAAATTGTTTTATTATTTTTAAATTTAATTTATTATAACAAAAAATTCTATCAAGTCGAAGATAAGTAAAAAAAAATTACACATCCTTCCTCCCCAAAAATGTAATTGTGAGGGTTGCGCTGAAAAGGGGAGAGCAAATACATTCATGTGCTTTTAAAATCTGAAATAACAAGTGTTGTGGGCGGTTCACGTTTGAAAAATTGACAAAAATCTCTAAAATAAAGTTTTTATGAATGTAAAAGGTGAAAATAATAATAAACGTTGCCTCTCATCATGTTACTGATTACGATTATTTACAATGTTTTTTTTTTCTTTTGCTTTTAAAATGAAAACCGAAAAAAGATTTTTTTTTCTCTTCAGAAAAGAAAAGGTGATCGTAATTTTCATTTTTACCTGGACACTGAATTTTTTTCTTGCTGCCATAACTCGGTGCGCCATCCAGCTGAGTAAGAACATGGAACTGACAGCTACCAAGGATAACATAGCCATATTCAGGCGGCAGAATTTCATCCAATTTTGTAGACATGATTTGTTTTCGTTGTTGGAAAAAGAAAGAGAGAATGGTTTCCGCGATCAAACCCAACGAAGTCTTACGACGAACGTCAATGGGCAAAGGTCGTTGCTGCTGCTAAGTCAACCAGAGTTACCGTTCTTGATTTTAATTCAACGTTGCTTCCCCAGTGAAATCTAATCTATCAATTTCATTTCTCATAAAAAAAAACAAAAAAAAACTATCTGAATTTATCTGTTTATAGCTTGCTAAACAACCTTGAGAGCGATATGTTTTTAGGTCTTATAGTTTATCTTCACCTCAACGAGTGCTTTTAGAGCAGACCCCCTTCACTTGAATGTTTCATTATATTTTTTGCCTAAGTCAGTAATATTTTCATCTGAATGGGTTGACATTTTAACTGTGTAACAGGGCTTGAACCCAAGCAAAATTCAAAATTTAAAGATAAATGCTCACTTATAGAAGAGTAGTGCAATACAATATTCCTCTTTTTAATAGAAGTAGATTTGAATTTATAGAAGTTGAATTATTTTTATCTATCTATCTCAGTCTGTCCATATCTATCTATCTATCTATCTATCTATCTATCTATCTATCTATCTATCTATCTATCTATCTATCTCAATATTCATTATCTATATCTGTTTTTCAGGGTTGCCAGTGAGAGAAAAGACAAAGTACAGGGAATGCTAAGGAAAGAATGAGAAATGGATGAGATTCAGGGGGGTAGATGGAATTTAGAAAACAGGAATTGATGTTGCATTTAAACTTTTGGAGATATCATGGAAGCAAGTATACAGAAGAGAATCCCATAGGCGGAAAGTTTGAGAAAAGAAACTGATAGTGTAGAAATGTGAGTTACATTTGACTATTTTGATGGTAAAAAGGTGGGACCTAGTTGCCAATCTGGTAGCATATGTAAATTCCTATGGTTGGTGCACCTGGGAGAGAAGCTTATTACAGCAGAAACCGTAAAATATTTGTAGAAAAGGCAGAGGGAAGCCACATCACGTTGGTGAGAAAGTGACTGAAGTCAGGATTGATTATATTGCAGATCTTCCTTTGGATTTGGTTGTGAACCTCAAAATGAATAACACGAGTACCCATTCAGAAATAGCAAGAGTATTCAATGCACGGATGAATGGTAGATTTATAAATGTCTAAGATGGAGTCTGATGAAAAAAAACTTTCTGGGCTGTGTGAGTGACCCAAACATTCCTAGCAGTAGATGCAGCTATGGATTTGATGTAGTCTTTCCACTCCAGGTCAGTTGAGAGACTGAGGCCAAAGAGGCGCAGTGTGTTGCTTTCTAGGAGACTAGCATCATCCACACTTATGGTAGGTAGGAAAGATTTTCTATGCTGGTTAAAGGAGAACAGTTTAATTTTGGAAGCATTAAAATTTACAAGCCATTTCCTACATCTATCCATCATAGATTGAAGGTCCTTTTCAAGAAAAGCAGCAAGGTTATCTTTGTCCACCTTAGTAGGTTTCTTCTAACTCGATGTTCCTTATCTATCTATCTATCTATCTATCTATCTATCTATCTATCTATTTCAGTCTATTCATACTATCTATCTATCTATCTATCTATCTATCTATCTATCTATCAAAATGTCCATTATGTATACTATTTACATTATTCAGACTATTGTCTTCATATTTGTTGCCATGTTCCCGACGTTTCGGCTGTTGTACGCTTCAGCCTTCTTCAGGTGCCAGGAATTTTGAACTGAACCTTTTATTACGATCACTGGGGTATATCATTCTCATTCCTTGTGCAAAGTGGTTGTACATTTTCCAGGTACCTCTCACGAGTAAGACCGTCAACAGAGGAGGACATGACTAAGGATTGTGTGTACGCCATTCCATGTAGCTGTGGAAAGAAGTATAAAGGAGAAACAGGCCGCCCTCTTAAGGTAAGGCTACAAGAACATTGCAAGACCATAACATAAGGGGAGATAGAAAAACCAGACGTAGCTGACCACATATGGAGAGAGAAAAGGGATCACCACCCCCTATGGAGTGAAGTTGAAATAATAGATAGAGAACACCACTGGAAACTACGTAAACTTAAGGAATCAACACATATGCTAGTCCACAAAAATCTCCTAAGCCAACCAAGCATAGAAATGAATACAATATGGGAACCAGTATTATGGAGTACTAGAGAAAATCATTGGCATCAAAGATTGCAATATGAGTAGAAAATAGTTACTGAGACGTTAGGTATATAAGTCCCAGAAATTCACTTGCTGTTGTCCTCAAGGACATATGGCCCATTGGATATTGGCATTTCTCCTTTTTCGAACACTACTATGCAAACTAAAGGGATCAGCACATATGCTAGGATACAAAAATCTCCTAAGCCGACCAAGCATAGAAATGAATACAATATGGGAACCAGTAATACAGAGTGCTAGAGAAAATCATTAGCATAAAAAAAAGGTTTGCAATATGAGCTCTGGTAAAAAGTACTAGAGAAAATCACTGACATCAAAACATTGCAATATGAACTCTGGTAAAAAATGGTTACTAAACATTAGGTTTATAAGTCCCAGAAATTCACTTGCTGTTGTCCTCAAGGACATATGACCCAGTGAATATAGACATTGATTAGTTCCACCAACTTGAGTTCAATACCAGGCTATGCAGTGGTGAACAAATTACTTAGAGAATTAAGTTAAAGGGATATAACACATGACTACCAAAAGTGGCTTTGCACAAAGAATGATATACCCCGATGATTGTAAAAAAGGGTTCAGTATGAAATTCCTAGCACCTGAAGAAAGCCGAAGCGTACAATGGCCGAAACATCGTAAATAGGGCAACAAAGATATGGACAAGAGTCTGAATAATGTAAATAATACCTTATCTCAGAAGTATAGACAGTCTATTACGTATCTATCACATTGTGATTATATCACAATTGTCTCTCTTTTTCTCTCAATGTCCATTATATAGCCTATTATAATGTACGTTATGTATCATTTACAATGATGCCCACCTTTCGCTCTATCTACCACAATGTTCACTATTGCAGTATTCATTATCTATCTAAAGCTTATATCAAAGACTATTATCTATCACAATGTTCATAATAGCAGCAGACGTTAAATCGGATCAAAATCACTGAAAACAATTTTGAAAAAAATAAATGACAAAGGCAAATTTCTCAAGTCGATGTAAAAAGATTTTCTGTCCAGTGAAAAAAGAGTGATTTGCAAAACTGAGAGAAAGTAACAGGCTATTATCAAGATGTTATTAAATAGAGAAAGAAATTTGAATCGGCAGATAAAAGCAGAGACCATATAGGACACAATGTGGTAATCAAGCCACTGGACTGGATATAAGGTTTTGTTGACATGCATTCGCTCTTCCTCATCTTCTCACGTACTGATCTATCTATCTATCTATCTATCTATCTATCTATCTATCTATCTATCTATCTCAGTCTGTTCTGATCTATCTATCTATCTATCTATCTATCTATCTATCTATCTATCTATCTAGTCTGTTCTGATCTATCTATCTATCTATCTATCTATCTATCTATCTCAGTCTGTTCTATCTATCTATCTATCTATCTATCTATCTATCTATCTCAGTCTGTTCTGTCATCTATCTATCTATCTATCTATCTATCTATCTATCTATCTATCTATCTCAGTCTGTTCACTATCTATCTATCTATCTATCTATCTATCTATCTATCTATCTATCTATCTATCTCAGTCTGTTCTGATCTATCTATCTATCTATCTATCTTGGAGTAGATAGACTAAACTATTGCCCGGTTCGCACTCCACCCACGTCTATTGAACAGGTGAAGAGGCTCATCCCTTGTTTCCTGTTTAGGTTGTGGTTTCCGGTTTTTCTCTTTTCCAATCTTTTCACTCTTTTTATTTTTATTTTTTTTTCAATTGGAGTATATAGACTAAACTATCACCCGGTTCACACTCCACCCACGTCTATTGAACAGGTGAAGAGGCTCATCCCTTGTTTCCTGTTTAGGTTGTTTTTTCCGGTTATTCTCTTTTCCAATATTTTCACTCTTTTTATTTTTTATTTTTTTTCAATTGGAGTATACAGACTAAACTATCGCCCGGTTCACACTCCACCCACATCTATTGAACAGGTGAAGAGGCTCATCCCTTGTTTCCTGTTTAGGTTGTTTTTTCCGGTTATTCTCTTTTCCAATATTTTCACTCTTTTTATTTTTTATTTTTTTTCAATTGGAGTATACAGACTAAACTATCGCCCGGTTCACACTCCACCCACATCTATTGAACAGGTGAAGAGGCTCATCCCTTGTTTCCTGTTTAGGATGTAGTTTCCGGTTTTTCTCTTTTCCAGTTTTTTCACTCTTACGTACCCCCGTGCACATCAGTGGCGTTTTCGCCTTGCTTGGGGTGATATGATTAAAAAAAAAAATCTGTCTATCTATCTATCTATCTATCTATCTATCTATCTATCTATCTATCTCAGTCTGTTCACTATCTATCTATCTCTCTATCTATCTATCTATATATCTATCTATCTCTGTCTGTTCTGATCTATCTATCTATCTATCTATCTATCTATCTTGGAGCAGATAGACTAAACTATCGCCTGGTTCACACTCCACCCACGTCTATTGAACAGGTGAAGAGGCTCATCCCTTGTTTCCTGTTTAGGTTGTGGTTTCCGGTTTTTCTCTTTTCCAATCTTTTCACTCTTTTTATTTTTATTTTTTTTTCAATTGGAGTAGATAGACTAAACTATTGCCCGGTTCACACTCCACCCACGTCTATTGAACAGGTGAAGAGGCTCATCCCTTGTTTCCTGTTTAGGTTGTGGTTTCCGGTTTTTCTCTTTTCCAATATTTTCACTCTTTTTATTTTTATTTTTTTTTTCAATTGGAGTATATAGACTAAACTATCGCCCGGTTCACACTCCACCCACGTCTATTGAACAGGTGAAGAGGCTCATCCCTTGTTTCCTGTTTAGGATGTAGTTTCCGGTTTTTCTCTTTTCCAGTCTTTTCACTCTTATGTAGCCCCCTGCGCATCAGTGGCGTTTTCGCCTTGCTTGGGGTGATATGATTAAAAAAAAAAAATCTATCTATCTATCTATCTATCTATCTATCTATCTATCTATCTATCTATCTAATTCATATCTATCTATCTATCTATCTATCTATCTATCTATCTATCGTCTGTTCACTATCTATCTATCTATCTATCTATCTATCTATCTATCTATCTATCTCATCTTCACATCTATTCTATCTATCTATCTATCTATCTATCTATCTATCTATCTATCTCACCTGTTCATATCTATCTATCTATCTATCTATCTATCTATCTAAGCCTGTTCATATCTATCTATCTATCTATCTATCTATCTATCTATCTATCTATCTCAGTCTGTTCATATCTATCTATCTATCTATCTATCTATCTATCTATCTATCTATCTATCTCAGTCTGTTCATATCTATCTATCTATCTATCTATCTATCTATCTATCTATCTATCTATCTATCTTACATTCGAATCCACAATAGGTGTTATGGAAAAAATAATACTAAATTTTCTCAACAAGCATTCCAGTTGTACCGTCCTGCCAAATATTTGCCTGTTTGTAACCAGAGTCAACTTGATAAAAATAGTGCTACTCTCGGGTTTGGCTTTTGATCTTGTTATGTGACAGAACGCGTTAAGAAATGTCGGAAATGTAAATTTTAAAGCAGCAACACCACCACAGAGAGTTGTTGGATTACCACACGCCTGATAATAATCACAGGCAGTGCGATATTTGAAAGGCACTTCCTCTTTCCCTTAGATTTTTGGAGTGGCAACACGTTTTCTTTCACTGCATATTAGTACTTCAGAGACACAGGCTGAAGATTGTATTGAACTGTTCATAACTTCAACTTCATTTCTTTCTTTGTCCTTCTGTAAATATGTTTTGTTAATTCATTTATCAATCATTACTTGTTTGAGTTCTATATTTTTTGTCATTTTTTTTACCCAGACTCACATGAGTCCACCAAATATTTTTTGTGAGATAAATGTATCAGGAGGCATAAAATGATAATACTTTCCATTCTCACAAAAGTGGTCATAAGCTCCAAAATAATCAGTAAATTTGTGAGCTGGTAAAATTATTCAGTCAGTTAAGTGCCATATGTGATACATGCTTGGGTGATCATGTCTCTTTCAAAAAATGACTGACTGGGTAGAAGATTTTCCAGCAGTAGGTTGTCATTACTTTCTGCAGTAGACTGGTTGCCAATCAAGACTATAGAATTAAATCTGTCTTACTATTTAACCCATATCTGGAGGGAGAAGCAGCAGATTAATACCTTTCCCATGGTTATTCGTGTGTAAGTGAATGCAATGAATTCAATTGAAATTTGAACTCATCCCTCCAATTTCTCTTTCTAAACCAATATCCACTGCACCACAATGCACATCCACTTGTTAAAGTTGTTAGTACATGCATAAAAAAGTACAGTGTTCACTCGCCATTTTGCGGTTCACCTTTCACAGTCTTTTCACAAGCTATTAAAAAAATATATATACAATTTAATATTGCGGAAATTACAAAAAATAGTGGAAAAATCTATGAAAAGTCGAAAATTATAAAAATTTGTTATTTTAATGTATTTAACAATAAAATAGGCATTTTCTCGTTAGAAAAGGTAAAAACAGTCAAAAAACATAAAATGCATAAATTATAAAGCATCTTGTGCCATTTTACAAAATAAAACACATATGCACTCAAAGTATTTCTGTGGCTGGTGAACACAATGGGTCTTGTCTTCTCATGTGGTCTCTATATACAAGAGACCATACATGACTTGCTGTAATGTTTAGAAATCTTACTAAATTTTTACATAGCAAAACAAACATCTTTCTTTTTTGCTCACAGTAAATGAGTAAAAGGAAAAAAGGAGAATTAATGATTGCAGTGATAAAGAGAAAATGAGAGAGTAAGCAAATACATGTCTCTTGAACATGGAGTCCAGTTGACAACTGGATTCTCTCTGATAAGGAAGCAATACTTCACACTATTTGTGAATTTCAGGCATTTGGAATAGGCTCCAATTATAGGTTTTTCTTTAAATCAGGATTGGTTAATAAGTGAGAAATGTATCTAATTTGTTTATGAAGACATCTGCAAATGGTAAAGCTTGTAAGCCAACTGACACATGAAAAAAGATTATTTTATGCGTGTATGAAGAATATGTGTGTGCTTTTTTAATTAGCTCATGAAAAGATGTGTATGCTTTTTGTACAGTTAGATTTTATGAATCTGACATTAAAATGGTGACAAAATTTAGCAAACATAAAACAAAAACTTTCTTTCAATGCTGCTATTACTCTTGACACTTTTTGACGATTTTTATTGTTACGAAAAGCTATTTCCAGAATTTTAATAAAATTCAAACGTATGAAAATGGATTAATGTATTTTCTTTTTTCTCAAGAACTTACAGGAAAAATATTAAACTGTGGTATCCTATGCAAATTAGCTGAGTTGTATTGAAGTGCTAAGCCAATAACTGTTGGCACTTCATTACATCATGTGTAATGGTGTACCACATATTGAGTACTTAAACTGCAAGATATACCAGACATAACAAGAACATTATTAGGTTGTTTATTTACAAGAATAATTTCATATTTACAATATTATCAAAATATATGAACCAACTATAATGAAATATTTATTATCTAATCTAAACTTATTTATAAATGGAACTTTGTCTGTGTGTGTGTGTGTGTGTGTATCTGTTACCTACAGACTCCGAAATGGCTGAACCAATTTGTACTATAAGCATCTGCAAGTGTTCTTAGCTAGGTTTTGTGTTGATGTACTCCCGATAAATATCGAAAATCGATAATCAAAAATCAGGTTATAGAAAGAATGGTCTGATTTTAATTAAATTTGATACACTCATAGACAAAGACATAAGAAACGATATTCAGAGGTTTCAAGGTTGCAGTTCTTACAGTAGTGCAGAAAATTTGATATTGATACCAGGAAATCAAAATTTGACTTACATCCATTCATTTTTCTTTCAGTCTACGGTTTCGCTTTAACTGGAAACAACTATTGCTTTTTAGTCTTTCGTGTCAACGTCCAAAGAGTCTGAGCTCCAGGACCATGGATTAGTTTTAAAGCTTTCATTACACCCGAGTAACGCCGGGCCATACTGCTAGTAAAGAAATAACTATGAAAACAATTTTTTTTATTCGTTAATTAGAACAAGAAAATTTTAATAAACAGATAATGATGAATAACAATAATTATAAATTTAGAAAAAATGCATTTTCCGTTCATTTCTTTCATCTGCTCTTGATGCATAAATTCGCTAAAATCAGTTGAGAGTCATGGAAGAATATTATAAATCCAGTTTCATGTGTTTTGATTTTATGAATATGAAAAATAGCTTTTTAAAACAATAAAAATTGTTGAGGGTGTCAAGAGTAATAGCAGTATTAAGAGAAAAACTCATTTTTACAGTTTTTGTAGGTATATTTGTTAAACTTTACCAAAAGATTATTTACATTGTTTGGCCAAAAAAGAGTTTTTCAGGAAATTAAACTTTCCAAGTCCATTAACTTTTATGGCTCTTTCTAATATTGATGGGAATTTCGTTTCAAATTTCTTGCTTTTGGTTGTCTATTGGTCTCTTGTTTATATCATTTTCTCTTCTAGTTCTATCCATTTTAGTTGTTGTTGCTGTTGAAAGTCTTCAAGTGATGTTCTTTTTGTTATCTGGCAAAACTCTTCATTTGTGATTTTGTAGCACAGGGGTCTGATGAAGGACTGCGTGCACTCAAATCAGAAATTAACATACTGAGTACACTCGATGGTGATGGAAATGATTGAGTGCACTCACTGAGTGTTGAATGTGGGGGGAGAGAATTAAAACTATTGAATATACTCAATGAACAATGGACCTCATGTGTCCAGAGTGTGGATGAAATGAATCTGTTCAGTGTATTAACTGAAAGGTCATGAGTCAAAAGTTATCCTTGTCTATTTGCATTTATATAATTTGTATTAAAAAAGTGATTTCAGAGAAATGAAAAAATTAACAAAGTTGATATTTTCTGAAATCAAATACATAAATGCAACACAAACTGAATTTTTATTGAGTGGGAATTTTGAAAAATTGAAGCATTTTTTGAAATTCCTACTTAATCAAAATTCCTATTTACTGATGTCCTATGGGGCTCTTGAGAGTCATGTGACAGCTGATTATTGAGAATTGCCAATTGCTGCTCCTGATGGAGGTATAGGGTAGCTAGTTGCAGTTCAACTGAAAATGGCTGACATTACAATTCACACTATATACACACTGGTATTAGATAGTTAACTGCCATATGTGATACACACTTTGGGCGATCATGTCTCGAAAGAGACATGACTGACTGGGCAGGAGATCATCCCGCAGTAGGTTGCCATTGCTTTCTGCGGTAGACTGGTTGCCAGCAAGGGCTATAGAACCCAATCTGTCCTGTTATTTGACTTATAGCTAGTTTATTACTTCATAACAATATAAAAATGATCCCCCACTTTATGCCCAGTAGAAACCTTAATCATGTTTTCAACTATTATATTCAGTCAGTCAGTTAAGTGACATACGAGATACACGCTTTGTGCGATTATGTCTTGAAAGAGACATTGACTGGGCAGAAGATTATCCCACAGTAGGTTGTCATTGCTTTCTGTGGTAGATTGGTTGCCAGCCAAAGCTATAGAACCCAATGTGTCCTATTATTTAACCCGTAACTGGAGGGAAGAGATGGATTTATACCTTTCCCAAGGGTATTTGTGCATAAGTAAATGCAAGGAATTCAACTGGAATTTGAACTCTGCACCCCAATTTGTCATTCCGAGTCAGTATTAGATATAAATCCCAAAACTGTAAACTGTCTGGAGGAGAAAATATCTATAACTACCTTCCCAGACTAACATAATACTAATTGCTAAATTTAAGATTGAAAATCTCAAAATGCAGATACAAAAACAAATTTTTTACTATATTACTTAAAAATTGACATTTTTTTAAGGAGATTTATTTAAGTTTTTTTTTTTTTTTATAATCATATCACCCCAAGCAAGGCATTTTACTGCCACTGTTTTGCAGGGGGTTACATAGGAGGAAAGTTATGAGAAATAGTGACAGGTTATAGGGGTGTCAGGAAGTGGGTAAGAGAAGGATGAGAATAGTGATGAGAGTGGAGTGGACGGAGAAGGGAGCATGAGAGAGAGGATGCAGGTTAGTGAGATAGGAGACGACTATTGACTTTACATTTAAATTCTTGGAGATTGTAGCTGTCGGGGAAGCAAGTAAATGGAAGGGAATTCCACAGGCGGGAAGTGTGAGAAAAGAAGCTGCTGGAGTATAATTTGCATTTACAATTTATTGGATTCACCGTAAAAGGGTGGGACCTAGTTGCTAATCTTGTTGCTCGAGTAAATTTATATATAGGAGGCACCAGTGAGCTAAGTTCATCAGAGCAGAAGCCGTGAAAGTATTTGTAGAAGAGACACAGGGAAGCAACATTGCGCCGGTGAGAAAGTGACTGTATCCGAGCTGCCAAGTCAGGATTTATCACATTGCAGATTCTCCGTTGGATTTTGTCAAGAACCCCTAGGTGGATAGCAGGAGCACCCGACCAGATATGGCAGCAGTATTCAATGCACGGGCGGATGGTAGATTTGTATATGTGCAGGATTGTTTCAGGCAGAAAAAACTTCCTGGCGCTACACAGAGAACCAACTTTCTTAGCAGTGGATTTAACTATGGATTCTATATATATGGCTTATGGCCATATCTCGTTGAATACACCGGTTCTCGCTCGATCATCGAAATTAAGTAACGTTGAGCCTGGTCAGTACTTAGATGGGTCACTGCTTGGGAATACCAGGAGCTGTAAGCGTATCGTGACAGATGTGCGTTGTGGTGCAATGGATATCGGCTCAAAAAGAGAAATTGGTGAGCTGAATTCAAATTCCAGTTGAATACCCTGCATTCATTTAAGCACTGGTACCCTTTGGAAAGGTATTAATCCATCCCTTCCCTCCAGTTATGGGTTAAATAACAAGGTTAGGACTTGGGGACCCTGCCCTTAAAAACAAATCCCAATGAATCTTGATACTCGAAAAGAAAAAAGTATTACTAGACACAAAAACTTATAAAAAAACAATAAATTGTTGAAAGAAAAAGGTATTACCAGCAATAAATAAATAAAATTTAGTTGGCAATAAATGATTCGCCGAGGTTGATATGCCATAAAAACAAAAAACAACCAAAAACTATATATATATATATATATATATATATATATATATATATGTATGTACAAAGAAAAGCAAAAAGTTATTAGTAATTTCAAAATTACTTTCTTTTTATCCTAACAAAATTTATCAGAGGAAATCTTTAATATTTCTTGTGTTCTAAATTTTTAATCAGATATATTTATAATATGAAGAAAGCTAAAAAGGTAAAAGTATTTTTTTATTTGAAAGAAACTAATTGCTCTTCTTCACTATTGGGTTTCAGAAGGCCAAGTGGGTGTGTAGTTAATTAGCCAATGAAAATCAAAGATTTTTCTTCTTAATTCCAACTAACACATAATCTTCCAATGTCATCTGACATTTGCTTACTGTTCAAATTTATTCCAAATCTAAAAAGAAAAAGAAAATTTAGTAATTATTTTTCATTCTTGTAAATAATTGTATGACATTTCCTCTGTCATCAGCCAAAAGGAATTCACTTCTTTAAAATAATATCTCGAGATGTTTTATTTTGGTTAGTCTGGTTGAAGGCTTTAAAATTGGGCAACAAATTTTCAGACTAATTTGCTAAGTATAGCTCTCTTCTTCAGAGAATTCTTCCAGACACTCATTTTGTTTAATCTTTCTTTCACAAGGGGTCACATATGCTTTTGCCAATTGCGATATACAAAAAAATAATGGTATCTGAGATTACATATCACTTGATTTGGTGGGCGTATTGCCACATTACGTTGAAACATTGGCTCCAATATGATCACCAAAGTTAAGCAACATTGAGTCTGTTCTGTCCTGTCCCTAGATAGAGTGACTGCTTGGGAATAACAGGTGCTGTACACTTGGATGTGCAGGTGGTGCAATAGATAATGGCTGAGAATTGTTAATTAAAAAACCAATTTTCAATTCCAGCTGGGTTTGTTATATTAGCTTACACACAACTACCTTTGGGAAAGGCATGAATCCACTTTTCCTTATATCTGTAGATTAATTAAGTAAGACTTGTATCACTAAATCGTTATTATGTACCCTCACCAAAAGAAATAAAATGCTTACAATCTAAAAATATTTTCTACTTTAAATAACTTGCAAAAGTTGATAAGCCATGAAGGAATGAAAAAAAAATTGATTTGGTGAAAAAACATGAAATATAAGTCATATTAAGTAGCTTTCTTTCTTGCTATGTGGATCACCATTTTTAATTCTGGCTTTTATTTAGGTCGGCTTGATAACTGACTACAGATTTTAAATTAAGTAGCTTTCTTTCTAGCTGTGAGAATCGGTATTTTAATTCTGGCTTTTATTTAGGTCAGCTTCAACACTTAATACAGATATTAATTAGATTTTGTTCTTGCTGTGAGAAACAGTATTTTTCATCCAGGCTTTTATTTAGGTCGGCTTCTATGCTGACTACAGACATTAAGTGGATTTTATTTCTAGCTATAAGAAACTATTTTTAATTCTGGCTTTTATTTAGTTCATCTTCAACACTGACTACATGTATTAAATAGATTTCTTTCTAGCTGTGAGAAACACTGGCTTTTATTTAGGCCAACTTGAACACTGATTACAAACATTAAGTGGATTTCTTTCTAGAAGTGAGAATCACTATTTTTAATTCTGGTTTTTATGTAGGTTAGGTTTAGCACACACTTTTGACAATAAGTCGAATTCTTTCTAGCAGGAATAAACATTTTTTAATTCTGGCTTTTATTTACACAAGCTCGAATAACTACAGATGAAGCTATAGGGAGATGGTTAATGTTTATTAATTTGACCTTGTGTCATACATAACTGAACTCCCTAGAGCTTACAGATTTATTTGTGATCATTAGAAGGTTATCATCAGGTTGGAATGTGTGTGTGGATGAGTGGAAGAATAAAAATATACATTTTGTATGTTAAAATAGAAATTTATGAAAAGAAAAGAATAACAAGAATTTGTAGAAGTTAAAAGTTCAATGAGAAAGTTAAGAGTATCAAGAGTTGTAGAAATGTTCGTAGTAGTAATTTGTTGGTGAGGGTTTATGTGTGCATATATAAGTATGTATGAGCATTTGTTTGGTAGGAATGTCTTTGAATGGAGAAGAAGAAGTAAAAGAAATCAGCACATGAGAAAGAAGAGAACGACCGTCTGGGTGGACTTGAAGTTTCTGCCTTGTTACATTTTAGCTTGTCTACTCTGCTGCTTCCATGGGACTGTCTTGCCAGCCTTCCTTTTGCCTTTTATAACCATTTAGTTTTTTCGCACTGGATTACCAACTCTTTTCAAGTATTGCAAATAGCTTCCATTGGTCAGGAAATCAATTTAATATCTATTTGTGTCATCCAGTTTTGACTTTTTCTTTAAGCACGTGGTCAATCCTTTTTCTATTTGGTAAAACCAGGATTTCACACGTCATTGTGAATTTTTGTAAAAGTGAAAAAAAAAGTTGCTTTTAATTTTTAATTTTCCTATCCACCACACAGACGTTAAGTAGATTTTATTTCTAGCTGTAAAAACATTATTTTTAATTCTGGCTTGTATTTAGGTCAACTTGAACACTGACTGCAGAATTCAAGTAGATTTTTAGATGCAGCTGTAAGTTCTATGCTAAAATCTTCTTTTCTTGCATTTTTTGCTAGCGAAACTTTTCTCTAGCCTTCGATTGTTATCCTCAGTCTTCTTGATTTATGTTTTTTTTTTGTTCCTTTCACAATAATGTTTTTTTCTCATATTCTTTCACACTCAGTAACCCCTTACTTTGAAGCTATATGGTGTAGTTAATGTTTTATTTTAATTTGGCCTTGTGTCATACTTAACCGAACTCCCTACAGCTTACAAGTTTTATCCAGAATTATCAGAAGGTTATTTTCGTTATCATCATCAGAAGGTTATCAGCAGAAGGTTGTAGATTTGTGTGGAAGAGTGTGAAATAGTCGAAGAATACAATATACATTTTTCATGTTAAAATAGAATATATTAAAAGGAAAGAATAACAAAAATTTGTAGAAATTAATGTTCAGTTAGAAAGTTAAGGGTATCAGGAAATGTTCCTTGTATTAATTTGTTGGAGACAATTTATACGTACATACATATGTATGTATTAGTGTTTGTTCGGTAGGAATGTCTTTGAATGGAGAAGAAGTAAAAGGAATCAGCACACGAGAAAGAAGGAGAGGGAGAACAAATGTCCATGTCAGCTTGAAGCATTTTAGCTTGTCATCTCTGCTGCTTCCATCCCTGACTGTCCGACTGACGCTGATTGAAGTCATTTATAGTAATTTAGACTTTTTGCACTAGATCGCTAAGTCGTTTTTGCTCCTATTGGTCAGAAAATCACTTTAACATCTACTTGCGAAATCCGGTTTTAACTTTTTCTTTAAGCACATGGTCAATCCTTTTTCTATTTGGGAAAAACCAGGATTTGACATGTCATTGTGAATTTTTGTAAAAATGAAGAAGAAAGTTGATTTTAATTCTTAATTTCCTATCTGTTACAACTTCTTAGTGGTTTTATTGTCTTGTTTGGGGGTGAAATTATTTAAAAAAGAAACTTCCTCAGCCACCAAGCAGAATTGATACAGAAGATTGATATTTACAGAATTTAGCGAGGATAAGGACATGATTGGGAGGATGTTTTATGCTAATTGTCCAAATCAGGATGGGCTTGTTTGCAAAGAAAATCAGTATTTGAAATATAAGTTTTTCTATGGACTTTACAGGATACAAAATCATATATTTTACAGCAAATAGCTGAAGCCAAAAAAAGTAGAACACAGGCACACACATGAATTTGGATCAGAATCACTAAAAACAAATTTCTATACAAAATACTACAAAAATAAGATCCAAAATAAATTCAGTAATTTTGGTTGCTGATTGGACAAAAAAAAAATTGAAATTTCAATGATCCATGTTTATGGTTCTTTCCACCAAAAAAATACAAAAAAACGTTTGCACTTGGAGCTGGTCATGTGACTGAATTAGTTATTTATTCATATTTTTGGGAGCAAGTCAAGAGAGTCAGTCATAAGTCTGCCATAGACCAAAGAATGAACACTAAAGGAACAAAACACTTTTGCTGATTCTTCAAAAATGATACATAATAAGTAATTTTTTTCTCTGATCTTAAATTTCTGTGACCCCCTCCCCCCCGCAAAAAAAAAACAATCGCATCTGACCTTCTCTTTTAAGCTGGGTTCTTTATTTCCTTTTTTCTTTATATATTGACAACAAAGAAAGAGTGACAAAAGCTCATAAGTGTTTTCTTCACAGCGACACCAAATTTACATCTTCTTCACAAAACAAAGGCTCAATATCCAAACATTACTACTATTGTTCACACACATAGCAAAACATAGACTTAACTTAACTTAGCTCAACAAATCACATTTCACTTAAACAAATAAACTCTTTGAACTTTTGAAGGTATTTTACAATACTAAAAAAATAGAACACTGAAAAATATAAATTTTCTATTTGTTGTATACGAGCAGTATAGCCCGGTGTTGCTTGGGTGTAATGAAAGCTTTAAAACTAATCCATGGTCCTGGAGTTCAGACTCTTTGGACATTGGCACGAAAGACTAAAAAGCAATAGTTGCTTCCAGTTAAAGCAAAACCGGAGACTGAAAGAAAATGAATGGATGTAAGTCAAATTTTGATTTCATGGTATCGATATCAAATAAGTTTTTTTTCGTGTAAACTGAATTTTGAAGGCTAAATAAGTCCTCTGAGTAAATGGTATCATGGCTGAGACTAAGAACTACAATTATATCTACTTAGAGCCAAACCCGAAGCAAAAACTAAAATAAAAGGGCTGAAAAAATACAGACATACAGGCAGATAAACAGACACGCACACAAACATCTTGCCTTTTATATATATATATATATATATATCGATTTTCTGCACTATTGTAAGAACTGCAACCTTGAAACTTCTGAATATTGTTTCTTATGTCTTTGTCTATGAGTGTATCAAATTTAATTAAAATCAGACCACTCCTTCTATAACCCAATTTTTTTGATTATCAATTTTCGATATTTATTGGAGGTACCTCGACACAAAACCTAGCTTAAGAACACTCATAGACACTTATAGTACAACTATATAAATTTTCAAGAAAATCAGTTCAGCCATTTTGGAGTCTATAGGTAGCAGACACACACAGATACACACACACACAGACAAAGTTCCATTTATAAATAAGTTTAGATATTTTTTTAATCATATCACCCCAAGCAAGGTGATAATGCCACCAATGCGCAGGGGCCCACGTAAGAGTAAAAAGATTGAAAAAGAGAAAGCCAGAAACCACATCCTAAACAGGAAACAAGGGATGAGCCCCCTCACCCGTTCAACAGACACGGGTGGAGCGTGAACCAAGCGACAGTTTAGTCTATCTACTCCAGTTGAAAAAAAAAGAAAAAAAGAAAAGAGAGAAAAGATTGGAAAAGAGAAAACCGGAAACCGCATCCTAAACAGGAAACAAGGGATGAGCCTCTTCATCTGTTCAATAGATGTGGGTGGAGGGTGAACCGGGATATGCGAGGGTCATTCAATAAATAAGGTGAATTTTTCGGTATAAGGACTTCTAATACAGATAGAAGCTTACTTTTTAAAATTTTTTTTCCTTTACTTCTTTTTCAAAAGGATTTAATTTTTTTGCAGATTGAAAAAAAACTTTGAGAGTTTTGGAGATTAACAAAGATGGCCGACCAAGAAGCATGCTCCAAGATTGAACAGAGGTCAGTTATCAAGTTTTTGGTTGCTGAATGGTGCAAACCTGTTGAAATTCATAGGAGAATGTCAACTCTGTATGGTGCCACATGTTTCAGCCAAAAAAATGTCTACAAGTGGGTTAAATTGTTTAAAGAAGGACAGAGCAGTGTTGAGGATGAAGACGGGCCTGGGAGGCCTACAGAAGTGAGGTCACCTGAGGTCGAATCAGTCAATGACCTCATTTAGTCTGACAGAAGAGTGACAGTGGATGACATTGCAAGGACTTTGAGCCTATCTGTTGAGACAGCACACAAAATTTTCCATATGGAGTCGTCTTGCATCAAGACAATGCAAGGCCTCACACAGCAGCCCAAACAGTGCAGACCATCAACGAGCTGGGCTGGGAACTGCTCCCTCATCCCCCTTACAGTTCAGACCTTGCCCCTTCAGACTTTCACCTGTTTGGTCCCTTGAAAGCGTTCACGAGAGGTGCAAAGTTTGAAAGTGATGATGAAGTTGAAAGTGCTGTGAGTGACTGGCTGAGACATCAGTCCAAAGATTTTTATGCTGAGGTAATGCGGAAGCTTGTGCACAGATGGGAAAAATGTGTGACACTGCGGGGAGACTACGTTGAAAACAAAAAAGTAAGCTTTTATCTGTATTAGAAGTCCTTATACCGAAAAATTCACCTTATTTATTGAATGACCCTCGTAGAAGTCCTTACACCAAAAAATTCACCTTATTTATTGAATGACACTCGTAGAAGTCATTATACTGAAAAATTCACCTTATTTTTTGAATGACCCTCGTATATGAAATGTATGATTCTTCTTTTTATTTTTCTACAAAACATTTCTTCTTGCATTGCTTTTCCTTAAAAAATGTGTTGTATTTTGTGGACAGGAAACTTGGCATTAAATTTTCCTTTTAATCTGGGTATTCTGCCTCCACAAAGTGGTGACCATGACACAATTCAAACACATAACCTCAACTCTTGAATCAGTATAAAATGTATAATTATTTTAGTATCAAGCAGGCCATGACATATTTAAAAAAAAAACAAACAAACTGAAAACTGCTTTGAATAAATATTTGTTATAAACTCACATTTTGTACTGATATGAAATAAGATGATTGCATTGAATCAATTGCTCAGTTGACTGCTAGGAAAGTTGGTTCCCTTTGTTGTGTCAGACAATTTTTCTTGTCAGAATCCATCTTGCACATTTATAACTCCACCACTGATCCATGCAATGATTATTGCTGCCATATCTGGTATGGTGCTCTTACCATATATCTCAAGATTCTTGACAAAATTTAAAAAATGGTCTGAAATGTAATCAATTCTAATCTCAATATCAGTTACTTTCTCTCTGATGTGATATCATTTCCCTTTCTCTTTTGCTACAAATATTTTCATGGCAATTGTTATGACCTTGCCTTCTGAGTGCCTCAACTGCATGAATTTAAGCATTTTGCTAAATTGGAAATTAGGTCTCACAGTTTTACTAGCTAGATATAGCCATGTGTTCTATTCTAATAGTTTTTCTTGTACTTCTCACATTTTTACTTCCATGTCTTTTTTACAATCTCCAAAAATTTAAATTACCATTTTCTATCTTGAACTCTGTTCTTTTATTGTCCTTTCTTTGCACTAAAGTCTTTGCATTCTCTTTTACTTCCATGCATCCTAGTGACATTATTGCCTTGCTTGGGGTGAAATGATTAAAAAAAAAAAGAACTTGAATTCTCTTGAAATCTTGGAAGTTTATACATATGTAACAGGATCAGAGTGGCTATTGTTGAGATATGCAACTATCCTCTTCCAAGGACATTTGAGACAGTCAGTGAATTAAATTCAAACCATGTAATGTATTATTTTGGGATATGAGACTAGGAGAAATCTTATAGTTAATTAAATCTGAATGGTGAGTGGAAAAAATTACTAATAAAAAGAACTAATTAAAAATGTTAACTAGTTGAAATCAATGGAATCTGTCTGGAATTCACTGAGAATCACAATGAAGTTTGAAGAGGTAAATAGTAAAATAAAATATATTAGATGGTTCATAATCAAGTAAATCTTTACCCTTATTTACTTCACCCCTACTTTTGCCTAAGTAGATTGACATGACAATTAGAACTTGGATAATTTCAATGTTGTTCAACCATCCAAGGACCAGGATCATGTTTACTTAAATATCATTCACCCTCAAATCCGAGTTTCTATATGAAAAAACTTGGACAGGAAATTTAACAAAGGAAACTCATCCGCATCAACAAAGACATGTTTGGCTTTCAGATATGTTTGTGGTGATACCGACCGAGCAAAGTGAAGGACCGGATGTTTGCACCCACACAACCAAAAAGCAAATGACCAAAACTCGTTGGTGCGCAGCTGGATTCGCACAGATGTTCCGGTTGAAAACTAAAAATTAATTAAATATTAAATTTCCCGTTCGCGAGCCTATGTGAATTTTATTTATCGGCCAATGGGAAGCCCAGAATCAAATACGGATGTGAATTCCCAAATGATCTGCTGCGATCCAAAAAGAAGATATAAAAAGCCGATACAGAAAGCATCGCCAGACAGATGTGGGCAGACAGACCCAGACAGACTTGAGAGAGACGAGAGTAATTAGTATCTCCCTTGGCCAAGTCAAGCAGCTTACTATGCTCGCCCTTACCTCTCCTTTCCTTCTTCGCTGTCTCAAAACTACTTACTGACCTAAGGAGAGGATACATCAAAGACATTCCTTACTTACAAAGCTTCCACATTCCTAAGCATTAATTCTCTTTTCAGCTTTTATTGCCATGAACATTTTAACGTCCGTTGGACCCATGTTCAAAGGATTACTTTAATTGTAAAAACCTTAATTGATATGTGTATATATAAAATGTTATTTTTCAACTCAATTTGCTTTTCTTGATTTATAATCATTTTATGACTTATGGTGGGCTATCTACAACGAGGCCAAATTCCGTTAATCTGCCACAACATACTACTACCCTTCACTAGAACGAACTCCCCACTATATATTCATTTGCGAGGATTGAATAATAAACAAAATAACATAAACTAAAAACACACACAAAAAATAAACACAAAAAAAAAAAGAATGATAATCTCTCAGGAGGCCTCTGACTGGAAAGACCACCTGCGCATGTGCAAGAAAAGAGGGGCTTCCTGGCACCAAAAACAAACAAAAAGAGAATCTAGATTTTTTTTTTAACTGGGACTCTTGACTGAACAAAACATACTTTTTGCTTGGGAAGACATTTTCCCTCAAAAAATAGTTAAATAAAATCAAGTCCTAAAAGTATTTTTAGTGTCTTCGTCTCCTTCTTTCTTTCATATTTTTTATTTCAGTTTACACAAGCAACAAAAGTAATTCCGTGTATTGGGAGTTTAAACGAAGGAACCAGAATTTTCCACATAACACCAAAACAACCTACTCCAAGAACCAAACCCAGGAATAGCCATAACTCCATAAATTCATGATTAATTATGCTTATTACCCCCTATTGTGGACATCTATATGATCCCTATTAAAAAAATGTACTCAAATAGGTTCAAGGAATGTCAGTGCTTTTTGAGGGCAGTTAATAGAAAGAAGTAATGTTAAATTGTCACCCTGCTATCATATTCCTGTGATCAATTTCGAAATAAATATGTACTGCAGGGACACCTATTGTGGCATAGGGGGATGGTTAATGTTTCTTTGATTTGGCCTTGTGTCAGACTTAACCGAACTCCCTACAGCTTAGAGGATTTATGCAGAATTATCATCATCAGAATTATCAGAAGGTTGGTTGTCGGCAAGATGGAATGTGTGGAATAGTGTAGAATAGTGTAAGAATAAAATATACTTTTTTCATGTTAAAATAGAAATTTATTAAAAGGAAAGAATAACACAAGTTGTAGAAGTTAATGTTCAATTAGAAACATTATTAAGAAGTTAAGGGTAGAGTTCAATGATAAAGTTATGGGTATCAAAACTTGTAGAAAATGTTTGTAGTAGTGATTGTTGAAAGAGTATATGCGTATGTATGTATGTATGCATGTATGTATGTATGTATGTATGTATGTATGTATGTATTCAGTAGGAATGTATTTGGATGGAGAAGAAGAAGTAAAAGGAATCAGCAGAAGGAAAGAGAAAGAGGACAAATGTCCGGGTCAGCTTGAAGCTTCTCTTGTTACATTTGAGTTTGTCGTCTTTGCAACTTCAAACCCCATTACTGACTGGCTGATGGGGTGGGGGTGGTTGGCCTTTTATTGTCATTAGATTTTTGCACTGACTCAAGTCTTGCAAGTCGCTCCCATTGGTCAAAATCAATTTAACACCTACTTTTGAAATCTGGGTTTGACTTTTTCTTTAAGCACATGGTCAATCCTTTTTCTATTTGGGAAAACCAGGATTTCACAGGTCATTGTGAATTTTTGTAAAAGTGAAGAAGGTTGATTTTAATTAATTTCTTATCCACTACACTGTAACAAACACATATACACAATATCTCCTAAGAAGATATTAAGTTTAAGAGAAACACAATTCTATTCTCTGTCTCCTGTATTCAAACAAATCTCCTCAAAAATATAAAATAAGCTAATCATTAATGCTGTCAGCAAAGAAAAAACATGAACAAAAGATAGTTTAGGAGATACCATATAACTTTTAGAAGGCCGATTATAAATGACAGAGACAGAATTGTGGCCAACTGTTGACAATAAGCAGGCTCTAGACATCATCACCATGACCTTCATTAGCTGCCAAGACACACATATTTACTTGAGACTCACCCTCCTCTAAATCACTACACCTCACTCACATAGAGACATTCCACTCACATCCTCATTAACAGCAAATAAAGGATCATATATTACCAATTTTGTTATCTTTTCATACTACCTACTGGTGTTTCACAGTTTATTGCTGCTTTTGCTTGTTCTCCCATCTGATCAGAATCTGATCATAACATATATGACTGCAGCCACCTGGAGATGGTTAATGTTTCTTTGATTTGGCCTTGTGTCATACTTAACTCCCTACAGCTTATAAGTTTTATCCAGAATTATTGTCATCAGAAGGTTTTCATCAGAATGTTGGTTGGTCGTTTGAATGTATGAATTAGTGTAGAATAGTGGAATAATAAAATATTACATTTTGCATTTTAAAATAGAAATTTATTAAAAGGAAAGAATAACAAAAAGTTGTAGGAGTTAATGTGCAATTAGAAACATTTTTAAGAAGTTAAGGGTAGAATTTGTGTTAAATGATAAAGTTATGGGTATCAAGATTTGTAGAAAATGTAGTAATTGTTGAAAGAGTATATGCAAGCATAGGAAGTATTATGTATTCAGTAGGAATGTCTTGGGATGGAGAAGAAGAAGTAAAAGGAATTAGCAAAAGGAAAGAGAAAGAAGACAAATGTTTGGGTCAGCTTGAAGCTTCTCTTGTTACATTTTAGCTTGTTTTTGCTGCTTCCATCCCCTGAGTGACTGAAGCTGATCAAGTCCTTTTATTGTAATCTAGATTTTTCACACTTACTCACAAAGTCCCCAAGTCTTGCAAGTGGCTCCCATTAGTCAAAAATTAATATAACAGCTACTTGCGAAATCTGGTTTCAAATTTTCTTTAAGCACATGGTCAATCCTTTTTTTATTTGTTAAAAACTAGGATTTCACACGTCATTGTGAATTTTTGTAAAAGTGAAGAAAAAGGTTGATTTTAATTCTTATTTTCCTAGTCACTACATGACTACTATAGAATTGGTAGCCTTAAAAATCCCCAAAAAACTATTCTTAAAAGATTGCTCAATACAGAGCAGAGCAAATAATATTTATTTAAAATTTATAACATGAGTATGTTATAACATCACTACAAAGTAGCTATTTTGTTTCAACACTTATGTCTTGTCAAGTGATGCTGCTGATTGTGAGATGAAGGTTTTTAAAAGGTTCATAGGGAAAACATTGTTTTGTAGTCTGTGATGACCAATCAAAATACAAGTAAATGCTAATTTGAAAAACATGACAACATACCCTAAAAACAATTTATTGGTTCGGTAATGTTTGATTAAAATAGAAATCAGTATTACTGACTATTGGTTTCACTTTAAAATAAAATAAAAATTTGTTTTAAAAATGTATTATAAAGTTATTCAAAGATGAAACACGGAACACACACACACATATATATAAACATGCAAATTCACATACTAAATAAAATATGTACACACACAATTTAATTGGAGTAGATAGACTAAACTATCGCCCAGTTCACACTCCACCACGTCTATTGAACAGGTGAAGAGGCCCATCCCTTGTTTCCTGTTTAGGATGTGGTTTCCGGCTTTCTCTTTTCCATTCTTTTTACCCTTACGTAGCCCCCTGTGCATCAGTGGCGTTATCGCCTTGCTTGGGGTGATATGATTAAAAAAAAAAAAAAAAAAATTCTGTATAACTTACTAACTTCTACAGTAAACTTACAATCCGATGTATAAATATTGTAAATAAAACATAAACAAATTTATGTAAAATATAGCAATTTTGTTGTTTCAAAAGAAATCCTTTGAATTTCATTCTTCTGTGAATGAATTCATGTTCAATCAGGGTTTTTATTATTAAATATTTCTGTATTTTTTCTCGACTGCGAAATTTTTCTTCTATTTTTCACTCATTCTGAATGTGTTATTTAAGCAATCGAACACTAAACACCCTTATTTTAATATAAGTGGGGATCAGAATAATATCAATATAAAGTTATGCCAAAAAAGCAACTGTTCCTGTTCCTTTCTGTCTCAGACAATCCAGACTGCAGAATTTTTGTTGTCAAACCTGTGAACATGTCAGTGCTTTTCTGTTTTTAAGGGGAAAATAAATGAAGAAAATAAATAAGGAGATCAATATTTGTTTTGAAAATGTAACAGACGAGCCTAAATCTGAAATGTTAATTCCAGGTTATCTGAACTCCGGATAAACTGAATTGAATAAAAATTTAAAAATTTTGGATGCTCAAATATTGAGAGTAAAAAATAAAATAAGAAATTGTAAAAGGGAGGCAACTCTATTATACTATTGTTACTCCTTGAAACCATTTCAGACCAATAATACGTCACTCACATTATTAAAATGTAAATGAAAAACGCAGTTGCTTCGAGCCTAAATTTGAAGAGAAACAACAACTGTAACAAAATGAACACAACCACAAACAGTGCTATTCTTATTTTAATAAAACTGAAAGCACGATCTTCCACTTATCCTTGTCTCATTCAAAAGTTAAAGTGTGTCGAGAGAGAGTCTGTGTTTGTGTTGTACGAGCAAGATTACATTCGTTTTAATTAAAAAAATATTATTTTTTCACCTTTTGCTGCAATTGTTACGGGATGTATGCATGTAAAATTGTTTACGTTGGGATTAAAATTAATTATGGAAGGTTGATGCAGGGTTTAAAAGTAAGTTTTTTTTTTACAAAACAAGAGCACGAATGTGCGTACACAATGCACAATACACACACGCACTTTGATTACGGATTATCAGATCAATCAGTCGGTGTCCAAAATTATGTGTATTCAATTTTATTTTTTCTGCTTGCAGTGTACATGCCTGTCGCTTCTTGCTATTTATTATTTTTTTTCAAGATCAGTTATCCTAAAAATGATTTATCCGAAAAAATCAACCTTAAAACAATAACGGTTTTTTTTAACGAGAAGCGGCAGGTGTATTTGTACACTGCAATCAGAAAAAATAAAATTATATAAATGGTGACTTTACATTAAACTTTACAAGTCATTTCACAAAATTACAGACATGATGACTTACAAGTGCGGTCTCGTGTCAGATCTGTTTTTTTACAATTTTCATTCATGCTCAATCGCTTTTGGTTGCTAAAGTAAAAAGTCCGATTGTGAACGAAAACCAAATAATCCTGACACGAGGCCACATTCGTAAGTCACCAATAACAATCTCATTGCTTCAACGCGTCTCAGTGTTAATATTTCAATTTCAGGAATGTCTTACTCTTAGTCTTAAAAGTAAAGTGCGACGAAAAAAACAATAAACGACACACGTTTTTTAAGGAAAGTAAACAAACATTGAAGCAATCCATCGTTGCATAACATTTTATATGAAATGTTTATTCCTTGTGTATTGATAATTTTCTTCATGAACTGTTCTCGGTGTGAAGAGACTAATTTTTTACCTTATTTTACAAGTTAATTTCAAATACACGAGTGATATTAGGATGCTATGGAAGCACACAAATGAAAATATAAACGCACCAATACATTTTCCATGAAAATGAAATTTGAAAACCTAAACAAATAACAGCCAATTATAGTAAAAACGTTATTTAAAGGAAACCCTGCTTATAAACTGCTATCAATCGTTTTCCATTTCAGAAGAAAAAAAAGGACAGTTATTTGGAATATAGTTAATTGGGTAGGCGAATTCAAACGTCAAAAAATAAATTTGTTTGATATGTGTAACTGATTTTTTTTTATTTTTTGGTCTGCTTGTCTAAAACTTGCTCTCGCTCTCTGGTTTGTTTACTGATGTCATACAAAAAATAAATTACAAATGAATTGAAATTTATTTAATTTTTCTAATTAGTTTTTCTTTTTAAATAGAAAGACAAACTAATTCCAAATTTATAGCTCAAGTTTTGGCTGAAAACTTTCATCTTGAAATGATAAGCACACAGAAAACCAATTCAAGATTAGAACATTTGATTGAAAAAATGCTAGTTGTATGCATCATTATGATATTTTGTAAATTTTCACATTTTAAAAATTACCTGAAAGTGTTGGTTGCTGCTTTTTTAAAAATTTATTTTTTGGTCATTTTCAATTTTTTTCTTTAAAATGTGCTAAAAGTAAAACTCAAATATTTTGAAAATTTCCTTTTAACTTTTAACCTTTCCAAGAATTTTATTGGTTATTTAAGAAGTAACTTTAGAGCTCGAAGACTAAAGTAACGTTAATTTGGAGATGATATTCTTCAACCTTCTTCTCCTGTGTACCGTGACGATCGTGACTTCGCAACTTGTAGCTGTTAGTGTTATTAATTAACGTTTGTCTTTTTCTCTTTCACTCCAGTTATGCAAACCATACACAAGTCGATCAAGTAAGTGTCTCGTTGACCACCCCACGTTTCTTCTTGCCTTCGATAGGTGCATGGCTCTCCAAACCTTGTTTTAACAACAAAAAAGTACATTATTAGAGCTTATTTATTGAGTAGTTGTTTATTGATCCAGATGCATTGTTCTTTACTTAGATTCTTTAATTAATAAGCGGGAAAAATATCTACACAGTTGGCCTGCTACAATTATTTGAGAAAATAAATAGAAAGATTGTAGTCATTTTAAGCATCCGTAGTTATTAAAAGTCTCCTATCAGCATGTAAAGCACAGTAGTTGCGGTCGTTCACTTAATTTGGTAATATTAAGAAGGCCAGACCTTTTCAACCAATCAGCATTCAGCATTTATTGAGCGCTTCTTTTTTCAACATGGCGATAGATGAGAAGTGTTCTTCCAATATCGATTGGAATTATCCAAATTTATTATCGAAGGAAACAATTTTACGGCTTTTAAAACTAGTAAGTGTCTTCTATTTCGCCTAGTATCGTAAAATGATATGTAAAAATTGTGTATGATTTGCATATCAATTCTTTTGTTTCTTGACTTAAAATGCCGGTCGGTGCGTTATTCAGAAAGTGGACAGATGACTTTTTTTTCCCTTTCATTCCGCGTGTTGATTTCAGCAATAATTAAATTAAATTCTTGTCTTTAAGACACAATTGTTGGTTTTATATTTGACATTGGGAAAAATAATGTTTCTTGGTGCTTCTTAAGTGAACGAGATATCTTTAAAAAAATTTTTTTTTTTAAACATCCACTTATGAAGTTTTTTGTTGTATGAAAATAAGAATATTGAAATTGAATTTTATTTATTATCTGAAATCTTTCACTTAAAAATGATTTTTGTTTTTATTTCCCCAGCATTGTTTGTGTAATTAATGCTTTATTTTCATATTTTTTATGCTTTGAGAGTGCTCTTGTGAAATATTTATACGTCGAAATGTATGGCTGAAGAAACTTTCAAAATATTTATACAAAAACTCGTTTTTCTTTTTCCACGTTGAGCCCCCTCCTCCCAAAAATTATTTGTTTTGAAATCATTTTAAGTTATTTTGAACTATAATTTCGAAAGACAATGTTATATTGGTTCTCATTTCTGGAATATTAGATACTAGTGGGTATATTTTTGTTTGTTGTTTTCCCCAGTCGATATTAAAGTAGAAGATAGTTCGTGTCGATCAATTTCAAAAAAGTTTTTCTGCTGAATTCTCTGCATGTGCATTATTCAGCTTTTTGTTTTAATTATAACGGGTTTGAAAAAAAAAAGAATTTCATGTCCGACAACATTTGATTTGAATCTCCACATGTTTGAAACGGAAGAAAAAAAATCAATTCGCAGGGTTTTAATTTTCCCGACCAATTCTTTTAGGTACCATCACGACTTCCTAACAAATCTGTGTAAAAAAAAAAGAAAAAAAAAAAAAAAGACCCTGAAAGTCACTTTAAATTCACTCTTTGAACTTAAATTTCGGTTTTATAAAATATTGGCACGTTCACTCGTCACTCATCAAACTGCCATGGTAGAGGAAAATGTAAACAAAATCTCTTGAAGATTCAAAATTTAAATTTATCCAAGAGATATATATTTCGAACTTCGAAGTCAAGTTAGTAAATAAATTTAAGGATTAATTTTGTAAAAGTAATGTTTCCTTTTTAAAGCATAATGTTCTGATGGCACACGAAGAAGATGATAAATTCAGTTTTCATATTTTTTCTAGTTTATTTTAAGATCAGGTATCCTCTCTCTTTTCTTCTTTTGGCAGGTACCTGATTTTAATTTAACATTTTTTGTCTTTAAGTCTTAGATATGAAATAACTGACAAATGTAGAGTGGGACTAATCTTCCATTTCATATTTCTGGTAAAAAAAGAAAAAGTTAACTCTTGTATAATTATTGTTAAAACAGCAAACAAACTTCAGTCTTATCTGTTGTTTGTTTACATGTGATATTTTCAATAGAAATTCAAATAAATTCAAATTATAAGAAAAAATTTAACTAGGGATGATAAAAATGCTAATATTGCAATGCACAATTCTTTATGGTAGAATTTTAATCAGAAATTCCTCCTTTTAAAATATCTAGCTTATTGTACACCTTGATTTTTAATAAGTTTGGATTCAGTTGATGAATAATT
Organism: Ascarosepion bandense; assembly: GCA_037127315.1. NCBI lineage: Eukaryota > Metazoa > Mollusca > Cephalopoda > Sepiida > Sepiidae > Ascarosepion > Ascarosepion bandense. The sequence continues at coordinate 559,946 of JBBBDQ010001523.1, forward strand.
GAGAAAAAAATTAAAGAATCTCAAATTTTAGTTAAAATTTTACAAAACTGAAATAAAAAGATAATTGAATCATAGTAATAAAACAAAATCAATAAGTTAATTTGAATTCTAAAAAGGACTGATCTTAAGTTGAAGTATCAATATTATTCAAAATAAAAAAAATATTTCCTAAATTGAGAAATTAACAATGTTCGTATCTTTTCTCTCTAGATCTCTATTGTAATCCATTATAAACGGCTCCGTGTTTTCTAGAGTAAGACTTTGATGTTAGTCGATGAGATAATAAATGTACAACATCTATATTGCTGAGAGGAGGCATCCACATTATTTTGTCAGCAATTAATTCCAGCATAGCAAATGGACTTTTTTTGCATTCTAAAATGCTGGGATGTTAGCACTTTAACTGCCAGGTGTTAATTACAAAGTCTAACTTCAAATGCCAACTCAGGGGGTAAAACAATTTTTAGAAGTTTATTTAGATTTACACCTTCAACTGAAGTTTTAATGTTTTAAAAACTAAGATTATCACTGCAAATAAACTTGTTGTTGACACAAGATCACTTGTAGCCTGCATCATAATGATAACTGCCAACCACAATTCAATTTTGTAAGTGATGTCCAGAAAAAAAGATTTTTGAAAGTTGAGATGACCTTGTTTCTATTTGTGTTTACTGGTTCAATCAAAAGACAGTCAGTTTCTTGCGCAAATATTTTTGATATACCAATATCTGGTAAATGTTTTATATCTTCCATCAGGTTTTACACAAGACATGCAAATGGTGACCTTTAAAAGAAGACTTTATTAAACAGGTGCAGTTCTAATTAATGAAATGCAAATTGAGGTACAGACTATGGTAGGGTGCATGGTGTAGTCAACTATGATTTTAACTTCAGAATCCTGTCTACTACCAAAAGTCATGGTTCGTTCTTTCATGGAATTACATCTATAGTGATATTTGTTTCTCTTTTTTTTTTTGTTTTTATACAACGAATTCCATCTGGTTACCACAAGCACAGAGGGTAGTTTCAGTAGTTGCTTAGCCTTCAGACCATTTCATGTACTGCTGTTTTCAGCTAGGAGTTTTGAATAACTTGATGAAAGCAGTCATCTGGGTAGCATTATCAAATGCTTACCCATGTGAGAATATTTAATTAGTAAAGTTTAAAACTTGTGCTAAGCATGTGACTCTCAATCCTCTTTCAGTTGCTATCCCCACTAAACTCTTTGAATAGCACCAACTTTATGGGTCATCCAACTTTTTTTTTCCTTCCTCACCTGGGTCAAGTGTGTGTCTTCTTGTTAAGATTGATTTAGGTTTCCAAAATCTTATGATATTGGAGTTGACAGCAATGTCTAATGATGGACCAAAATATACATTGTGTACTACAGCTAAGAAATGAGCAATTCTCAATTACAGTTGAATGTTTTGCAATTGTGTCCTGAACAATGTTAGGAATCAAGGCTGAAATAAGAACTTCTTCAGTAAAGTAAACAACACTGTTGATAATTCTAACAACAGGTTTATTGATTATTAAAACTGAATGCAATGTCTCTATTTTCTACCTTGAGAAATCTAGCAGTAATTGTTGAATAAAGACTAGCCAGTTGCCTCTCACTTTTAATTCTTCGGTCCTTTATGTGTCTGTGTGTTTGCTTTGGCCATGGGAATACAGGTGTGTTCTTGTGATTATGATGGTTGTCTATGCTGCAAACTGGAGCAAATCTCTGACAGCTTTTTCTCTCTCTCTCAGTCCCATGTGTCTTTGTTTATATAGATCCCATCTCTAATTCGACATTTTTGTGTGTAATGTTTCCACTTTCAATTGCCCTATCTTAGAAAGTCTCTTCATAGACCACATAACTTCCTTTGTTGAAAGAAATTTGGTCACTTTTTTTTATGTAGAGATATAAGCATTGGACAAATCGGGGAGCCGAGTTCAAATTCCAGTTGAACTCCTTGCATTCACTTATTCACAAATACCCTTGGGAAAGGCATTAATCCATCTCTTCCCTCCAGTTATGGGTGAAATAATAGAACAGACTGGGTTCTATAACCTTGGCTAGCAACCAGTCTACTGCAGAAAGCAATGACAACCTACTGCAGGATAATCTTCTGCTCAGTCAGTCATGTCTCTTTTGAGATATGATCGCCTAATCATGTATCACTTAACTGACTGATAAGCATTGGGAAAATAGTATTAATGTAAACCAACTTTGAATTTGGATTCTCAGGATCAAGAAATTCAGACAACGCATTAATCATGTCTTCTTATTGGAAGGAAGTGGATAGGATGGGTAAAATTTAGTTTTGGTCAATTTTACTGAGTCTCAACTATTACTGGGTTTGGTGCTCTTTGGAAAATTCATTTTATTGTTTAAAACCTAATTATTAATTTGTTTCTTTCTCCCATCCATTCAATCTACTCTTCTGAGAATTTTAATATCTGATTAGTAGTCCCTCCAGATCACCATCCAGCAATTTCTTACAATTAAACATTGAACAAAGCCAGTGTTATGTGTGCAATAAAAGAAAAAAGATAAAAGAAAAACAAATAGAACAAGAAGACCGACTAAGTTTTATAGTAAACAAAAAGGCTTTATTGCAATTTTAATGATTTGATCAGTGGCTAAAAATGAAAAAAATAAACAAAAGCTTACTGGCAAGAAGTTGAGAAATTACTTCAAAATAACTTCAGTTCGGAGTTGCTGGGTTTTTGGGATCTAGTTTACATATCAGCGAATGGTAGTAAACTGACTACTCAGATTTCTACAACAAATGACTTTGCCAGTCAACTTGCTTAATTTTAGTGCCAACCAATAAATATGAATACTCGGATGAAAGACCTCCACTTGTAAAATCATCCAGTCATATCAAAGAGTTTTTTGAAGTCTTTTATCTAAACGACCCAGAATATGGAGAAATTTGTTTCATAAAAATATTCTCTTAACATGTTAACTGTTAGTAGACAAAACTTATGAGCTGTTTTTAGAGTTGGATGATATTATCTGATACAAATGCAATGTGGACAAAACATATTGTCTGCATGAATGTTTGACTTGGTTTGATGGTTGTATTCTGTCATTGTTGCATCATCAATAAGTTGTTTTGTTTGAAATTTTATGTCTCCTGGATGACTTATTTTTGTCTTTTAGGGTTTATTTCCATAGTACCTTTTGGTATTTGGTTTTGCTTACTTGAACGATTCTGTTGTACTCTTTGCGGCGTAGGTATATTGAACATATCATAAATCACCATCATAGGTTCCTCACTCTCTTGATCAGTGTCCGTTGTATGTATTTTTATTTTAAATATTTTATTTGATTTAAATGTCTCTTAATTACCAATTTTTGGATGTTTTATCAAATACATTATGCCAATTTTTTTATCAATAACCATTCCTGAATTTGCATTTACATTAGGTGTTGTGCGATATATGGACAAAATCTTTTGTAATTCTTCATTTGTAGTTTCAATTTTGTTTGCCTTAATTGCTCTCTTGAAACACATCAATAAATCTTTTCATCATTCTGTTTGACCTTGGGTGGTAGGGTGGGGATGTTAGGTGTGCGATTGAATAGATTTTACAAAAATTTTCAAAATCTTTTGAAGAAAATTGTGTACCATTGTTGGACATGATAGTCTCTGGCACGCTGAATCTAGCAAATAATTTGTGCAAAGAAATCTATCATGCCTCTACTAGTTGGCGTTATAGATTTTAAAACTTCTGGCCACTTGGCGAAGCTGTCAACCACAAAGTAGTAAATCCCCTTTATTGGATTAGCGTAATCTTGATCTTGGTTTATCTGTCTTTGGCCAGTGACTGGATTTCGCAGCTGGTGTCTTTGCTGCCAATGCACAGTTTTTTGCAAGTTTTTACAAGATTTTCAATTTCTTTGTCCATACCATACCAATGGACATAACTTCCTCATGAGAGATTTCATTCTTGATATTCCTGGATGTCCACTATGAAAGTCTCTCAAGATTTTCCTTGTTAAAACTGTTGGTATTACAACATGATCTCCATATAACAATTTACTGTTACATATAGAAAAAATAATATCCCCTTTATATTTTTTTCTAGTCCATTACCTTATCTTTTTCTCTAATGAATTTATCAAATTTTGCTTTGGATCTTATTTCTTCCAACATGATTGGTAGTTCTTTTACTGTGTTATACAGAATGTTTTAATATCCATTTTGAAACTCAGTGAAGCAATAATTTTCTTTATTTTTGGAATTAACCTAGACCAGGGGTTCCTAACTAACCTTTTCTATGCCTTGCACCCCTAGATGTACACACACATGCACACACAAAAAGTAATATCTCATCTGAAGAAGGCAATTTATACTAGATTTGAACAACAAATTTATTCAAAGTAATTTTTGAATGACATGTAAAAAAAAAAAAAAATCAAGCTTTTCATTCAATGTACATTAAACAATTTCAAAAAGATAAAATATGACATTAAAAGTTCACATCAAAAAATGTAAAATTTAAATCTGACTTTTTTTGTTCTTGTTTCTTGGATATGAGTTGGTCAAAATGTCGTACTTTGTTGCTGATAGCGATTTGTAGATTCTTGTGATTTCTAGACAAAAGAGAACTAAATCCTGACTCACAAAATTTTTGACAAAAGAGAACTAAATCCTGACTCACATTAATACTGTTTTTGAGTTATTGAAAGCCTTTTGATGCTCGACTGACCAGTTTTCCTTTGTCTTTTTTTAGGCGTTTGTTTAATGGTGCTCTTAATGTGCGCATGTTTGGAATGTAATTTATTTTTTTTTAATCATTTCTCCCAAGCAAGGCAGTACTGCCACTGGTGTGCAGGGGGTTACATAAGAGGTGAATGATGAGAAAGAGGAGCAAATTACAAAGGGAGTCAGAGAATGCATAAAAGAAAGATAAGAACACTTAGTGGAAAGGGAGAAGTCATGATACAAGGGTTGTTAGGGAAAGGATGTGAGTCAAAGAGATTAGAGATGGCAATTGACATTATATTTAAATCCTTGGAGATTATATCTGTCAGGGAAGCAAGTATACGGAAGGCAATTCCACAGGCGGGAAGTGTGAGAAAAGAAGCTGATAGAGCAGAAGTTGCAGTTACATTTGATCAGTTTCACTGTAAGAGGGTGGAACCTAGTTGCTAGTCTAGTAGCTTGAGTAAATTCCTGCAGAAGTTGTGCAAGTATTTGTAGAAGAGACAGAGGGAAACCACATTACATCGGTAAGAAAGTGACTAAAGTTGAGCTGCCAGGTTGGGATCAATAACATTGCAGATTCTCTGTTGGATTTTGTTAAGAACCTTGAGATTAATAACAGAGGCACCTGGCCAGATGTAACAGCAGTTTTCAATGTTCAGGCAAATGGTAGATTTATACATGTGCAAGATAAATTTAGGACAAAAAAACTTCCTGGCTCTACACAGTGAACTGATCTTCCTAGCAGCAGATTTAGCTATGGATTCAATGTAGTCATTCCACTTGAGGTTGGCTGAGAGAGTTAGGCTGAGGAGGTACAGTATTTTCTTTCAAGGAGACTAGCTTGATTGATGCTGATGGAGGTTAGGATGGATTGTCTATGGGGGTTAAGCAATAACAGCTTGTTTTTGGAAGCATTAAAATTTACGAGCCATTTATTACCCTAATCCACCACAGATTGGAGGTCTTTTTCAAGACCAGCAGGGAGGTTTGCTTTGTCAGCCTCAGCAAATTTCTTATTGAGGCAAGAGTAAATGGTGGTATCGTCAGTGTAGATGCCTACTTGGGATCTGATTACGTCAGAAGATCGGAAAAAGCATAGGACCTAGAATAGAGCTTTGAGAGACACCCGCATTCGTATGATAGTATCTGGAAGTATGCTCAATCAATACTACCTTCATTGTGATTTGAAAGGAATGACTGGATTAGATCAAACAAGCATCTAGTTATACCATAGCCCTGTAACTTGTGTAGAAGGCTAGCATGCCAGACTCTGTCAAATGCTTTGCAGATATCTAGGGCAACAGTTCTAGCTTTGCTGTTTTTATTGAGACCCTGGCTTGTATACTCTGTGATGGTTGGTAGCATTTAGCATATAATCAGTAAACCTGGTGAAGTAGAAACCATACTGTTTACTGGAGAAGGGACCGTGAGATGTTGTACCACTTCAGTATTGATAATAGCCTCAAACACTTTGCCAGAAATTGGCAAGAGGCTGATAGGGTGATAATTAGAGGGGTCTGAGGGTTCTCTAGAATTCTTAAATACAGGAACCTCAAAGGAGGACTTTCAGCAGGCAGGGAAGCAAAAAGCAGGGAGGCAGTGATGTAGAGTTTGGAGAAGACAGATGAGTTCAGGGGCACATTTCTTTAGGACAATGATCGGGATTCTGTCACCTCTGCTCTCCTTATGTGGGGGTCAAACTTTGCAATTATGTTAGAGACCAGTGAGGGGGTAATGTGAGCATCACTCAGTTGAGCCTCAATTTTAGGTGGAAAATCAGGTGTGGATATGCCAGACGAATCAGTTGTTGAGTTGGAGAATGTGAGCAAAGCATTGTCTGCTGAAGATGTGAGGACTTAATTTATTGATTAAAGTGAGGGATTGAGGGCTTGCTGTTGTTTAACACATTTTTTACAAAGCTGCCAGTATTCTTTTGAGCCGAACTTGTGGGATGCTGTATGCTGCTTCATTCTTTCAGCCAACAACAGCTTAGCATCCTTTAGGATTCCCTTGCACTCATTACAAGCAGAGGTAAAAAGATGCCTATTATGGTCAGACACTTGGCTCCAGTAAAGCCTGGTCCTAGGTATGACAGTAAACTGCATCCGGCAGCAAGGCCTCTGATTGGAAGGTTGTGAGGAGCATGAAATCACCTCTTAATTGCTGTTGTTCTCAGGTCCACCCTGACCTGGAGTGGTAGCACCTGTTAGGGTCCCAGCTATAGGCAAATAGTTAACCCCCAAACTTGGGTCAAAACACTATGAAAGTATAAAAATACAATTTTATAGAGATATATACATAAAAATAGACTCATATAGAAAAATATACATTTTTGAAAGAAAAATATTTCCAACAATACATTTATTGAAGAAAAAATGAATTCCATAACACATTTTTTAAGGAAAAAAAATTATTCTCAGTAAAACACTTTTGAATACAAAACTAGGAGACATTTTCAGTTTTCTAAAATAGGATAAAAACAAAAAATTTTCATTAAAATCTGACTAAATCAACCTTCTCACTATAACTAAACATTAAAAAAATGCCTTAAAACCCCACCTTTTTGGCATTAAATAACCCACAGAGGGTGATATGTCGTTAAACAAGATTCAAGCTCAAACCCAATATAGCCAGAAGTTGTTCCTGTAAGCAATAACGGCCGTACTATCAGGGGAGAACCAGGGGGACAAATGGGGTTTAAGTCATAACTTCCTGGTTGGGATGAAAGAATTGATGCTAACTTTAACCTAAGAGGACACCTCAGATGCACAGTCTTCAATGGGAAGATTAAAAACTTTGTTCCAAGGGACATCACACAGGAAATTGGAATGATTCTCAGTTAGCTCTTTAGAAGCAGTATCATATTCTGCTGGGGGGGGGGAGTGGAAAGAGATATTAACAAAAACCACAGCATGATCAGAGTTACTAAGAGGGCAAAGCTGCGAGGCTTGGCAAGAGTCAGGGATAGAAGTGAAACAGATCTAGAAGAGAGTCTATTAGGATTATTAGAGAAACATGTAGGGAAATCCACCACTTGTGTAAGGGACTGAGTGATTGAAAAGTTCATGCTGTAATAATTTGCTTAGTCCTGTCAAATAATCTGCACAAACCCTTATTTTGTTTTTCTTTTTTTACGTATATGGTTGGGCTTGTCGTTTTTTTTTGATTACCCCCAGTTTCTCCAACTGTTAAAATTCTTTGGCAATATTCTCCAATGCTGCAAAAGGTACTTGCCTTTTTTGGTTGAAATATTGGTGATGCATTCTCCTTTAATTTAAAAATTTTTTCAGTGTTGTCAAGTTTGAAGAACTAGTTTGAAACTCTCTCTTGCAGTAGATGTAGTTAGTTGGTAAAATTTAAAATTTTTGTAATTGGAAAGGTTTGTATTTAATTTCCAAATGCAACAATGGATGCTGATGCTGTTTAGAAGGCATTCATTATTATTTATCTTTCAGGATTCTTTTTTTTTCTTTACTCTTCAACTGAAATGACTGTTTCCTGACTCAATTATGACTCTGACCTCACCCCACCCTCAAATAAAGAGAGGATGAACTCTTTGTTTGAGGATCCCAAATTATTGTAAAGAAACCAATCAGAAAGTGAAAACAAATTTTAATCTATATTTGTCATAACTCCTCAGGTGTTCTAAGTCAACAATCAAAATCAAAGGACAGTTGTTTCATGAATATGTTCTGCTGGTGATGACTTAGGAGAGTGAAACATGGGTGCTCAACACCACCTCTGCAGAGACTCTTGCAGTGGCCCAACATAAAATGGAACAAATCATGCTCGGCATCACCTCTTACGTGACTGGATGAACAACACCTGGATTTGACAGCAAACTGGCGTCAAGGATATAATTGGGACCATCAAGAAAGGCAAACATAGATGAGCTGGCTATGTTTGTTGTCTTTGAGACAACTAGTGAATTATTAGGGTGACAGTGGTTACCAAAGCAATAGAAAAGATGGGTGGCAACCAAAGACAGGGTTGTGTGCAGACCTGACCAGATACCATGGCCCAATATTGCCGAAGATGGAAAATGGTGTAAGTCAACCATGGATGGCTTCCTTCAATAGGAATGAGAAGGCTCTGGATTTGGCTTTGTTATAAAGGTTTTTGTAATCAAGTGTCACTTTCATATTGTGGATATTTTTGTTCAGCTGTCTGTGGGATTTTGACTTGATTTCTGTCTTCAGAGAATCTTCATTTTTTTATTAGATGTAATTTGGCTAACCAAAGAAGCAGCCAATTAGCCATTGATGTTGTATAGGTTCTTCGTTAGCTGGACAATTGGTTGGCGTTTTAAGTCTTTTCAAGTTCAAGCTCCTATCCAGTTTTTTTTTTCTTTCTTTTTAGAATGCTCTTTCTAAGCCTTTTGGCTGTTATTAAAGAGTTTGTCAGACAGAACGAAGAGGCAGAAAGCTTTTGTTCAAGAGACACGTCTATATTTATATTCTTGACAAAACTAGAGGATCTAAAAGTTACTGGAGGTGCGAACAATGAAAACTGCGGTGCAAGACTGACACGAATCATTGATGTAATTGGCACAACGTCTTTGGAACACTTATCCGCCAACACCTGGACAGTTTTTTGACAGTTTATATAAAAAAAAAAACTAGATGAGTGCTTGAACTTGGAAAAACTTAAATGTTCAGAAGTTTCAAGGTTGCAGTTCTTACAATCGTGCAGAAAATCGATATATATATATATAAGGCAAGATGTTTGTGTGTGTGTCTGTTTATCTGCCTGTATGTCTGTATTTTTTTCAGCCCTTTTATTTTAGTTTTTGCTTTGGGTTTGGCTCTAAGTAGGTATAATTGTAGTTCTTAGTCTCAGCCATGATACCATTTACTCAGAGGACTTATTTAGCCTTCAAAATTCACTTTGTCGAAAAAAATTTATTTGATATCGATATCAGGAAACCAAAATTTGATTTACATCCATTCATTTTTCTTTCAGTCTACAGTTTCGCTTTAACAAGGAAACAACTATTGCTTTTTAGTCTTTCGTGCCAACGTCCGAAGAGTCTGAGCTCCAGGACCCTGGATTAGTTTTAAAGCTTTCATTACACCTGAGCAACGCCAGGCTATACTTCTAGTTGTTGATAATAATGTGCAAAGGTTTGTTAGAGGAGATTTCAAATGTTACTTCTTATCTGTAGCTTTATGTTAAGAGTAGTTGAGTCTCTTTTGGGTTTTTGTCCATCTTAAATGTTTTCACACTGTTGTTTAATAATGGACAAGTTAATTAAACCAGTTTATGTCAACTTCATCTTCTTATTTATGATTGTATTTGTTGCTTTCTTGCAGAGAGGCATTGATCAACCAGGACTCGACTCCTTTGATAAGAATGTTCTTGTGGATGTCTATAACCGTTATCTGCTCCCTTTACCTCAGAGGAAATATCGTATGAACCGTAGAGGACAACAAATGACCAAGAAACAAATTATTTTAGCAAAGACGAGCAAAACTCCAAGTGATGCTGAGATCAAAAAGTAAGAAAGATTTTCTGTTATGTTTCAGCAATAATGAATTCTGCCTTTTAATTGTCAAAATTCTCTCTCCGTCAGACACTCTCCACCTACGTCTATTGAACAGGTGTAGAGGCTCATCCCTTGTTCCCTGTTTAGGATGTGGTTTCCGGCTTTCTCTTTTCTAATCCCGGCTTTTTTTTTTCCAATCTTTTCATTCTTACGTAACCCCCTGTGCTTCAGTGGCATTACTGCCTTGCTTGGGGTGATACGATTTAAAAAAAATTAAAAAACAAACTCTGCCTTTAGGCATAGAGGAACCAAGATGAGGCTATGCTGAAGGGTAGTCTCTCGTCTGGGGCAAATAGATGAGAGCCTGACTGCGTATGCAGGGTCTACAGGGAATTTTTGCCTGAGCATATCTGCTAGGAATGTCTCATGTAAAAATCGGCCTTGTGCCACATCTGCCCTTGTGGTGAGGCTTGGGTAAATACAAAATTATTCCTTTTAATGCTGCCAATAAGTGCATGCGGAAAGCATTTTTAAAGGACAAGATAATAAACACTCATAGGAAAAGAGGAAAGCATTCTTTTTAGGTCAGTCAGTTAAGTGCCATACGTGCTACACGCTTGGGCGATGATGTCTCTTTCGAGACATGACTGACTTGGCAGAAGATTATCCCGCAGTAGATTGCCATTGCTTTCTGCAATAGACTGGTTGCCACCCAAGGCTATAGAACCCAGATTAATACCTTTCCCAAGGGTATTTGCGCATAAGTGAATGCAATGAATTCAACTGGAATTCGAACTTGGTTCCCCGATTTCTCGTTCCAAGCACAATGCACATCCGACTCTTTTTAGGTATGTTTGACAAATGAGAAAGTGAGTGATACTTTATTAATAATTTCAATATTTATATTATCCCCGGAACATTGTAGTTAGAAGCAGGTTTTTGTAGGATAATGATATCAGGCAACTGAATAAAGAAAAACAAAATACATTTAGAAAGAAGGTATGGCTACAAGGTCATTAGAAATAAACTAAACATGTTCTTAAAGAGAAAGATAGTTTATTTGAAAGATATGGATGGGGCGGACCTAAAGGAGACCACCACCACCTTTTTGAATTTGTTCTTTTTCATTTGTTTTTTTTTACTTTTTCAGTGCAGTCTTATCGATTATTACATAAAGTTTCCAATTATCAAAAAAAAAAATTTGGAAAAATTTCAATATTTAAACAGTTTTAGATGGGTACTCAGTTTCTCATACAATGTTATAGTAAATCGATTCTCCATTTTGGAACCACTCGCGTTGGGGGTCACTTTTTTTTTTTTTTTTTTTTTTTTTTTTTGGACGAGTTGTTGCTCATTTTTGAGTTTTCTTTAGTTCTGATGATGGCATCTCCCTTGGAAACTCCAAGAATGGCTTTATTCAAACATTTCGCGAAAGATTCAGTTGTTGAATATGTGCAAATAAAAAAGTTAATTGCCCAGGATTGATTTACTATAAGGTTGTATGAAAAACTGAGCCCCCTCCTAAAATTGTTCATATGTTGAAATATTTCCAAATTTTTTTGTCAGTCGGAAAGTTTAGGGTGTAATTGATAAGGTTGCACTGAAAAAGGTAACAAAAAATGTAACAAAAAAAAATGAAAAATAACAAATGATGGTTGTCTAATTTGCATCAGAATGGAATCCTTTGGTGATTTGATGGCATATACTATGGTTCAAGAGTTAAGTGTTTGTATATAAAGCTATTTTAATTTTTTGTTTTTCTTTTTCAGAAACTCTGCTGAGCCTGTTGAGAAAGCCCTTCCCAGATTTATGTCCCCCTTTACACCATCAACAGATTCTTCCAGTCCGCTGAAACCACCTCCATCATGCATCAATTTTGAACGTAAAACCATCAAACTAAATTCTTCTCGTACTTCGGTCACTAGCATGGAAACAAGTCCTCCAAAGACCTTCAACAATGGCAACAAGTCTTCTCCAGATGCTCAAGGCTCAAATAATAAAACTCCTGAACTAATTGACAAGACAGACAAGAAAATTGACTCCTCAGTGGAGAATAAAAACACACTTGAAAGTAAACGACCTGCAGACGAGGGTGAAAAGGTGAGTTGTTTGAAGATGAGTAAAACTGCTGTTATTTTTTTCCTGTTTGGGCAATTTGAAAAAAGGAAACATTTGTTCAAAATGATTTGAATTTTTTATATTTAGAAATTTGACAATAAGTATAGAAATATAATAATTAGTTTTAACTTGTGAAAATTTCATGATTTTTCTGTTTAATGTTTTGGTGAATCTTAATTCTTAAATTAATGATTAAGCTCATAGGGAATTTTACAATATCAGTAGAAATTTCCCTCTCATTGTTAGATATTTGGGCTTAACAACTTTAATATTGCAATAACTATCATAAATATGAATGCTGGTTGTTATTTTAAGAAGTGGGTACAAATGAAAAGATTTGAAATTGACATCTTTTTCTATTTTACTAAAACAGGCGTTAAACATTTCTATCTTCCCTTTTTCATTCATTTTCTCAAGACAATAGTCAGTTATGAGGTAAGGCGTAACGGTTGTGCGAACTATCGCAAGATGAACACGATTTTAATAGGATTGTAATAAATGCTCAAGGTAAATAACTCTTGATTAGAAGTAAATGCGTCAAGATGTCGATTCAAGTGAATTTCTGAATGTCTTACCTAAGAAATTTTGAACGAGTTACGTCCCTTCCTTTGCTTCTACATTGTGATTTGTTTTTTTTCTATTTTAATGATGTTTTGTTTCTTATTTCACTCCAAGCAAACGTACTTGATCATTTTTTTTAGAATATCTTCTGGAAATTAATTATAAACTTAAGTTATGTTAAACCAAAATTTAAAATAACTGCTGAAATTTCATATCAACATGCGTAGCCAATTAGAGAAGAGTCAATTTCGACTTTGTCAATTTCATTTTTAAGTTGTTAGAATTTTATTATATAAAATTGTTAGATATTGCCACACACCTCTTAACCATATTTCAAACTATTGAAGTAATTTAAATGTTTTTTGAAATAGAGAAGACCCCACTCCCCATTATCTTTTCAATTGTGTGTGAGCTACAGGTAATGAAGAAGGCAATAAACATTTTTTAATGTTCCTTTAATACATACCAATTAATTGCATGCAAGAAAAATACAAATTTAATTTAGGAAAACATTCTGTCCAGAAGTATCCGAGCAGCACAATGAATGATTTTTTTTTTCAAATGTTAAAAATATTTGTTAATAAATTTAAATTTTTTAACGGATATTTTTTCTTTCACAACACAACAGCAGATATTATTTAAAAATAAAAAAAAAAACCATTAAAAACTCTCCAAACAAAATATTTTAGTTTTTCTTGCAGATTTTATTTCATAATACCATCACATTTTTTTGATAGAATTTGAATTATTTGAGGGACATTTATAAAAATGAAAATGGTTTTAGTGCCCAAATACCATTTAATTGAGATTTTCTAAAATTAACAGTGACTAATGTTGGCTTCAAGTAATTTCCAGGAATTCTTTTTTATAAATTTTTAGTTTCATAAATAAATACTGAAGATTTTGTTGAAATTTGGAGATTATTTTTTGGCGTGTTAATATCAGGTCTGTTTTACTTAGGTGGTGGGAGTTAAAACATTTTTATACTGCAGAGGCAAGACCACACTATAATATAGTGTGGTCTTGGCAGGGGTCGTCATCTTACCCATTGAGTTTTATTTTTTGTTTTCTTTATGTTTGAACATTTAGGATTGCAATCAGGTGTTTCTATTGGTTTCATGTGTTTGTAGTTTAACCTTTTAGTTGTCAATTTGCCTGGACAATTTGAATGTGACTTTTTTTTTTTTTTCATTTTTTTATTTCACCTTGTCCTTCATTATTAGACAATTTCGTTTTAGTCACAGATTTTTAGTTTTTCTTTATCTTGAAATAGGGACAACTGGATTCAGAAAGAAATTGAATAAAAGACTTGATGATGATAAGCAAAGCTGAATATTTTTCTCTCAACCCAAACAGCAAAACTTGATGATCAGCAGAAATAAATATTGGGATTCTCTCATTTGCTCATTTTAGATATTTTAATTTAAAGGCATTGTTTTTTGTCTGAATTTCTGGGATGAGGAGTTATCATTTAAATTTAGACTATTGTCTTTGTTGCTGTTGTGCTCTCAGGTCTTCCACAGGAGCATATATCAATCTGGATAATCTACAGAGAATTCTAAACTGAACCCTTTCTTTAATCTATGGGTTAAATTGTTTTCTTGTTTCACTGCTCATGTCTTGAAATGACCACATTGTGATAAAAACAACAAAGACGAGGACAATAGTCTAAATAAAAATAATATAAAGGTATCATTCGCATTATTTTGATATTTGGAGGTGGGTGCAGTAAGTTTCATTTGGCGTCTAATATGTATAGAAAGCTTGTTAATGCACATCAAAATAAACCTGTTGGATAATTTTGTCTTACAAAATATTTTCTATAGTTTTGCTTAAGTATGATGTTTACTTTGTAATTGTATATATACATGGTTAAAATTGTTTCCATTTTGGGATAGGTTATTATAGAAAATTCATTTAATTTTATTATTGCTGTAAGTGAAGGGGAGGGCATCTAGTTGTAATATATATATATATATTGGAAAGCTACTCGGTCAAGTTGAATGGATATTTACTGTTAGACATTATTGAAAATTCCTTTCTTTTTCTCTTTCTAGGATTGTCCAGAACCATGTAAAAAGAAGAAAGTAATTCCTCGTATCACTTGGCCCTAATCAAAAGGTGAAAGAAAACCACTGTCTGAGGAGGAAAAGTGCATAATCTGGGGTCTGCCATTGTTTGACTCTCTCTGCTCCCTGAACCCCCCCACTCTTAAAGTGTTGGTCAGGTGGGGATGGATGTCTTGGCTCACAAAGTAATTTGTCGTCCTTCTGCAGAGAAAAAAATGTCAGAGAGAGAGATTAGTCAATAAAATAATAATGACCCCCTCCTCCCCATGTCCCAGCATTCCTACAATTCTTTACATTTTGGCCATTGTCTGTCCGTGAATATCTGGCAGGATCAGGGGATGGAGGGTAGGAGAAGTTAGTTAAACAATCATTCATGAATTTCATTTGATTATTTTTAAAGAAATTTATTTTACAAACTACTACCAATCGAGTAGTGAAATCAGGATGCTTGAGACACTTTCAAACGAATTGCCACACGATAACCAGTTCTTCTTTTGCAGTGACACAAACATTTTTCTATAGACAAATTCAGGCAAAGACAATTTCTCGCTCTTCAAAGTCAGAATTGCATTTATTAATATAACTGCCTACTAAGCAGTCAGTTTTCACCAAAAATTCAATAAACAAATTCACATGTTGACAGATTCACTGAATTCTTAAATATTGCAAAATAGTCTGTGAAATATGGAGACTTTCCAGAAAATTATTGCCACCCGTGCATCAAGTAAATAAAGAAAACAACCAAAGCTGAGAGAAATTGCAGTGTCGGTTGATTTTGATGGCAGATGCAATTAAAATGCTTACAGAAAGACAAAAAAACACTTCCTGCTGCTGACGGATTCACACACACACACACACACACACACACACACTTTTTTATTTTGCTGACAAATGCATCATATTGTTTTTATCTCTCAATATTTCAGATTTCTGAAGAGGATATTTCAGGCTGATAGAGACACACACACACTTTTGCACACAGAGCGTCTTCCAAAAACAAATTTTGCCAGAAGAAATCAATTGTAATATTTTTGGTATTATTTGATTTTGGAACATTCTGTATGTGTCCCCTTAAATGGAATCAATTCCTTGTTAATGTACCTGTAATTATTTTTTTTTTTTTTTTTTAATTCTGACTTTGGTGAGCTGTTAATCAAGATAATTTATTTTATCTTTCATAAGTAATTAATGCGCATTCAAAATTGAAAATTAGTTGACTCTTTAAAGAATCAAGCATAAAGATCCTGAAGTTGGAGAGATTTTAGGATTAACATGGCGGAAAGAAGAAATTAGATTTTATGAGTAGAGCTGCTTTGATAGCATTTACCAGGTGTTAAAAGAAAAAGGTGAATCAATTCTTGATGATATTTAATTGAAATGTGAGCACTGACTTAATTGGAAGGCAGTAATTCTCACTTCAAATTCATTATGGCATTTAATTTCTACAGAGACTTCAGTCTGTAAGACTTCATTGTTGCTCGTTTATGTCATGTATGATTGTTTATTGTCTGATTAAGATGCCTGGATTGTTGTATGTGTTGTTAATCTTTGAGTATGCATGAAAGAAGTGACCATTGTTGGCCATGTGTAGCTTATTGTACAAGCACTTTGGGTCAAAGGTTATTCTTCTGTAATAATAATAATAATAATAATAATAAAAAAAAGAAGAAAAAAAAAGTAAAGTATTCTGATTCTGGTTGTCTTTCTTTTTTCCTATTTAAAAAGTAAAACTATCTTTCAAATAATTTTGTAATTGAAAGAAATGATCAAAATTTCAGTTATTTTGTCAACTCCATTTTGAACCAGTCAGTCAAGTGCCATATGTGATATATGCTTTGGTGATCATGTCTTGAAAGAGACATGACTGACTGGGCAGAAGTTTATCTCACAGAAGGTTGCCATTACTTTCTGTGGTAGACTGGTTGCCAACCAAGGCTATAGAACCAAATCTGTCCTGCTATTTAACCCATAACTTGAGGGAAGAGATGGCTTAATACCTTTCCCAAGGGTATTTGCATGTAAGTGAATGCAATGAATTCAACTGAAATTTGATTTCGGCTCCCCAATTTCTTGTTCCGAGCTGATATCCACTGCACCACAATGCACATTTTGAACCAGTTAACTGTAATGACACACAATCTTATATGGTAGAGCTGATTAACAGACTTGGTAGAATTCATTTGTGATATTTTATTTTTCATTATTATTAATGGCAAACATAGAGAAACTATCAAGAATATAAATTGTAGTATAAACTTTTAAACAGGCAAACACCAGCAGACTGATACATTGACGTTAAAGTGACGATTGATCGCAGATGATATGCAACAACTTGTCAACTAATAATGGCAGTTCTACTTAGTTGCGGTTGCTAGTAAGAATTGCAATCCTTGCCACTGAACCATATTTGGTATGAAAATGTTAAGCAGTTAAACAAACCACAGGATTAGTAAATGTAATTTTTCACTCTACATCACTTGTCATGTGAATCAACAAGGAGTGTTTCACACTGACAAAAAGAACGAAGGAAAGTAGTTAATGATGTTTATTCAAATTGAAGAATATATTTGATGGAGGCACTTATGAGAATGAAAGGTGACAGGACATAGGTAATCATGTCTCCACAGTTTTTTTTAAAATTCTGTTTTCCTTCAGAACATAAATAATCATGACTCAAGATTTCTTTTATAATTTGTGAATTACTGTCCATTCATGGAAAAGGTAAGAGTAGTAGTTTTCTGTTGCTATCCGAGGTTATGTAGCTCTGTTTACCTTGTTATTTTACCCATAGCTAGTGAGAGAAGTGACATGCTTTCCCTGAAAGAAAGTGAGTGAAAGTGAATGCAACAGATATTCAAAATTTGAAATAGAAAAGAATGGTTTTTCGTATGCACTACTTTTTATCTTTTTTTTTTATTATTATTTTAAGTGCATTTATGATTATGGCATCACAATTATTTGTAGATATATTCTTTTTGAATTTTATATTTGCTGTTTGTTGACATTAGACATCATATTGAAAAACTTCATTTTCCTTAGTTCCTGATATCAAACTAATGACAAAAACAAAATATTTTTAAATATAGGGTTTTAGTTTATCATGAATTAACTAATACTTGTTATATGATATCATGACTGGTGTCAAAGGTTAACTGGCATTCTAATTTTTATTTAAAAAGAAGGAAAAAAAATTCATGAAAAAGAAATATGTGATTTTAATGAATTTTCAAGTTTGTCATTTGGAGTATAGCATGAGAGATGAAATTGTAAATTTGGGTGTGATTGGTCATTAGGTACAGTCTTAGGTCTGTTGAAATTGTACTGGTGTTGTTTACATTTAAAATGAGTGACACAAAGTAAATATTTAAATATCAGGTTTGTTTTGATGACACCCTATCGGATGGATTTGGCAATAACACTTGTGATAATCAAGTCAAATGAGTGCGAGATTCTGAAACAGAAAATTTTCCCCTGAAGGTGGCTAGGTGAGATACAAGGCCCAATTTTGATTACCCTGCCAATGAGAGAAGGGCTGGGAAAGAGCTTGTCTTACCCTCTGATACTCATGACACAATGTCATTATTTTGATTAGAATACCAATGATATTGGGCTCCTGGGGATGTTCCTTCTTCCCCCTTTTGATCCATATGACATAAGACCATTGGTCAAGCATTATTTATTGGTTAGCGAATCTCATAAAAGCAGTTACTGAAAGAGAAGTAAGATTGAATTGGCCTTGTCACTAGTAGACCAACACTCTCCCTGCTAGATAACCATGGTTCCGCTATTGCCTAACAACCTGTTCTCTACACTGTTTTTTTTTTTTTTTTTAACCCCCTCGATCAACTGCCTTCATTTAAATAGTTGAAAGACCTTGGGCTGTTAAGCCATAACTGTAACTGCCAGTCACTCTCTTCCTCCCACCTTAAAAATTCTTTGTCTTTAACATTTTCAAGTTTCTTTTGTCTATCTAAATCTAAACTTATTTATAAATGGAACTTTGTGTGTGTGTGTCCATTACCTATAGACTCTGAAACGGCCGAACCGATTTTCTTGAAAATTTACACAGTTGTACTATAAGTGCCTGCGAGTGTTCTTAGCTAGGTTTTGGGTCGAAGTACCCCCAATAAATATCGATAATCAAAAGAATCGGGTTATAGAAGATGTGGTCCGATTTTAATCAAATTTGATTCACTCATAGACAAGGACATAAGAAACGATATTCAGAAGTTTCAAGGTTGCAGTTCTTACAATAGTGCAGAAAATCAATTTCATTTATATATATATATATATATATATATATATATATATATATATATATAAGGCAAGATGTTTGTGTGTGTGTCTGTTTATCTGCCTGTATGTCTGTACTTTATTCAGCCCTTTTATTTTAGTTTTTGCTTCGAGTTTGGCTCTAAGTAGGTATAATTGTAGTTCTTAGTCTCAGCCATGATACCATTTACTCAGAGGACTTATTTAGCCTTCAAAATTCAGTTTACGACGAAAAAAACTTATTTGATATCGATACCAGGAAATCAAAATTTGACTTACATCCATTCATTTTTCTTTCAGTCTACGGTTTCACTTTAACTGGAAACAACTATTGCTTTTTAGTCTTTCGTGTCTGAGCTTCAGGACCATGGATTAGTTTTAAAGCTTTCATTGGAGTAGATAGAGTAAACTATCGCCCGGTTCACACTCCACCCACGTCTATTGAACAGGTGAAGAGGCTCATCCCTTGTTTCCTGTTTAGGATGTGGTTTCCGGTTTTCTCTTTTCTAATCTTCTCACTCTTATGTAGCCCCCTGCACATCAGTGGCGTTACCGCCTTGCTTGGGGTGATATGATTAAAAAAAAAAAAAATTACACCCGAGCAATGCCGGGTTATACTGCTGTGCATTCATAATTTTAATTAATCATAGAAACCAAAAATAATTTATTTATACACTTGTTAATAAGTGTTGTAGTTAATTTAGGTTACTGGCAACACTAGTGACTTCAGTCTTTCACAAACATAGCCAGAACAGAGAAGAATAAAGTCTGATCTTTGACAGCTTTTCACTAATATTCCTGTGGATAATGAAACAATGTAGGGACACGGGATTGGTGCAGAGCGTGCTCACCAAACATGAACCAAAGTAAGAGTATCATGCAGCAACGATCATATTTTGAAAAAAAAAATTCCCCCCAAGCAAGGCAATAAAGCTACAAAGATGTATTTACTGACTGGTAGAATGTGAAAAAGAAAAATATTATGGAACGAGAACAATAAAAGAATAAGAATTAAGACAAAAGATAACGATTTATATTTCATTTAAATTTTTGAAGATCGAAGTTAACCGAGAAGCTGGAAGAGTTCCACGGATGAGACGTGCAAGAGAAGAAACTTACCATAAACCTAATGGTTTCATCTATTTTAGTACTTAAGTTTATGAAATCAACGTACGAAAGAAGAAAACTTTTCAGAACAGTAAAAAACATACGTGAAAGGCAGAGGGAAGTTTTTTCTCTTTTAAATCATTTCACTCCAAGCTTATGTGCAGGAAGCTAAATAAGAGAGTTAAAGTTTTAGACAGGAAAAGAGTGAAGACAAAGACGAACTAGCTACAGGAGGAGAACGAAAAAGGGCAAGAGAAGGATATGAAAACAGAAGTGAGGACAGTTACGTAGAGAGAAAGGAAAAGCACCAGATACACAGGGTGATGTGGAAAGGGCTGGAGTTAAGTGGATAAGAGATGGGAATTGACTTTGCATTTAGATTTTTGGAGGTTTTAGCCGTCAGTAAAGCAAGTCCATGGAAGGGAGTTCCACAGGCAGGAAGTGTGAGAAAAGAAGCTGAGGGAGTAGAATTGTCAACTGAAATAATTTCAATGAAAAATTATAAAATAGATTAAACATTATGACAACGTTGTCAGTTTTATCTTGTATCCAAAAATTTAATTTCTTTACTAATTGATTCTTTTATGGTGATGTTGATGACTAAATTTGCTGCCAATGTGAATGTTTGGGACTAGAAGCTTAGTTTCCAAAATCTGCTCCTGTCACCCATTCCCTATCGCTGTTTGTAAGAGTTGTGGGTGGAGGTGAAATTAAACCAGAGTAGAAGAAAGGGTGGACCTGAAGGAGACTACCGCCACCTTTAAATTTGTTGCTTTTAATTTTTTTTTCTTTGGGAAATCTTATCGATTACACCTTAAACTTTCCGATTGTTAAAAAATTTTTTAGAAAACTTTCATTATTCAAACAAAGGTGGTGGGGGCTCAGATTTTCATACAACGTTATAGTAAATCGATCCTCCATTTTGGAACCACTCGCCAGTCCGACATTACCACAACCTGTAAATTGGTTGATTATAATTTTTTTTTTACTTATTTTCAATGCAATGTTATCGATTAAACCCGACTGACAAAACAATTTGTAAAAATGTCAACATTTAAACAATGTGGGGTAGGGGTGGGGAGAGCTCAGTTTTTCATACAATGCTTGTGCATATTCAACAACTGAATCCTTTGCCAAGTTTTTGAATAAAGCCATTCTTAAAGTTTTTGAGGAAGATGTCATTGTAAGAACTGAAGAAAACTTGAAAAAGACAAAAACAACAGCAACAACTCGTCCCAAAACAAAGCGACTCCAATGTGAGTGGTTCCAAAACGGAGGATCGATTTACTAAAATGTTGTATGAGAAACTGAGCCAAACTAAAATTGTTTAAATATTGAAATTTTTTCCATTTTTTTTTTTTTTTTTTTTTTGATAATTGGAAACTTTACGTAATAACCGATAAGACTGCACTAAAAAAAGTAAAAAAAAAAAAAAAATGAAAAACAACAAATTTAAAGGTGGTGGTAGTCTCCTTCAAGTTCACTGAAGAAAGTATCGATGACATGAATTTGTTTTACGGTAGACCTCAACTTGCCAGGAAGTGACCTGCACACTTGATTTTGTGACCTTCCTCTACGACACATGTGGAATAAGATGTATGAAATGCTGCTGACTCAGTTATAATTTTGTGCAATGCCTTCTGTAGCATGTCTGGCCTGCGTAACTCTCTTCACCAATGGAGTTCTGTTGTAATCATCATTTGTTTGTTCCACCTTTGGGGTTAGTTATGTTTATTCTGGGTCCTCGTCTTTGACCTTGCCACCAAAGGTGGCCTACCAAGAGTTTAGAACACCCGACAGCATTGTTTCTTCAGTCATTGAACTATGCAATCCTCACCACAAAGAATGATCATCAGAGATTGACAATGTACCAGTTTTAAGATAAACATTTCTTTTGTTTGACAATGTACCAGTAAAACAAAAGAAATATTTATTTTACAAGCCATTGGTAAGTTATTTTATATTAGAATGTATAAAATGTATAAAATATGAACTAAATGTTTTGGAAACTTATGGGAAATGGTAGAAAATGCAGTGCTTTTCTTTCTTTGATTTCAAGAAGTGTATATAATTTTTGTAGGACTCAAAGATGGATGATTGAGCAACAAACTGGCCTCTTCAAATTCTCTTAACATTTTAATATCACCTGGTTTCTTAATTTATAAAAATATCATTGTTTAGAATGATACATAACTGGTGAGAAGGGAGAGTAGAGAAGATTAAATTCAGTAAATTGACTTGAAAGTGAAAAAGAAAAACAAAAAAACCTGGCGTTCTTAATACTTTTTTCAGTGCAGTCTTATTGATTATTACCTAAAGATTCCAATTATCAAAAAAAATTTGGAAAAACTTCAATATTTAAACAATTTGGGGGTGGGGCTCAGTTTCTCATGCAACATAGTAAATCGATCCATCATTTTGGAACTACTCACGTTGGGGTCGCTTTGCCTTTTTTTTTTTTTTTTTTTTTTTTTTTTTGGGACACGTTGCTCTTGTTTTTTGTCTTTTTCAAGTTTCCTTCAGTTCTTTTGATGGCATCTTACTTGTAAACACCAAGAATGGCTGTATTCAAAAACTTTGCAAAGGATTCAGTTGTTGAATATGCGCAAACAAAAAAGTTAATTGCACAGGATCGATTTAATAAGGTTGTATGAAAAACTGACCCACCCTCCAAATTGTTTAAATGTTGAAATTTTTACAAATTTATTTTGTCAATAGGAAAGTTTAGTGTTTAATTGATAAGATTGCACTGAAAAAATTAAAAAAAAATTGATAATCAACAAATTTACAGTTGGTGGTAATGTCGTACTGGTGAGTGGTTCCAAAATGGGGGATCGATTTACTATAACGTATGAAAAACAAAGCCCCTCCTAAAATTGTTTAAATATTTAAATTTTTTCAAAATTTTTTTTGTCAATTGGAAAATTTAGGGTGTAATCGATAAGACTGTACTGAAAAAAAAAAAAATGAAAAACAACAAATTTAAAGGTGGTGGTATTCTCTTTCAGGTTCGCCAAAAAACTTAATTTTGCAAGATGTTGGTCAAGTGATATGTAAAATGCTGAATTATCTAGAAATCCAAAAATCTTTGTTTTCTTGGACTCTAGGAAATAAAGGAAAGAAAAACACTAGGAAATTTAATTTTGGCTAAATATTAAAATACTTTTCACCACAACTTGGTATTGTCAGCTTTACTTTGTGTGAAAATAATTTAAATAGCTTATAAAAGTGTGTTTCTTGATTATTCCTTTATTTTCTTTTTGAACCACTTGGGACTGATATATTTTTTTTGTGTGAAATCATTGAAATCATCTCACCAAGCTCTTCAAAATAATCATTACCTCCACAATCTCTGAATTGCTTTTCACGGATATTTCTGCTGGACTTCTCTGGTAAGATGACCAAGAAAAGATTTCATTTCCGGAAATACCTTGTCAGCTACTCTTTAAGAATCCATGAATACCACCTGACTTTTGGTGAATGTCGATGCCTTTTCATGCCCTTGCCTCCACAGCTTCCATTGTATATTTTTTCTTTTCTTTTTTTTGTTCTCTTAATATTTTTTTATGATTTTCTTAAAAATCATCTCACCCCAAGCAAGGAATTCTACTGTCACTGTTGCGCAGGAGGTTACATCGAGGAAAGTGATGAGAAAGAGGGGTTAGTTATTGGGAATGTCAGGAGGAGGGTAATAGACGGATGAGAATACCGAGGATGTGAGTGGAGTAGATGGAAAAAGAGCTTGAGAGAATGGATGCAGTTAGTGTGATAGGAGATGTCTATTAACCTTACATTGAAATTCCTGGAGATTGTAGCTGTCGGGGAAGCAAGTATATGGAAGGGAATTCCACAGGCGGCAAGCGCGAGAAAAGAAGCTATTAGAGTAGAAATTGTGGTTACATTTTATCGGTTTCACTGTAAAAGGGTGGGACCTAGTTGCTAGTCTAGTAGCTTGTGTAAATTCATACCTCGGAGGCACCAGTGATCTAAGTTCATTGGAGAAGAATATAAAATGTAAAATATTGGTATTGAAGATTAACTAAAAATGTTTTTAGGAGGGACAGCATTTTAAAAATATTTAATATTTGGTTCTTGTTTAGTAAGTTACAAACCTTTGAGTTGATATATTCTTTTTTCTTATTCTTTCTTTAAACTTGGCTAACAGATCGCCACCCACTCCTGCTACCCCCTTTAGTATTCAATCTGATCTTCTGCATCCCAGGAAACCAGACAAAAAACCAGCTGAGAATGAAACTTGAAGAGATGCCTTTTGAGCAGAATACACAAAAATATCCTCTTCCTCATCATTCCTCTTTGATGTTATATTAAAGTCAGGTGCGATTATAGCCTTGAGAGTTTTATTTAGTATTTATTAACAGTTAACTCCTGCCTATATTCTTGAGTATTAACACTGCTTTTCTCTACTGAGACAGAAGAATTTAGGTAAATACTTTTAAATAATTATGCTCATAAAGCTCTGGGAAATGGTGATTCAGAAATTACAATGTATTCGGTTTGTATAGAATTCTTTCTCTAATCTTTTAACTTTAAAATTTTAAAGAATATCTTTTTTGTTTGGTTGTTTTTATTATAAGTTATTAAGGCTTTTTTTTAAGTATTGTAAAGAGTCCAGATAAAAGCCCATGTTTAGTGTAGACTTTATAAACATCATTTTCGAAAAAATTGTCTGTGTAACTATTAGGACCACCATAAAAAAGGGTCAAAAGTTATCTCCCTTTGACCATTCAAGGGTGTCCGATCCCCCCAGCTAATAAGGACATGCTGGGAGAGAATAAGGGACTTCTGGCAGAAGCCAGCAAACATGGCGTGCAGAACTTTGCAGGCTCTCTATAAACACATCGTTATTCAACATCCACAACTGTTCGCTGTATTTCCACAATAATAAATTCCCTAGTTTTTTCCAATACTCAGCGAGTGTGTCATTTTTCCATAATCGTTTTATTTTGTCATGGTAAAAACATAACAGTAACTTACAACTTTTTAGGTGCCTCAATGTAAGGTAATGGTTAATGAACAAATCTGAATACATAGTTAGTTACTGGGTGTTACATATGCCAAACTTAGCAAATGACAATTTGATATTACATCTTCAGAGTCTAATATTCCTTTAATTTTTTCTTTCTTTTTAAGTAAATTTTGCAAGATTTGAACTTGTAAACATTTTTTGTTTTGTTAAAATCAGACACAGCAATTCTTCCTTGATAATATTTCCACTGCCTAATTAATATGGTCCTTTTGTTTATTTCTTTAAAAGAGTTTTGTAATTTATTTTCTATGTGGCAGAGTTAAAAGAAGATTATCACTATCCCATAATGATTATGATCAGTACCCAGGGTGGGTGACTGCTTATGAGGTGTAAGTTGCACAACGGGGTATAACAAGCAGGCAGTGGCTAGAATCTCACTATTTATACGAACTTAAGACCATTATATGTAGAGAAGCTTCCAAACCAGAGGGAAATTTCAGGGTTTCTCAGTGGAGGGAGGAGTGAGAATTTAATTTGTTTACAGAATTCAGATCCCATCACGAGTGTAAAAATAATAATTAAAACCGAATTCATCTATGAAAAACAACATGTGTTTTGTGTATGTACAAATCCAATGTATACATAATATTTTGAATACCTTTTTTGAGTCAGGTGATGAGATCCTGACCTTTTTAAAATATAATTTTACTTTAAGGAAGGCAAAAAGTCCACTAAGATATAAGGAGATACTGAGTGTTTTATATATATATATATATATATATATATATATATATATATATATATATATATATATATATATATGCATGCAGTGGAATCTGCCGTATGCGACCCTCTTAGTCAGCAACCACCTGTTGTTAACGACCGTTTTTCTAAGCACGGACGATTTGCTAATGTTAATTGACCCTTAGTGAGCGACCATCTCCAGAACGCGACCAGCAACTAACATCAACGAATGAAAATCATTGATCAAGCGACTGCTTTAAAAAAAAACTCTATTTTGGTCAAAACTTCTAAATTAGGAGAAACTAAATGAGTAATCTATTTCATTTTGATTCGATTTAAATCAGGAACACTTCCTCATTGTTTTGTTATTGTCGTGTCATATCAACCTGTTATTTCTTGTTGAAATGTACATTACCTGAGTTCACTTCACGGCCAAACATCGGCTGTTTTGTACAACATGTATTGCAATTGACACGTTCAACGGATTTATCGCAGTCTCTGTACTGACTTGGATAAATTCAGGGATTGGGAAAATCACAATTATGTCCCATTCTCAAATGTCTATCTCTTTTCTTCCTTTATTTTTTTGTGTATCTATCTACTCTATTTCTATCTGGGTATCTCTGTCTCTCTTTGTTTCTCTACCCCCATCCACAAAACTTCGTGTCAGCGGAAATCGTTAGTCTGAGATGCTGGTGGAAGGT
The DNA here is from genome assembly GCA_037127315.1 of Ascarosepion bandense. Classification (NCBI taxonomy): domain Eukaryota; kingdom Metazoa; phylum Mollusca; class Cephalopoda; order Sepiida; family Sepiidae; genus Ascarosepion; species Ascarosepion bandense. Next base: position 586,699 of record JBBBDQ010001523.1, read on the forward strand.
AAAGCGAGTTCTCTCAGATGATTAAGAGTACGGTTTCGTTTTGGTGACGTTAAAATTAACAATCCATTTCTTGTCTCTGTTAATAGATTGCATTTTTCTTCTTCTTCTTCTTCTTCTTCTTCATGTGCCGTGCCCCTTCAGGACGTAGGCGATCATGGATTCCCACTTGGCTCTGTCTCTTGTCGCTCTCAATAATTTTTCTTTTCGTATCCCTTCCAAGCCGCCGCTCCGTCAACCATTTGCTCAGACCTAAAAAGTACGTCTCGCGCTGCTCTTCCCTGTCTCTTCTTCCATTTATCCGACCTGTGAGTATCAAGTTCTCCAGGCCTTTCTGCCTCATTACGTGTCCCAGGAACCTCATTTGTCTCTTCCTGATATTTATTATCAGTTTTCTTCTCGTTTGCATCCTCTCCAACACCACATCGTTGCACATGTGCTCTGTCCATGATATCCTCAGCATCATCTGTAAAATCACATTTCTGCTGCCTCAAGCCTCTCCTTCAATTTTGATGAGGTTAATCTTTTTAAAATTAGCTGCCCGGCTAATCTTATTAAGGCAGGAGTAAATTGTGTCAACTCGATACCCGAGTTGAGAACTAATGATATCGGGAAGGTTGTTTATGAAAATGAGTAACAACGTAGGTCCAAAGATAGAGTTCCTCAAAAATCTAGAAGAGTTGGCAATTCAAGAGGACTTTCATTTTGCAATTTCATACGAGATACTGAATCAGTTCAAATATTTGTCCCAAAATAGTAAAAATACTATAACCTTTCAACTTGTGAAAAAGACTGTGGTCATTCACATAGTACGTATGCACAAATTTCGAATATTCTGTCCCCCTTACTCCTTGTGCCCATGCGTACATTTTAACGGACCCCCCCCCCCATGCGTACATATTTTTGTGCTCACCCTCTCTATTTTACAAAATTCGAAAAAGGTGGTTATATTTTGGCTTTTGTAATCAAAACAATTTGTCATTCAATTTTTCACCATCGTCTTTTCTTTGGATGTGCGTTGTGGTGCAGTGGATATCGGCTCGGAACGAGAAATCGGGGAGCCGAGTTCGAATTCCACTTGAATTCCTTGCATTCACTTGCACACAAATACCATTGGGAAAGGTATTAATCCGTTTCTTCCCTCCAGTTATGGGTTAAATAACAGGACAGATTGGGTTCTATAGTCTTGGCTGGCAACTAATCTACCGCAGAAAGTAATGGCAACCTACTGCGGGATAATCTTCTGCCCAGTCAGTTATGTCTCTTTCGAGACATGATCGCCCAAGCGTGTTTCACGTATGGCATTTAACTGACTGACTTTTCTTTGTCTGCCTGCGGACGGAATCTGTCTATTTCGCAATAAAATTTCCTTTCAAATTCTACCTCGCTTTTATTCCTTTTTCTGGAGTTCCCATCTCAATACGAGCCTTGTTTCCCAGACTTGTTTTGGTTCATTTCAAAACCAAATAAATTTACTAATCTTGAAGCAAAGACGTTCCTTTTTTTCTGGAAGTGAAATTTTTTTCGCTTAAGTTTTTAACAATCAGCATAGTTTTTTTTTTATGCGTATGTACTTAGCCTGAGACCCCCTCTCTTCATACGATTTTTGGTGACCCTCTACGTGCGTACGTACTGTGTGGATGACCCTTATGTCAAACTCTGTCATATACCCTTGAGATAACCAAAATAACAATCAAAGCTTCATTCTTACTTAAGCTTTGTAGACTCGTTCAGCAATAATCGTTAATACATTTGGAGCTACTGAAGATGATTCCCAATCAATAGGAAAGCAAAAGACAGCAAGGAAGGCATTTATTGTAGAGTTTAGAAAGAACAGGAACCAGTTCAGGAGCACATTTCTTAAGGATTATTGCAGGGAGACTATCAAGTCAACATGCTTTGTGGGGGTCCAGTTTAGAGATGAGAGCAGAAACCATTTATGGAGATATACGCATATTATTTAATATTGATTCAGTTCTAACTGGAAAGTTAGGCAAAGAAGTGTCGAATTTATCAGCAGATGTTAGCACCTCAAACTGAGTGAAGAGAGGAGGAATAGAAGACTTACTCTTTAACAGAGCCGCCAGTATTTACAAGAACCAAACTTTTTAGATTGACGTACCATATAGCTCCTATCAGCAAATGAAAACTTGAGGATACGTTTACAATTATTGCGAGCAGACACAAATAAGCGTTTGTTGTGATTGGGGTTATCACGCTGGTACATCCAGAGAAAGTGATTCCTCTGGGCTATAGCGGCTGAACAGGCCGGTGTGAAATACAAAGAAAATTGTGGTTTCAACTAGTAAATACGAGAAGGTATCAATACGGGCTTTAACCTAAAGAGAAAACTCCGTGGCACAATCCTGAATAGGAAGTTTAAGAATATCAATCAAATACGTCTCGAAGCAAACAACGCAATGCTATTTTCAGATGTGGTAAAAAGTGGTGTCATTAGGCAAAAAACGCTGTTCTGAAGTCTAGTGGGTGTCCTCTAAGAATTGTTTCATTTGCTTACACCTTTTATGTACTAAATAGAGCAATTATTATGGGGCAAAGAAAGCATTATTTTTGCGAGTATATTTCAGACATCAATTTATGTTTTAACTAGCAGTATAGCCTGGCGTTGCTCGGGTGTAATGAAAGCTTTAAAACTAATCCATGGTCCTGGAGCTCAGACTCTTTGGACGTTGGCATGAAAGACTAAAAAGCAATAGTTGTTTCCTTGTTAAAGTGAAACTGTAGACTGAAAGAAAAATGAATGGATGTAAGTCAAATTTTGATTTCCTAGTATCGATATCAAATAAATTTTTTTCGTTGTAAACTGAATTTTGAAGGCTAAATAAGTCCTCTGAGTAAATGGTATCATGGCTGAGACTAAGAACTGCAATTATACCTAATTAGAGCCAAACCCGAAGCAAAAACTAAAATAAAAGGACTGAAAAAAATACAGACACACAGGCAGATAAACAGATGCACACAAACATCTTGCCTTATATATATATATATATATATATATATATATATATATATATATTATCGATTTTTTGCACTATTGTAAGAACTGCAACCTTGAAACTTCTGAATATCATTTCTTATGTCTTTGTCTATGAGTGTATGAAATTTGTTTAAAATCGGACCACTCCTTCTATAACCCGATTTTTTGATTATCGATTTTCGATATTTATCGGAGGTATCTCGACACAAAACCTAGCTAAGAACACTCGCAATTGTGTAAATTTTCAAGAAAATCGGTTCAGCCGTTTCAGAGTCTATAGGTAACGGACACACACACACACACACACACACACACACACACACACACACACACACACACACACAAAGTTCCATTTATAAATAAGTTTAGATTTAAATAAGGATCACTTTTTAAAAATACACTTTCTACCTTACTGATATTTTTAACCACTTTATCCGAAATAAATTTATGAACTGAGTAAAAAGTTAATCAACATTTTAGCTTTGTATGATCAAAGATGAATTCCAGAAGCTGAGTAGAGTATCGAGAGACAGGAAAATTTTGCTGGAAACAAAGAAGAGAGTACTGGATTATTATGTGATATCTGTTCTTTAATATGGCAGTGAATCCTGGACAATTTCATCAAAGACTTGAAGCAACCGAAATGTGGTTCTACAGAAAGATGCTGAAGATACCATGGACCGAGCATGTCAGCAATGATAAGGTTTTTCGGGGAGGATAGAAACGAAAAAGAAACTAATACTGAGCATCAGGAAAAGACAGCTAAAGTTCCTGGGATATATAATGAGGAAAGAGGGCTTGGCAAATCTGATACTCACAGGTCAGATAGAGGGAAAGAGAGACAGGGGAAAGTAATGCATAACATACATGATGGGCTTGAGCAAGTGGACGGCAGATCGGAGTTTGGGTGGGGTAACAGGAGAAAGGGTGTTAGGAGCCTCCAGGGATAGAAAGATGTGGAAGACCATGATCGCTTACGTCCTGAAAGGATATGGCACATAGAAGAAGAAGTCTGCTTAAATATGTCATTGACCAGTGACCTGCTTTTGATATCATTATGTCTTTGAGGTCTTTCATTGTGACAAAACAGTAGGCAGAAATAAGCAGAAATCGCTTAAACGTAACATTATTTGGTTTAACCCAACCTTAAAAGTAAAATCTACTTAATTAAAAACTAAAATTGGTAAACTCTTTCTTAACTTAATTCCCAAACATTTCTACCATTTACCCACACTAAATAGAATCTTCAGCAAAAACAATGTCAAAATTACTTATAGTTGCGTTAAAAACATAGATATATTTCACAACATAATGCTATGATATCAAATAAATATTTAGCCCACATAAACAATATCCGTCACACAATTAATAGCAAAAATAACACTTCTAAAAGTCATCGCAACTACCGAAAAAATAAAACATGCCCATTGAATAATCAGTGTATGTCCGAAAATATTGTTTATAGAGCTAGAATTGATTCGGATGATAATGATGTTAAATTTTTCTTTGGAAGTAGTTTTAACAGGTGGAAGATAAGATTTAACAACCACATGTTGTCTTTAAACAACAGCAAATACAGCAAAAGTACTGTTTTATCCAGACATTATTGGAAATTAAAAAAAAAAACAACAACGGTAAGAACCAAATGATTACCTGGATTATTGTAGCTAAATCCAAACATTACAATGGAAAAGGAGATAAATATAATCTATACCTTTTAGAAAAACTTGTCATCTTAAACCATATCAAGAATCCAAATTTACTTAATAAAAGAAGTGATTTAATGACCATCTGCTGTCATAAAAAAAATATTTAGATTCTTCGACCCATATCGATATAGATTCCACTATGCATTGGTCTCTTTCTTTCTCCCCTCCCCGCCGCAATATTACTTTTAACAATTATGATGATTGCATAACACATGAAACTTTGAGTCGTGCCATAGATGTAGGATAATATATATATATATATATATGAAGAAAAGTCCGTAAACAGAGAGGATAATAAAAAATCTATTTAATATAAAATATTAAGCGATAAATCTGTATAGAAAGCTCAATGCACATATATAAATCCGTGCATTGAATACTGCTGCCATATCTAGTCGGGTGCTCTTGCTATCCACCTAGGTGTCCTTGACAAAATCCAACGGAGAATCTGTAATGTGATAGATCCCGACTTGGCAGCTCGGATACAGTCACTTTCTCACCGGCGCAGTGTGGCTTCCCTGTGTCTCTTCTACAAGTACTTTCACGGCTTCTGCTTCGATGAACTTAGCTCACTGGTGCACCCTATATATGAATTTACTCGAGCCACAAGATTAACCACCCACCCATTTCCCACCTTTTTACTGTGAAACCAATAAATTGTAAATGCAAATTCTACTTCACCAGCTTCTTTTCTCGCACTTCCCGCCTGTGGAATTCCCTTGCTCCCCTGACAGCTACAATCTCCAGGAGTTTAAATGTAAAGTTAATAGTCATCGCCTGTCTCACTAACCTGCATCCTCTCTCTCATGCTCCTTTCTCCGTCCATTTCACTCTCATCAGTATTCTCATTCTTTTCTTACCCTCTTCCTGACACACCCTGTAACCTGTCACTCTTATAATTTTCCTCCTATGTAGCCCCCTGCAAAACAGTGGCAGTAAAATGTTTTTCTTGGGGCGATATGATTATAAAAAAAAGAAAGTGGATATTATGCAGAGCAATATGATATACTTAAAGGAAAACTCAACACGTCATCTAAAGTGGTTATAAACTATAATTTATTTCGACGAGTTAATTTTTTTACCCATCTCTTCAGACCGCAGGATACATTTGGTTTAGTTTAATCAGCGCGCGCGCGCGCGCACACACACACACACACACACACACACACACACATTTCTCATTGGTGCTAGTGGATCAAAAATGGGATTTTCAATGCAGATTTTTTTTGCCTTTCTTGGAAGAATAGTTCATAACTTCAAAGTTTCTTCTCTCTATCCTGCACCATCTGGTTCTGTGTTAAGCTAGACGTGAAAATATAAATAAAAAGCATGAGTGCTAAGCATTTCTTCTAAAGCAGGAGTTAAGGCCGGAAATCATTTTGCTGTTTTCGTTATTCTTGCTAATAAATAGAATTTAATTTCGTTTTTGTATCGTCTGCTTGTTGACAATCAAAATAAAGGAACATTCACGCAAAATGTCTCGATATTTGAGCTCATGTTTAGATTTTTTTTCCAATTTATTTTCTCATTACTTTTTTTTATTACATAACCAGTTAAAAACACATCCTTGTAATTGCAGATTTAACTGTTCTGGCCTCATTAAATTTTGAAATAAATAAATGCTTCAATAAATACATTTTTCCAGAGACCTGACTGGTAATTTTTAACGGTCTGTTACCGAACGCCTTCAAGAAATAATGTGGCCTGAAGTGTGTGCTACCCTGGACAAAATGCTAAAAAAACGTCTTCTTTTACAGCCAGTGTAAACTCGGGCGGCCCTGTACGACTAAGCTCCCCCACCCCCACTGTAAATTTGTTGCTTATCATTTTTTTTACTTTTTTCAGTGCATTCTTATCGATTCATTAGTATATAAAATTTCTGATTATCAAAAGAAATTTGGAAAAAATTCAATATTTAAAGGTATTTAGGGGGTGCTCAGTATCTCATACAACGCTATAGTAAATCGATCCTCCATTTTGGAAACACTCGCTTCGAGTTGTTGCCTTTTTTTTTCAAAACTTGTAGGAAATTAATGAAAAAAACCGTTTCGGAAATGTTTTTAATCAAAATTTTATTAGAATAGGAATTATTTTAAAGAAACTGTCAAAAAAAAATTTTTTTAAATGTTTTACAATGTCATATTTTTCATTCCAAATTTTTTTAGAATTGGAATTATTTTAAAGATCAGTCAGTCAGTTAATTGCCATACGTGATACATGCTTGGGCGATGATGTCTCTAAAGAGACATGACTGATTGGGCAGAACATTATCCCGCAGTAGGTTACCATTGCTTTCTGCGCTAGACTGGTTGCCAGCCAAGGCTATAGAACCCAATCTGTCCTATTATTTAACCCATAACTGGAGGGAAGAGACGGATTAATACATTTTCCAAGAGTATTTGCGCGTAAGTGAACGCAGGGAATTCAGCTGGAATTCGAACTTGGTTCCCCGATTTCTCGTTCCGGGTCGATATCCACTGCACGCACAACGTACTTTTTAAATATACTCTGCCCCCATTTTTTTTTAATGATTTACATGTCATATTTTTCATTTCAAACTTTTTACAACAGGAATTATTTTAAAGAAACTCTGTTCAACATTTTTTTCTAATGTTTCAAATATATTTTTCATTGATATGAAGCAGGAATAATTCAAAATTTCCCATGGATTTGTCGATCTTCATATCGTAAGCTTCTCCTATACATGGTCTCATCGACATGATGAAACCATTTCATTTCAGTTCACCACCTGATCCAGTAGGCCTCAATATCGTTTTAGTATAAACCCCGGTGACAGGATCTACAAAATTTTCCGTGAGATTAACAGTTCCGTGCACATAACCGAATTGTGGAAGATTACTGTAGCTCCTCTACTGGTCTGTGTATATGATAGATCCAGGAGCGACAAATTCCATGATAACACTTTCAAGAGTTCTGGCTAAACGGTCCGGTATTTGTTGAATGAAACTTACTTTTTCGGTTTGGTCATAGAACCCTATGACCCATACTTGTTTAACAACTCTGCCAACATGTTTTTTTTCTTTTAAAGAATAAACTTTCATCAATTTGAATTTCATGTCCAGAGCCACCCATCAGTTTTCTGTTTTTCACCATTTTGCTCATGTCTCGCTACAATATTCATACCACTGAATGGCAGATTTTACTATAATTCCATTCAAAGGCGCTGAACTGGTCACAGGTACTTGACCCACAAAATCAAAAATATTACCTGGAATATCACATCTAGTGGTAGTTTCGAATTTTCAAAAAATGTTCCACTTCTTAAGGAAATTTTTTTTTTTTGCATTTAGAATATCTCCAGTAAACTTTGTTTTGGTATCTGAATATGGCTGAATAGACATACCATGCCCATGCAATTAATTTTTTTGCCTGAGCATATTCATTAACTGAATTCTGTCAGCTAAAAAATCTGAAAGAAAAATGAAAAAAAACAAACAAACAAAAAAAAGCAAAAAAGATGAGTCCACTGCGATGAAAAAAACAAGAAAAAACCCCCAAAAAGATGAGTCCACTGCGATGAAAAAAACAAGAAAAAACCCCAAAAAAGATGAGTCCACTGCGATGAAAAAAACAAGAAAAAACCCCAAAAAAGATGAGTCCACTGCGATGAAAAAAACAAGAAAAAAACCCCAAAAAAGATGAGTCCACTGCGATGAAAAAAACAAGAAAAAACCCCAAAAAAGATGAGTCCACTGCGATGAAAAAAACAAGAAAAAAAGCAAAAAAGACGAGTCCACTGCGATGAAAAAAACAAGAAAAAAAGCAAAAAAGATGAGTCCACTGCGATGAAAAAAACAAGAAAAAAACCCCAAAAAGATGAGTCCACTGCGATGAAAAAAACAAGAAAAAACCCCAAAAAAGATGAGTCCACTGCGATGAAAAAAACAAGAAAAAACCCCAAAAAAGATGAGTCCACTGCGATGAAAAAAACAAGAAAAAACCCCAAAAAAGATGAGTCCACTGCGATGAAAAAAACAAGAAAAAACCCCAAAAAAGATGAGTCCACTGCGATGAAAAAAACAAGAAAAAAAGCAAAAAAGATGAGTCCACTGCGATGAAAAAAACAAGAAAAAAGCAAAAAAGATGAGTCCACTGCGATGAAAAAAACAAGAAAAAAAGCAAAAAAGATGAGTCCACTGCGATGAAAAAAACAAGAAAAAAAGAAAAAAAGATGAGTCCACTGCGATGAAAAAAACAAGAAAAAAAGCAAAAAAGATGAGTCCACTGCGATGAAAAAAACAAGAAAAAAAGCAAAAAAGATGAGTCCACTGCGATGAAAAAAACAAGAAAAAAAGCAAAAAAGATGAGTCCACTGCGATGAAAAAAACAAGAAAAAAAGCAAAAAAGATGAGTCCACTGCGATGAAAGAGACAGAAATAAAAAGAGGAAAGGGAAAGGTTAGATACCAAGAAGGAAGCAAGCGAGAAAAAAAAAGAAGGAAAAAAATAAATCTACCCACTATTAAAAAGCAGCCACAAGGCCGCCTGGTAGTGGAAAAAAATGCCAAGAACTGCGAGACAAGGGTTGTATTCAAATTAAATTTAAGAAAGCAACAGATTCGGAAAGGCAGCTCAGCGTTGAGAACTGTAAAGGGGCATGACTAAACGACTGAGCAAATTCTGCATAGAAAAGTCCCATATTTCTTTCCTATCAATATTTCTGGGCTCGAAAGCACAAAAGCTGGTTGAATGAGCAACGCAGAAATAAAGAAGCAACAAACTATTCGTCGTGCCACAATAATACATTTTCAATACACTTGTAGCAGGGCTATCGACAGAATAGGTGCCGTTAACCCCGCTGTGAATTAATGTAATACGGATCGAATCAAGGACAACGAAATCGAAGGTTTATACGTTTCAGCCAAATTTTTATTTGCCTAATCTGGCAAAAAATTTTACAGAAACTTCTTTGAGTCGCCGGTGCTAATTGAAGGGATCGCTTGGTTCCAAGGCGGTAGACCGGTAGCTGGCAGGGTAGTACAAAGGCGATGTTGGTTATTGTAAATTCCGCTCCCGTTGTCCTTAGAAGTACGGTCGTGTGCGTGGCCGGGATCGGCCGGTTTCTGCCTGGTGCGCCTGCTGCGTCTACTGCTTCTGCTGCTCGGGTAGGTTAGCCCTGAGAAGGGTTATTGCCTGTATAGTTGAGAAGCCCTTAAAAAGCCCTATATCAATGTAAACAGGGAGTCCTAAAAAGGACTGTTGCAGAATGCGGCTGCTGCTGCTGGAGTTGGCTGCACCTGCTGGCGGCTGCTTCTGGTACGTCTGCTGCGTCTGCTGGTTCTGCCAGGTACGTCTGCTGTTTCTGCCTGCTGGAGTTTGGAGACGGCTGCTGCTATGGTGAGCGGCAAAGGTCGGCCAGGCGCAGGTGGTAGGGGAGCGCGTCGCTCGACCCCGGGTCCTCTGGTTTTGGTTGAAAAAAAATCGGCCATGTTTCTGTCGGCTATGGTCTGCAACATTGCCGAGCTAGTAATATCTTTGTTTGGTTAGTAAAAATTCTCTCTCTCCACTTTTGAATGTACACATGGGTTTTGTTTGCGCCCCATGTGTACATAGATTAGTTTCAGAGCATTGTTTTTGTGTGCGAGCGCTTGTGTGTGTTTATACTTCGTTTTGTTGTTATTTTTCAGCGTTTCGGTCCCTGGAAACGCTGAGTCACCGGAAATTGATAGCCTCGCTTTCTTTTCCGTAGTGACGCGTTTTAGACGTTTGAGCAGCCGGCCGTAGCTTCCGGCCGGGGGCGATACACTGACTAACATCATTTTGGCTTCATACTATCTTTAGTATTGTTAATATATATAATGATGTTAGTCAGTGGAGTACTTAGAGAAAGGGAATTTAAGGTAAGCAGTCTTTACAATAGATAGAAAACATACAACATTGATAGAAAACATACAACATTAATAGGTTTGATACAAGTAAGATATTTGTCAATTAGCTTATTGATGTTATCTTCAGCATCTCAAAATTCAACATGCGAGTGTCAATCTCGTAGCTTATTCCCACGAACCGCTGCCTTTTGGAACCGGCTTACGGCCATATCACGTTGAATACACCGTTTCCCTCTCGATCACCGAAGTTAAGCAACGTTGAGCCTGGTCAGTACTTAGATGGGTGACCGCTTGGTGCTGTAAGCGTTTAGTGACTGATGTGCGTTGTGGTGCAGTGGATATCGGCTCGGAAAGAGAAATCGGTGAGTCGAGTTCCAATTCCAGTTGAATTCCTTGCATTCACTTACGCACTGGTACCCTTCCCTCCAGTTATGGGTTAAATAACAAAAAAATAAATCCCAATGAATCTTAATATTCGAAAAAGAAAAAGTATTAATAGACACAAAAAACTTATATAAAAACAACAATAAATTGTTGAAAAAAAAAGGTATTACCAGAAATAAATAAATAAAATTTAGTTGGCAATAAATGACCGACGAGGTTGATAAGCCTTAAAAAACAAAACAACCAACAACTTTTTGGAACCGACTCTTAAGTAGATGCTTCATAATAGAGATTATGTACCGTGATGGATCATATACAGTCAGTCAGTCAGTTAAGTGCCATGCGCGATACACGCTTGGGCGATCATGTCTCGAAAGAGACATGACTGACTGGGCAGAAGATTATCCCGCAGTAGGTCGCCATTGCTTTCTGCGGTAGACTGGTTGCCGACCAAGGCTATAGAACCCAATCTGTCCTATTATTTAACCCATAACTGGAGGGAAGAGACAGATTAATACCTTTCCCAAGGGTATTTGCGCATTAGTGAATGCAAGGAATTCGAACTCGGTTCCCCGATTTCTCGTTCCTAGCCGATATCCACTGCGCCACAACGCACATCGATCATATACAATATAGTTGAAAAAATTCAACTAGTGAAATTGAAAATAAATTAAATGTATCTAAATACAAATTAATGATATGTCGTAATAGACCATTCCAGTTTATGTTCAATAATGAATCATACGCCATATCGATGAACAATTCAACTGGTGCAATTGAAAATGTATAGAAAGTATCAGAATACAAATTAGGGACATATCATAATAGACCATTCCAGCCTGTGTACAATAATGGATCATCTGTATCTATAAAAATAGATATTGGGTCACTTGTCTTTGCTCACTGAATCATATGCTTGGTCATCTTTTTTTCAGCCTAATTTATATGAAAATGATTTCATGCAATGAAAGAATGCAAAAATTGATACACACTTTCACTAAATGTAGAAAATAAAGATCTGTGCTGTTGCAATAAGGGAAAAACTAGAAAGATCAGGTGGTTGAAACCATTTTGTAGGGTAATCTTGTATTGTCCCCTTTCATTCAGAATCCCTGTTACAAAATGACATAAATTTTTGATGTACGAAAATATTTTTTCAATCGATTTACAAGGTGCGGCAGAAATCGCTGAAACTCTTAGAATTTACGAACTCTTCTCCTCTGAGACGCCATATGCGAATTCAACCAAAATCGGGTAACTTGTAGATCAAGGTCCAAAACTTTGATGTTCACAAAAACTTTTCAAATCAATTTACAGGGTTCGTCAAAAATCAACGACAAACAAAATTTCGGGTTCGTTTTTTTTGGCGCACTTTTATGCATTTCTCCAAGACGCTTCGCTCAAACTCAACCAAAATCGAGTCACTGGTAGATCAAGGTCTGATGCCTTGATATACAAACAAAAATTTCAATTGACACACACTGTCGGCAACAATTAATGGAAAATGTTGCTTTTTGCAATAGTTTATTTCTCCGAAATACTTAGTTATATTCTAACAAAGATCAGGTCTTTTTTGTAACTGCTACCTTATCATATGCCATAACAATTTCACGTTTTCTACAAGGTGCCACCCCTCCGACATTGCAGGAACAATGCATCCAATTCTTCTGCGTCACAATGTCATTGCATCACATTAAATAAATGCTCCCGTAACGTCCGTCCCCGCTTTTTCAATTATACATACATCATTTTGGTTTATTGACAAAATTAACCAAGCATGAATCCCGTTTTACAAATTCAACAAAAAACAATACTTCATATTTTTTACTTACGCTTCACGGCAACTTCATACTAGATCTTTTTGAATAAACATTTGGCCTTACCAGTTCAATATAACCACTAAAACACACCGAGAAATACCGGGCTATACAACTAGTATGCAATATGGGTGAAAAATTCGACTAGTGAATTTAAAACTAAATCCTTGACTCTTGCAATATCAAGCAACCCAGCCTTCTTAGAAACTCTGACCATGTGGTAGTTTCCATTAGCATCTCTTTCTACTCCCACCCCACCCAAGAACCTCAGACTAGCAGAATATCTTACTGCTACCAAATAGCTGATTGGGACTTGTTCCGTGATTTCCTGTGTGACGTCCCTTAGAACAAAATATTTAACTTTCCCGTTGAAGACTATGCTGCTGAGGTATCCTCTTGGGTTAAGGTTGGCATCGATGCTTTCATCCATGCCACTCACCCCTCTGGTTCTCCCCTGCCTGCTCGGCTGCCATCGTCCACCGAAATCACTTCTTCCGCCTTTACCGGAGTCACGCGCCGGACCATAAGAGGCGCCTTTTTGCCTCGGCT